>CM019072.1:21477900-21947900 GCA_009667805.1 Leptobrachium leishanense
TGGCAAGTGCAATTTCTTAACGTGAGACAATTGTGGTTCTTAATTCTGATTGGCTGAATCGTGAGAAAAAAAACAGTGCGCACACTGATTTCTGCGTACAACGGTACTGCGCGAGCATTTGTGCGCGTCCGGTTTACGCGCGTTATTGATCGACGGATGAAAAAACGTACGAGGATTGTAATTCCAGCGTGATTTGCGCGCACAAACGTTTAACGCTCGACGCAAACATTCACGTTTTGCACGTGGGTTTTTGCGCGAAGATTGTAATTTAGCCCTCTGTCTGGTAAACGATACACTAATTATTTGGCAGCTTTATGGATACGGCAGACTCAGCTTTCTGCTCCACATTTTCCTCGTTGCCAGCAGACAGTGGTGTCATCTGGTTGATATCAGAGGCGCGTTCAATACCTCAGCCGCTGCAAGTGCTAAGTTAGCAACTTGCCATTGAACGCCGTTCAGCCACTCAGCGCTCAGCACTGCTAACTTAGCACTTGCAGCGACCCGAGGAGATGCTGCGAGTAGCTGAGTGTGACGTATTAAAGATGGCCGCCGCCACGAAGCAAGTAACAATTCCGTACAGCAATGTTAATTTTGAGGTTTTTGTTCACCAAAGCACAACATATTTATTTATTATTTACCCCTGCACATCGACATATATTACGGCTCAATTTATATTTTGTTTCAGAAGTAAACATAACGTTTATTCAATAAAAACTATCATTTGTGGTGTGTGCGTACAAAACAGAATTGTGCTGACTGCTTTTCTTTATCATATTTTGTCCGAGTGATACGAAAAACAATCTGCATCTTTCATTAAAAAATCGTCGGCCATTTTGGATTCAAAATTCGCATCCAAAGCGTTCAATGACACTGCTGCAGCAAACTGAATTGAATTGCTGCGCTGCAGCAATTCAGCAGCTGCTGAGATATTGAACGGGGCTCAGGTTACAGAGTGAAAGGACAAAGCTAAGCTGTAAATCACAAATGAACAATGAATCCTCTGCTCCTTCGCTCAGGTAAAACGGTCGTTATTCACAGATTTAAAGGGACGCTCTACTCATCCTCACCACTTTATGGTTTTAAAGCTGTCAGGATGTGAGGAGTAACCGTGGTAACCTGCTCACCCTCAAGCGTCTCTTTGGGTTTCACGGATTATTCAGATCCATAAGCACACAATACGTAAACATCTTTTAGGAATCACTCCTATGAGAGGCAACGAGCATCTTTATTGAATATTCCCGGCGTTAGCCACTTACCACCACCCGGAGCAGGTCATCGGGCACGTTGCGGGCATGCTTACACACAGCGTAGGCGGACGAGTGGCTGAAGATCACGGGCGCTGTAGATACATCAAGAGCATCTCTCATGGTTTTCACGGAGACGTGGGATAAATCGACGATCATCCCCAGGCGGTTCATCTCCTTGATCACAATCTGAGGGGATAAGGCTGTAACGATTAACGACGTATCGATCCCGCGGCGTTTGATATAACACATGTACTGTACGTTCCTGCAGCCATTATAACGTGTTTTTTTTTTTAAAACAAGCGTTTCCCCAATTTACACCCGTTATTTATTTCCAGCTGTTAGCGAGATATTCCCGTTCAAAAGAAAAGTCCGCGGACTTCTCCCTCCTGACCTAAACGGCTGTGCGTTACATACCAGCCGCCTTCAGCTCGCACAGCTGTGCGCAGCAGAGTTTTGATTTGGCTCAGGAACTTGGCATTTTGGATTTTTGGGAGATTTTGGTATAGACTATAAGCTCTCGAGCAGAGTCCTCTCTCCTACTGTTCTATGTGTGTAACGTGTATGTATATTGGTTATTCTGCCTCTCCCATTGTACAGCGCTACAGAACGTATTAGCGCTTTATAAAGCAGTAGCATGGTGATGTTTTTGTAATGTATGTAGTTACAGGTCCAGTATATTGACATGGGATCCCCTGCACGTACCTTCCCAAAGTCAGATAATCCGTTATTGTCTGCATTGTCACTCCCCGTGTCCACTATCCAGTTGTCAACCCTGAGGAGTAGAACAGATTACACAATTCAGATTTAGGGGCATTTGGAAAGTGGTTACTGTATGTGTCAATGCGCCCCTCGGTTTGGGTCTCGAAAAATAAAGAGCAGATTTTTTTTTAATCACCTTTACTATATTTTAACCCCTTAAACAGGCCTCAAAATTTCCACTCGCCTGCTTGCATTTGGTGAGTGGAAATTACATGAGGGCGAGTGGGAATGCTGACGCAGGCAGGGCAGGATAGGGGTTATATGGGGCAACTACTGGTGAGTAACTCTTAAGGCCTGGCTAGTAGCTTGAGACTTGAACTTTTGAGCCCTGCCCTTAAAGACCGATGAGGAAAAGAAATCCAATAAAACGACAAAAAGCTCAGACATGAAAATACGACTTCCTGTCCAGGTAATGTCAGCTAGGCTGTGTATCGCTGCCAGCACTAAGGCCGGGGTCAGCCGTGTGCACTTCAGAGTGGAAGGATCGACCGTGAGAGTGGACGTTCCTTCCACTCGACGCCCGTCTAGTCACCTCGCTGAGCGCAGTCAGTGCGCTCAGTGCTGCAAAGCTCGATCCTACTATGGTACGCCGGTAGGCACGTCAATACGGACGCACCTAGTGCGTCTGACACCGGCCTTAACAGGGTGCTTCATGTGAGCGTGGGATTGTAACGTGCATAGAATGTTATTAAGCAGATCACTCTTGGGGAAAAATCAAATTTTTACCCCAGATTTCCTTAAAACATTTAATTCCGCATCGCGTCCATCCCCAGGGTTCTTCTGGCCGGATGGCGTCTCCTGCAGGAAGCCATTTTTCTGATGCCCGACTAGAGAGCTAGCAGCCAAGCGAATGCCTCTCAATGCTTCTGCACTGGGAGTCATTGGACAATCAGCTTCAGATCTGAAGCTGATCGAAAACCCAGAAGGCTGTCCAGCAGGAGTTGATTGACAGCCTTCCGGATGAAGGGAAAATTCAGCTTTGGAAGGCTGTCATAGCTCCCTTGGAAGGCTGGAGTAGAAGGGGAACACACAAAAATATAACACAACATATCAGATCTCCTGGTGAAGAGGAGACAGGTCTACTGGCAAATCTCTTCACTCTTTGAAGAGATTTGACCAAAGTCAAAGGCATCCTTTAGTCCATCCAATGGACTCGTACTCCTGATGACACACCAAGGAGTCCTATGGACCCTTGCATGTGTATCACTACCGCGATCACGCTGCTCGTCTAAACCTTTATCAGAAAACCAATGGAAACTCGTACAGGTAGCCGGTTTCCGGAAATGGTGATTATGCATGCACGCCGTAGAGTAGGGCCCATAGTCGTATCTTTTCCCACTCTTGCCATACAGATAGTTTTATTTTCCAGGTTAGACAGTCAGTTATTACGGCTTATGTAACTTACCAGGGGGTGTTGCAGCTATGTGAAACGGTCATATATCGCACTCCCAGCTTATAGAAGGTGCGCAGGGTTGCCAGGCTGTTGTCGATCGAGTGTCCACCTTCCACTCCAATCAGACTGGCTATTTTGCTGTTATTAAATGCACGTTCAATGTCTGAAATGAGAGAAACAGCTGTGATACCTCCCGCTGACAATCTTCCTAGCCCTCAATCCGCACACTCACCCTCACTTCATTCCAGTGCTTTCTTTATTATAGAGATAAGCACACCGCTCAATCATATTGGGGTTTATTTGCTTTTGTTGGACGCTTTTCCCACTCTGTGACTACTGAAGAGGAGAGGAGAGCATTCCCTGGTGTACGCACACCTTTTGCTCAGTGCAACCAAGTCCTGAAGTGATGACGTCCACCAGGTTTCCCACTGGCCATCACCAACACTAAAGGGGAGTGAGCACCGGGGAATTAACTTTTGTCCTACAGTGTCCATTGCCTGGCCCACCATGGATCAGGGTCCCCATCCAGGCATAGGATAGATAATGGATAGGGGAGATATAGAAGTGGTTTGTGGCCCTGAAAAGGGGATTTTGACCCTACGACTTTATTGACCAGGGCTCCACAGAGACTGAAGACATGCATTAATTTGGCCTTAATGTCCAAAATGCGCGTTAACGTCTAACGCGAGTGACCCTGCGCGAACCCTTTGCGAGCGCAATTTAGTGCGCGCATCCTATACTTAACATTGTGAGCGCAAATGCATTTGTGCACTGGTGCGCGCATGGTATTACAATCTTAGCGCAAAATTTAACGGACAACGTTTGCGCGCATAATTTTAACGTCTTTGAAAAGCTGGTAACGGCAAATTGTAACAACCTGACCGTACCAAACTGCGGATTCACAACGGAGAACGTCGCTGCACGCGTTTGTTTTACTAGATCCGTCAAAAATGACGGCCACTACCTTGTCTTCCGTCAGAACGTACGTCTGTTGTGCGCAGTCCGCACAAAATGACGGACTCGCGTCAAAAATGACGGACTTGCGTTAAAAATTATATTGCGCTCACTGATTTCTGCGCACAACGGTACTTTGCGTGCATTTTTGCCCGTCGGTTTTACGAGCGCAATTTCCCGACGGATAAAAAATGCACGAGGAATGTAATTCCAGCGGTGATTTTCGTGCGTTAACATTTAGCGCTTCGCACACAAAAAAACACGCGTCTAGCGTGCATTTTTGTGTTAAGAATGTATTAGGGCCCTGAGTTGTGTCATGCATTGGTGACAACTGAATGGAAGTCTGTTTGACAAGCTGGAGCCCTGATACATAGAAAGGGTAAACACAACATCAGTATATTCGTTAAAGTAACCCAAGAAGATATACTTTATTTTTTCTTTTAGACTAATTATTCCATTTTTCCTCTTTCTGGCACCTTTAAAATGAGCTCGTCATGGATCACACAAGTTTGGCTCACTCGATAGGCTTTTAAATCGGATATATTGTGCTAGTCATGCGACCACCAGATCTGGTTATGTGACTAGCACTATGTATAGAATCTAAAGCTAAAGTCAAATGACCAAACTTTGATAAATAAAACTCTGTTTAATGAGCTGACCCTCCACCTCTCACCTCTCCACCTCGCTGTACCATCAAACAGAGGCAAGTGAGAGCTGGAGAGCCTAGGTGTGGTATATCGACTTTCTACCACCAATCAGAGACTGAGGATGCCCTGATAAAAACCCAAGAAGGGCTATAGAATTGAACGTTCGAGCATGATCTCCATTAACCACGGGAATGTCAATGCCCGACAACGGGCCCTAGCTAAAGGATGGTGATGGTGTACATGGATACAGAGGTCCCGTGGCCCCCTCTTTCGGCCCCCAAACCTTCCTTTCCATCATATTGTCCCTTTAGCTAGGTATCCCAAACATTTGATGAACATGGGTTTTTATCAGAGCTACACAGCAGTAAAACTCTTAAGTGATGAGTCTCTAAACAACGATAAACAATGTTCCACACCAGCAGAGCCTAATTTCTGGCCACAATCCCAACAATGTCTGGTTTAAAGCCTGTGTATCCAAATCACCTCAGTGTCCCCTCCTCCTCTCCCTCTGGATATGACCATTCAATGTTCATCCTAAAATTCCCCTACTACCCATCACTGCTGTTCTCTGTGAACCTTACCCTCAACAGTTTCTGCAAAGTCAAAAACATCAGGATAATCGTCACACATTCTGTGAACCACGTCGATCTGCTCCAGCGTCCTCTTTACGGCATCTTTCCCTTGGGTATCGCACGGAACGTAGGCCGCCCAGAACTACACAGAGAGATGGGAGATATTCATATTTTAGAACCAGTTGATTGGTACCATGACTTCTGTTTGTCCTTTAAGCCAGGGTTGTCTTCTGGACCATTTACCCTCATGACAAACTGTGGACAAGCCTTGAATATTAACCTTCTCTGCCTTTACAATTGATCTTCTAAGGGTCATTTTCTATACACACCACCCTATATTCTCCAACACTCCGACAATTCAGGAGAACCTGGGGTCTTCAGCCTTCATTCTACTTTCCCAATCTGTCATGTTGGGTGAACGTAAGTATCTGACACTTCCTGCTTCAAATCTCATCCTCAGAAATGTCTATTAAGCCATAGTGGAACTCTACTACCTTGGTGTACTAGTGGCATTGACCACACTCTACTACTCGCGACAACTTCCAGCATTACATGGCCACTCTAGCTTTTCCGACCACTCACCACGACATGACCTATTTACTCCATTTTTTTTATCTTCCTACGTTCCCACCAGTCCATTCTATTGGATACTCCATTATTTCTTCTTCCTATGTTCTCATCCGTCCATTCTGTCACTGATGGACCCCTATTAGACTACATCAGACGTAACCCATCTGGCTGTAGGCATTGCCCTAATTAATTTGGTGCATTTCTATACATTTAGCTCTGAGATTGGATGTTGAATTGACCCGCCTATACCTCTTCTAATCATCGGAGCCCCCGATCCTAGCTATTTTGCCTAGTATTAGAACCTAATGTAAGTTGTTCCTGTATTCTCTTATGACACAGTGTCTTCGTTTCTGTTTTTCGCTTAATTTAATTTTCAGAAATGATATATGTGTGAATCTTTCTGACCAGGGCCGTAGCAAATCCTTTTCATTTTATATTCTTTTTTTCCTTTCATTTATCAATTATGATTAATAACTAATTGTTGACCAGTGAGTAGATATCATGACCAATCTCCAGTCAAACTATGAGAATCATATTGTGTTGAGATTCAGAAAATGCACACGCTTTTGGTTGAATACTGTAGGACTTGGTACGTTACAGCAAAATGGAGATATGGGTTTGAAATGCTGAAATATATACTATACAGTGGCAAGAAAAAGTATGTGAACCCTTTGAGATTACGTGGAGTTTTGCATGAATTGGTCATAAAATGTGCTCTGCTCTTCATCTAAGTCACAACAATTTGAAAAACACAGACTACTTAAAATAATACAACACAAACATTATATGTTTTCATGTGTTTTTTGAACATAACATGTAAACATTCACAGTGCAGGGTGGGAAAAGTATGTGAACCCCTGGCCTAATGACTTCTCCAAGAGCTAATTGGAGCCAGGAGTGAGCCAACCTTGAGTCCAATCAGTGTGATATTATTGGATGTGTTGCTGAAAGCTGTCCTGCCCTTTAAAAACACACACCAGTTTTGGGTTTACTGGTTTCAAGAAGCACTGCCTGATGTGAACCATGCCTCGCAGATAAAAGCTCTCAGAAGACCTACGATCAAGAATTGTTGACTTGCATGAAGCTGGAAAGGGTTACAAAAGTATCTCCAAAAGCCTTGATGTTCATGTGTCCACGGTAAGACAGACTGTCTACAAATGGAGAAAGTTCAGCACTGTTGCTACTCTCCCTAGGCGTGGTCATCCTGTAAAGATGACTGCAAGAGCACAGGGCAGAATGCTTAATGAGGTAAAGAAGAATCCTAGAGTGTCAGCTAAAGACTTACAGAAATCTTTGGCACACGCTAAAATTTTTGTTGACACATCTGCAATACGGAAAACATTAAACAAGAATGGAGTACATGGGAGGACACCACGGAGGAAGCTATTGCTGTTCAAAAAGAATATTGCAGCACGTTTGAAGTTTGCAAAAGAGCACCTGGATGTTCCATAGCACTACTGGCAAAATATTCTGTGGACAGATGAAACCAAAATTGAGTTGTTTGGAAAAAACACACAACACTATGTGTGGAGAAATAAAGGCACAGCACACCAACATCAAAACCTCATCCCCACTGTAAAACATGGCGGAGGGAGCATCATGGTTTGGGGCTGCTTTGCTGCCTCAGGGCCTGGACGGATTGTTGTCATTGATGGAAAAATGAATTCCAGAGTTTATCAAGACATTTTGCAGGAAAACGTAAGACCATCTGTCCGCCAACTGAAGCTCCGCAGAGGATGGGTGCTGCAACAGGACAATGACCCAAAGCATACAAGTAATTCAACAAAAGAATGGCTTCAACAAAACAAAATACGCCTTCTGGAGTGGCCCAGTCAGAGTCCTGACCTCAACCCGATTGAAATGCTGTGGCATGACCTTAAGAGAGCGATTCACACCAGACATCCCAAGAATATTGCTACACTGAAACAGTTTTGTGAAGAGGAGTGGTCCAAAATTACTCCAGATCATTGTGCAGGTCTGATCTGCAACTACAGGAAACGTTTGGTTGAGGTTATTGCTGCCAAAGGAGGGTCAACCAGTTATTAAGTCCAAAGGTTCACATACTTGTCCCACCCTGCACTGTGAATGTTTACATGTTCTGTTCAATAAAAACATGAAAACATATAATGTTTGTGTTGTATTATTTTAAGCAGACTGTGTTTTTCAAATTGTTGTGACTTAGATGAAGATCAGAGCACATTTTATGATCAATTCATGCAAAACTCCACGTAATCCCAAAGGGTTCACATACTTTTTCTTGCCACTGTATATTCAATCCATCTGCTTACCTGTGCCCCCATTTTTCCAGCCTGTAGTTTGGGGATGTTGGTGTGGGTGTTTTGCAGAGTGTAGAGGTCCAACTTGCTGAGCTGGTTGTTATATTGGATAAGGAACTGCCAGGGCAGGTCATTGTGCCTGTATAGGAAGAAGAGGTCTTCATAAAGTTATCTTTTAACCATTTACCAATGGACCTATAGATTTTCAGGGTTCTTTAACCACATAAGCATTACCTTATCATGTAAATGGCTGCATCTCGAAAGGCCATATACATTGATACATCTATCGGTGGCATCACAAGTATCTGGGTCTCCATTGCCACCACGGAGCTAGAAACCTGCATCCCTGTACACATCGGTGTGTGCGGTTATTGGCATAAAGGCAACAAACCAAACCAAAGTCTAATCTGTCCTGAAGTGCCTGGTCCAGGTCCATAATCAATTACGACAGCTCTTACAAGGACTTTCCTAGCAGCTATTTTCTTGTACAGATTGCAAGTATGGGTTATGCAAAGACGTGTTTTCCCTTCTGAGTCCCACCATTAACCACAGGGTTTACACTTAGGGTGTCATCCAGAAAGTAACAGGGTTTGCCGTAGTTGGACACAATGGCGAATGTCACAGCTGATTCAAATTTTGACTGAACGAAGGAAGGAGAAGATTCACTGATGAAACCACTCCATCCATCCTTTGAATTTCTCTTGGGGAAATACCGAAGTTTGCCACAGCTACAACAACGGCAGTGGTTTCCAACTACGGCAAACACCAGGGCTTTCTAAATACCCCCCTTGGTTTCTTTTCATGCATTTCCATCTCCTTTCCTTGCAGACAAACGTCTACAAAACGTTCTGGGGCATCTCTTATCCCCGAAGAGCACTCTTGTTGATTTAATGTGACCACGTTTAAAGTGACCCCTATTCCACTCTCTCAGTAGGTTTGGCTGCAATTCTATTATATAAAACAAGTGTCACCGTCATTAATAAAGATCATATTTATATACTATCCTTTCTCCTGTGAAAGTGACTGTTTTTTCCTGTGTATCTTTTCATACTCTTCAATCCTCTGGTGCGTTAGGTAAGAATGTGTTTGCGTTAGGTAAGAACGTGTTGCGTTAGGTAAGAATGTGTTTGCGTTAGGTAAGAATGTGTTTGCGTTAGGTAAGAATGTGTTTGCGTTAGGTAAGAATGTGTTTGCGTTAGGTAAGAATGTGTTTGCGTTAGGTAAGAATGTGTTGCGTTAGGTAAGAATGTGTTTGCGTTAGGTAAGAATGTGTTGCGTTAGGTAAGAATGTGTTTGCGTTAGGTAAGAACGTGTTGCGTTAGGTAAGAATGTGTTTGCGTTTGGTAAGAACGTGTTTGCGTTAGATAAGAACGTGTTTGCGTTAGGTAAGAACGTGTTTGCGTTAGGTAAGAACGTGTTTGCGTTAGGTAAGAACGTGTTTGCGTTAGGTAAGAACGTGTTGCGTTAGGTAAGAATGTGTTTGCGTTAGGTAAGAACGTGTTTGCGTTAGGTAAGAACGTGTTTGCGTTAGGTAAGAACGTGTTTGCGTTAGGTAAGAATGTGTTTGCATTAGGTAAGAATGTGTTTGCATTAGGTAAGAACGTGTTTGCGTTAGGTAAGAACGTGTTTGCATTAGGTAAGAATGTGTTTGCATTAGGTAAGAACGTGTTTGCGTTAGGTAAGAACGTGTTTGCATTAGGTAAGAATGTGTTTGCGTTAGGTAAGAATGTGTTTGCGTTAGGTAAGAATGTGTTTGCGTTAGGTAAGAATGTGTTTGCGTTAGGTAAGAACGTGTTTGCGTTAGGTAAGAACGTGTTTGCGTTAGGTAAGAACGTGTTTGCGTTAGGTAAGAATGTGTTGCGTTAGGTAAGAACGTGTTTGCGTTAGGTAAGAATGTGTTTGCGTTAGGTAAGAATGTGTTTGCGTTAGGTAAGAATGTGTTTGCGTTAGGTAAGAACGTGTTGCTTTAAGTAAGAACGTGTTGCATTAATGCATCATAGAATCAAATAAACTGAATAGGAAAGTCCTTTAAAATAAAGCAAGACTCGGGTGTATGTGTGTGTGTGTGTGTGTGTGTGTGCTGGATATTTGTGTGTGCAATCATAATCTTTGTCCCTGTGCTTTACATTTACACAATGCCCAACAACCCATCCCTCCTCCTGTACATTCATCATCCTGGTGCACTCTTATAGAATGGAAACATAGTACCCGCTACCCTACAACCATGAAGTATCTGGCACCAGGGCCAGTTTCTCCAGAGGGCACGGGCCCCTTCCAAACCCAACGGCGGTCTGTCCTGTAGCTTTTCTATGGACCCTGTCATCATGGCACCATGGACAGGACTGGCCCTCCAGAATACTGAGAAATTTCCCGGTGGCCCATTGCATCTGAGACTGGTCGGAGCACTGCAAATCATCATAGAGTGCCACCACAGGGAGCAATTAGCATGGTCTGCATCTGGTGTAGACTGATCACCCCCCACCCTGCATCAGACCACCATGGAATACAATATAATCCCTTGCTAGATCTCCATGGATTTATCCCATTCTCCACAAAAATGATTAAGCAGGAGAACAGGTAAATGAATTAGTCTAATGAAATCTGTCAGAAGGCCCCCCCCCCCCAGACAGTGTTTCAGTTAGGGGGCCCAAGATTTCTTATGGCAGCCCTGGATGGAACTATTAAAATAGAGCTAAAAGTATCACAGTCCATAGTTTACTTAAATGTGGGAAAGCATCCTTTCATGTAATAGTTTACACGCTTGCATATTACTGGGTATCAGTCCTCTGAGTGGAGATACAGCCAGGTTCTCTTGGTGCACTATCCACCATCAGTTGTCGTGAATTGATGAATTGTTGCAGGGTTTCACATAGTTACACTTACCCATCAATGACAGGAGAGGTGGCCATTATTTCCAAGGCTTGGTTCCGATAATCATCTGCGCCCACCAACAAAACAGACCCACAGAGGAGAGCGACCAAGGTCCGTATCACGGCCATCATCTGGACAAAGGGTTGGAAGAAGAGCAAGGCTTCTGGTTTCGGACCACTTAAGTTTTGGGTTGTGACAAGGAGGACTGATGACTCCTCAGCTGGAGCTTGAGCTTCCCCAGGAGATGTTTCTAAGATTGGGTGTGCACACTGGATGACCTGTCACTTTTATGCCTTGTTGAGTGGTGTTAATCAGTAAACCGGATCAGAGGAGAGCTGATAGAGCACACTGCAATTATTACTACTGCACCCGTCATAAAATGCAGATTTCAGTTTATCTGCCAGGGAAGATACTTTGACTTCAAGACAGGGAGATAGTGAACATGCATCAAATATATAGTACAGGAGGGGTGGGGTCGCGCCTATTCCCCGATGGGGCGGCTGCAACCACCAGATGCATCCAGCCCAGCAACAGGTATAAAACATAAGAAAAAAGATGTCATCTGCGCTTATTCCCAATGTATATCTGTCCCTACAAGATAGGATTTGATGTAGGTAGCGGTGAATTGGGGGGGGGGGTTTGATTTCTCAGCAGAGTTTGCCCGTGCGTGCCAAATCCAAAAATCAGTTGATTCCGATGAAAAAATATAAGGAAGCAGCTGTAAGGTTTCGGTACCGACCTAGTATTGGCTGAGCAGGGGTGTGAGCCCAATGTACAGTAATGTGTACACACAGGTAAGGGTGGAGGTGGATAATTAGACTCGCTGAAGGTGAAGGGCAGAACACAAAGAGTATTAACCAGTTTCTGGCAGTGATATAATAGGGATAGTGGGACACATAGTAGTTAGTATTTGATGATGCAGGAACAAGGAGGCACAAGGGTTTTTCGAGGGTACAAGGTTTCTTAGGCAGAAGGGTTCTTGGTAGACAGGAGGGTTCGTCGGCCCTTGGTAAGTAGGAGGATCCTTGGTAAGCAGGGTATATGGCTGGAAATAGGTGTAGCCAGTGTTTTTTTCAGCCGGTACTTGCCGGTAAGGCGTACTGGCACCTACCGGCTGAGTACCGGCACCTACCACCGGCCACGACCTATCTGCGCACCTTATAACTGTTCCAGTAGATCCTTAGCTAAGTTATGGTCGCAAGGGTTGATTATAGAAAGCAGTGCCCACATATGGCAGGTAGGGCACCCTGCGACGTCTCTAAAGTGGGAATATCTTACAGATCCACATCGCTTGGCTCCCATTCTTGGTCGGTATATTCATCTGAAGAGGAACAGTAAAGTGATAAAAAATATTCCCACGGTTTTCTATGAGGGATGACCGTAGCAGACCAGATATATCCTGCACGCTGACCTGGGGTCCTTTGGGGCGTCGGACAACCTGTAGTGGCATCTCCCCATCCAAATCAACGGAGGGTCAGTCATCCGACCAGAGTCATATGGCAAAGGTAGTTGTAGGCCTTGCCGGCTGGGAGTGATACTTGATGTTGTCAGTGCCATAATAGACTTTTTTGGCCGATGTGCAGCATTTCTGATTTTTAATGCTTTTTTGAACATTTCCAGGTCCTTTTTGTGAACTGCAGTCTCATTAGAAGCAATAACGCAGTCTGGGGGTAAAGAATCCACCCCCATAGGGTCTTCAGGCACACTGACCTGAGCTGGAGAAAAAGTAGATATGTTACTTGAGGTTAGAGAGGCCCAATCTCCATAGGGACAGGAGGATCATACTCCATGGGCACAGAATGGTCTAACTCCATGGGCCGGCTAGGATCATACTCCAAAGGCATGGTAATTTCAGTATTTATGGTTATGATTAATTTATTATCTTCCTCATAACTATCTTCTGGATAGACCATTCTCTTAGGTTTGTTACAGTTGGTCTTATGAGACTTTGTGGATATAGTCATTTTGGAGTAGGTTTGGGCACAGGAGCGGGCTTGGTCATGGGAGGTGTCCTGAAAGCAGGTTTAGACACCGGAGTTGGCAGGGGGTGTAGACTTTGGATACTGGAGCTGGTCTAGGGGGGAAGGTATCACTGGGCAATGGGAGATCTAGTGTCCATATTGTCCACAGTTAAAGCATAGTTCGGCTACTTGCCACTGGTTACGCTCCCCCGGAAACAGCAGACCATGGTTTTTCTTTGTTTCAGGAATGCACGCCTTAGGAGAGAAGCCCCATATCTCCTGCAGTAACTCCTTCATGAGTTTAGCCAGGTGTGAAAACAGTTCTTGAAACGTTCTCCTCAGTAATTCCACCATGACTTGCATTACCGCGGGCTCATTTGACACTGGCTCTTTCATTATGTAAGGTTTCGGTACCGGCTTAGTATCAGCTGAGCAGGGATGTGCAGTAATGTCTACACACAGGTAAGGGTGGAGGTGGATTTCAGGCTGCAGATAATTAGACACGCTGGAGGTGAAACTTAGAGTAGACCGGTCTACTCACTAAAGGTGAAACTCAGGAGAATTGCCAGGAGAAGAGAACAATTTAGACCAAACAGCCAATTTGAAAAGGGAGATAAATGGGAGAATTTTTCCGGTTTGGCTATTTTGACCTAGAATTTTAATTTCTCTTGCCAATTCTCCCGAGTTTCACCTTTAGGGAATAGACCTAAAGAGTACTAACCAGTTTCTGGTAGGGATAAAATAGGAATAGTGGGACACGTAGTAGTTAGTATTTGATGATGCAGGAACCAGGAGTCCTGAGGGTTTTTGGAAGGCACAAGGTTTCTTAGGCAGAAGGGTTCTTGGTAGACAGGAGGGTTCTTCGGTCCTTGGTAAGCAGGGTATATGGCTGGAAATAGGTGTAGCAATTCACAGGTCCTTGCTGAGTAAGGTAAGGAGCTACAGTGAAAGAGCACTGGCTGATGGGAGGTGTAACCTTTCTTTTTAGGGGCAGTCAGTGCTTAATTAGCCAAATGCTGCGTGAGAGTGAGCTGCAGCAAGGGAAGGCCAGAAGTAATCACAGGAAAGGTGCTGCCTCAGTGACCAAGGTGGAGCACCGGCCAGAGAGAAGTCAGTATCCTGAAAGCAGAGTATGAATGACGTGTCGGTATATACAGCATAAAGATGTACAAAAGAACGCCAATTGTCTAACATTCTCCTGCAACACCAAATACCCCCAAAGGAGTTCCAGGAATATTAATATGCAATACAGTACAAGATTCTATAACATTTGTATATATTTTATACAAACGTAGAAGCAGGGGTGGATCCAGAAACAAGTTTCGGGAGGGACACTCTAACAATTTTGGCTAAGAGCTGGTGCTCGGTTTGCAGTAACAGTAACAGGCAAAGCGGGTGCCGGATCACAGGCTGCGCTTATCACACTCACTCTTCCCTGAACATTGCTGCACATGCCCCCTGTGCCCCCTCTCTGGATCTGGAAGTGCGTAGAAGTGTTATTTGTGCTTTGGTAGAAAGAAGATACTAGAGCTGATATTCGCCAAGTGCTACATGAATGCAGAATTGTACAGTTTAGGCTAAAATTCACTTCACAAAGTCGGATGCCTTTATGCTTGGACAGCTTAATTCAAAATGCCCAGGTGTACTTTGGTTGCAATATCCCATCAAGGGGTGGATGTTGCATCAGTCTTAAACATCAATGAAGTGTCTCAGCTGAAAGATACACCGCTCAAGGGTCAGGCACTGCCATTATCCCCCTCTGTGGGTGGTGCTTACAGATGTTCACAGGCAGCGATATACAATAGGCCCTCACCAGTGATGTTGGCATGTTGACTTTTCAGCCAGCATGCAGTCACTCCATGATCCCACCTCCCATTGCATCCAGAGGTGGCTCTCTAATTAGGCAAAACAGGCCTTGCTCCAACTGGGGCCTCAAATGTTGTCACTTAAGTTGAATGCCATTGCACTGACTTTCCAATCAAATACACTTTTAAATTCACATACATGTCTATCAAGTGCTGAATTGGCTTTCTTATTTCAACTTTATTGGGTTAATTTCTACATTTTCTGCACAGCGAAAAAGGGCCTCATATTTAAGCTTGGTCAAAGGCCTCACTGCTCCTAGAGGCGCCACTGATTGCATTCCATCCTGATCTATCTCCCACACAGCCCTGTGCACCCTATTACTTCTCAAACAATGTGAACTCCTCAGAAAGCTGGACAGAGCTCTGCCTGCCCATAGAGCTAAGTAGAAGAAAACTGCTTGTCCAGCATCCGGAAATTACATAGGCTTCGGGCAATATGAATTCCACTCCCCTGTACATCCAATGAAGTTTCCTTTGAATTTAGGCTAGGGTCAGACGAATGCATTTTTCATGTCTACCGTCAAAAAGTGCGTTGATGCGTCCGAACACATTTTTTCACGGAAGACGTGATAGCAGTCATACGATGCGCAATTTCGGCCGTGATTTTTACAGATCCAAACCAGGAAACTTTGGGTGTCTGGACGTTATGTTGGCTGGACATGAGCAGCGTCTGACGTCTCCTAATCACGCACACATGCCACTATGCGGACACAGCGCACTCTGTACGTCAGTACTAGCGGTTCGACGTTCTTGCGAAAATGTGTTCGTTTGCCGCTTGCGTTGACGGGCCGTACTTTCGTGTGGCTGTAGTTCGTGTGTGGGCCTGTTCGTCTGACCCCAGACTTATTATTCGCTAACATTTTCTAAATGGACTGCGAGGCCGGTCCCATCACAAGGCTAATACAAACTTTCTTTTCATTTATGAGGCAAACAATGCGGCAGCACTCTCATCTACTCATATCCCATGCCAGGAACAAGTGGGGAGGAGATGGAGCAGTGTATTCTTACGTACCATTTTATCTAAATCACAAGCTGCCGCATCGCTAGAAGGAGAGGTGGGGTCATTTGGACCCCTGTTTCTCCATTACTTAGTCACCACAAGGTCAGATGTCATTGGAACAGTCAGAGCCTGGCCTTTCCAATGATACCAAACATAACCAGGTAAATTGAAAAAGATCAAAAATAAACCTTTGGGCCATTTCAGGACTCGGACATTAAACCTCTGCAGGCCTGCTCAGGCCCTCGCCCACTGGTGGTTTATTCCTCTCATCGTTGTAAATGATGACCTCCTTTCCAATGAAAATGTATGATTTTCTCCAGGTCCAGATTAGTCAGGTTGACTGGTCCTTCAAAGGACACAGATCCAAATTCCTTTCTTCCTATGGTAACGAAGTCCATGATGCTCTCCCTGTTGTCATTCACCAGACCGGCCAGTATCTCCATGAATGGAGAGATCTCACCTTTGTTGAACAATGCCAGCTGGATGTGGAGAAGAACAGGGGCACATCCATCGTGTTCAATGGGTTCTTTGCCACTCTGATTTTGAAGCCCAGCCTGTTACCCTTTGGAAACAGAGGCCACTGCTGGTCATGGCCTTCAAATTTAATTTGCCCTTGAAACAGAAAACCATGTGTGAAGGCGTTAAACAAGGAGCTTACATGCGGCAATAAGAGGATGTCACGTGATCTGAAGGTTTCGACATTAAACCCAATGACTTGACAGACCCATTTGTGACATATATGAGCTGCATTCATATCGTAAGATGTAAATTCACCTTCGATTAACTTGACCTTTGTACCGATAAAAAGGCTTTAATTACCACTGTAAATGGGAATAGCTATTTAGTCATTGACTCTTCCAAACAACTGGTCGTTATGGGCTTTGCTAGGACTTGAGAAGAGCAAAGGTCTATTGTTTAACTGCTTTAATATCTTTTACTGAGCCAGCTCAATCCAATGATAACAGTCATGGTGGTCACAGTTTGTTTCTACACTATCTTCTGGCATGTTTTTAGAACAGCACTGTCCATATTGCCCAACTGATTGCTTTGTCCTAAATGTGCCGCTCCCAGAAGATCAATTTTATTACCAGGGCTGGCATCAGAAACCTTGGGGCCCCTTACATAACCACTGGTCAGGCCCCGCTTTCCTCAGCTGACATTTCAGTAAACTAATTAAATGAAAACCTTTTGCCCCTTCTTCTGCTTTCCTGATTTTACAGGGAGTGGGCTAAAAAAAAATCCCTGGTGGCCCAGCTGTCACGGATCCCCCTGATACTAGAGTGGTGGTCCCTATACGCAGGACACTCTCTACCCTTCCGATCCTTAGAGTGGTCGGCACGACTAGACAGACTACAAGAATGGCAGTACAGAGCACGTACAAGAGAGACGTCACGGATCCCTCTGCTTTATCTGACTAGTGGTTTCTAGACACAGAACAGTCTCTACCCTTCCGATCCTTAGAGTGGTCGGCACGACTAGACAGACACAGAATGATACACAAGAAATTAGAATAATTAGCTCTTCCCAAGACCCTAACAACACAAGGGGTAGTCTGATGTGTGCTTAGGGTGCCACACAGACTGACCTCAATACCAGAATTAGAAGAGTTGATGCCAATACCAGGGGTTATGCACAGAATGGTTCGTTCGCCAATGCCAGGGATCATACACAGAGTGGTTCGTTCGCCAATGCCAGGGGTCATACACAGAATAGTCGTTTGCCAATGCCAAGGGGTCAATACACAGAATAGTCGTTTGCCAATGCCAAGGGGTCAATACACAGAATAGTCGTTTGCCAATGCCAAGGGGTCAATACACAGAATAGTCGTTTGCCAATGCCAAGGGGTCAATACACAGAATAGTCGTTTGCCAATGCCAAGGGGTCAATACACAGAATAGTCGTTTGCCAATGCCAAGGGGTCAATACACAGAATAGTTGTTTGCCAAATATACAAGAGCTCTGCGGGAAGTAACTACCACGTCAGGGCACCGGCATTTCTGAGAGCCTGGGCTTTAAACCCGGCGGGTCCGCGTCAGCCCGCCAGGCCCCGCCCCCCGGCTTCCCCACGTGTGCGGAAGCGACCGCAATATCATTCGGCGCCTGGCCAGCGAGCAGCGAGGAAGCTGCTGCCAGGCGCCGGGGTGCGGGGGCCACCGTGACAGAACCCCCCCTCTACGGGCGGCCACTGGACGACCCCCAGGGGCGCGGGGATGAGCCAAATAGAAAGCCCTCACCAACGAGGAGCATGAACCTCAGTAGCCGGAAGCCAAGAGCGATCCTCTGGGCCGTAGCCCACCCAGTCAACCAAGTACTGAAGGACCCCCTAGAAACCCTGGCGTCCAGAATGGCCTCAACTTCAAACTCCTCCTCGCCCTCCACAGAGACCGGAGGAGGGGGGACACGGGCCCTGGTGTACCGATTACACAAAAGAGGTTTCAAAAGGCTCACGTGAAACACATTGTGTATCTTGATATGGGAGGGCAGAGCCAGAGCATAGGAGACCGGATTGATTCGCCGCAGAACCTTATAGGGGCCTATGTACCTGGGTGCCAGTTTCATGGAGGGTACTAAAAGCTTAATGTTGCGTGAAGAAAGCCAAACCCTGTCCCCAACTTGATACACGGGTGCCGGCCTCCTGTGTCTGTCGGCTTTGATCTTCTGGGTAACACTACTATCCTCCAGTGCCCGTTTAACCCTTCCCCAGGTTTCTTTCAATGACACTAAATGCTCATCCAGAGCAGGAATCGCGGTATCAGGAAACGTAGCAGGGAGCACGGGAGGATCAAAACCGTAAACAGTGAAGAAGGGGGAACGTCCTGTGGCTTCGCTTACTGCACTGTTCAAGGCATACTCTGCCCACGGTATCAGGTCTGACCAGTTATCTTGTCGTTCGGATATAAAGCACCTGAGATATTTTTCTATATTTTGGTTGGCTCGTTCCGCCGCCCCGTTGGTCTGGGGTGATAGGCCGAAGAGAAGGATAGGTCTATCCCCACACTCTTGCAAAACCCTTTCCAGAATCTGGAGACGAATTGGGTCCCCTATCCGAGACAATCCCAAGAGGAATACCGTGTAAGCGGACCACATTGGAAACAAAAATGGGCACCAGTTCGGCTGCCGAAGGAAGTTTCCGAAGAGGAACATAGTGACCCATTTTGGAGAATCGATCTATGACCGTGAGTATTACAGTATTCCCTCTAGACTCAGGTAACTACTATAAAATCCATAGCTAAATGCGACCATGGTCGTTCGGGGATTGGCAGAGGCTGGAGTAAACCAATAGGCGCTGTTTTGGGACTTTTATGTCTTGTGCACACTTCACACACGGTTATATAACATCACGGCGCACCGTGGGCCACCAAAGGAGTTTACGTATACTAGACACTGTTTTGGTGATCCCCATGTGCCAGAGATTTGTTATCATGATACAGTTTTAATACCTCTTCCCTTTCGTTCTCAGGTACAAAGAGTTTCGCAGGAGGTCTCCCCCCAGGAGCTGTGCCTGGGCGGTCTGCAATCTTAACATTAGAGGAGACGAGACACTAATCGTGGTAAGTGCTATAATCCTTTCCTGGGGTACAATGGGATGTTGATCTTGGATGTTATGTTCGTATGACTCGTACTGTCTTGACAATGCGTCTGCTTTAATGTTTCTCGACCCAGGTCTGTATGTGAGGACGAAATTAAAGCTGGAAAGAAACAATGACCATCTCGCTTGCCTGGCATTCAACCGTTTAGCGTCTCCAATGTACGTGAGATTCTTATGATCGGTTATGATGACAATGGGCCCTAGACCCCTCTAATAAGTATCTCCATTCCGTCAAGGCTGCAATAACTGCTAACAATTCTCTGTTTCCGATATCATAGTTCCTCTCTGCCGGGGACAACTTTCGGGAATAGAAGCCGCATGGATGCAAGGGCTTGTCGGGTGCCTCCCTTTGGGACAAGACTGCACCAAGACCTAGCTCGGAGGCGTCAACTTCAACCTGGAAAGGCAGAGCCGGATCAGGATGTCGGAGAACAGGGGCAGTGGTGAAAGCCTGTTTAAGTGCCTCAAAGGCTTGACTGGCCTGGGGTGTCCACTTCTGATTCACCACCCCTTTTTAGTCATAGCCGTGAGGGGAGCTATCAAGGCCGAGAAATTTTTAATGAACCTCCGGTAGTAGTTAGTAAACCCCAAAAACCTCTGGATGGCTTTAAGCCCTTGGGGTAAAGGCCAGTCAAGAATCGCTGAGAGTTTTTTAGGATCCATTTGGAAACCTTCAGGGGTTATTATATACCCAAGGAAGTGCACTGTCTCTATGTCGAATAAGCATTTCTCTAGCTTACAATATAACCCAGCCTCAATAGTCTCTTCAACACTTGTCTCACGTGGGCGTGATGAGTCTCCTTATCAGGAGAGTATATCAGGATGTCGTCCAGATATACTATAACGAACGTTTGCAGAAAATCCCTTAGGGTGTCGTTTATGAGGTCCTGGAAAACGGCTGGCGCATTGCATAACCCAAAGGGCATCACCAGGTATTCATAATGCCCGCTACGTGTATTAAAAGCCGTTTTCCATTCGTGCCCCTTCTTAACCTGACCAGGTTGTACGCTCCGCGTAAATCAAGTTTCGTATAAATACGGGCCCTTTTAAACGGTCGAACAATTCTGTTATAAGAGGTATTGGGTATGCATTTCTTATGGTAATCCTATTTAAACCTCTATAATCGATGCAAGGTCGCAGGTCACCCTCTTTTTTGGAAACGAAAAAGAAACCTGCTCCTGCTGGAGAGGAGGATCGTCTGATGAATCCTCGCTCTAGATTCTCCCTTATATATTCCTCCATAATGTCATTTTCCCTTTGAGACAAGGGGTATACGTGTCCTCTAGGAGGCATAGTACCAGGGAGTAACTCTATAGCACAGTCATAAGGACGATGCGGTGGTAGGACCTCAGTCCTGGTTTTAGAGAACACCTCCTTTAGCGCCATATAACATTCTGGGACTTCAGTGGACAAAGGAGGTGCTGTGGCAATGTTGAGACTACCAATCACATTAACCCTGCCCAGGCACTTTGACTGGCAACTAGGACCCCAACACATTATATCTCGCTGGGCCCAGTCAATCACCGGGTTATGTTCTGTCAACCATGGGAACCCTAGAACGACAGGACATGAGGGAGAGTCGATAACCTGGAATCGTATGGTTTCACAGTGCAGAACTCCTGTAGTCATGCACACATCGATAGTGTCGTGTGTGATATGGGGACATGACAGGGGTTTCCCGTCTATGGCTTCTACCATAAGAGGCCTCTCCTTTAGAACCAGAGGTAAGAGGTGGTTGGCAGCAAAACATCTATCCATAAAATTACCTGAGGCTCCAGAGTCTAGGAATGCCTCAGTCTCGAGGTGAACCCCTCCCAGGTGAGGGAGATGGGTAACAGAATCCGAGTTTTTTTTTTTCATCATCCACAAAGGAGGCATACAGAGAACCAATAACCTGGGTATTACTTGTCTTTTGACCTGATTTGCCACTCTCACCCCTGCTACCCCTGGGTCTCTGAGGACATTGAAGGCGGAAATGATCTGCCCCGGCACAATAAAAACAGAGCCCCCTTTCTCTCCGGTGAGCTCTCTCTGCCTCTGAAATACCCGTTTTACCTATCTGCATAGGTTCAATGGCCGGTACATCGGTCTTAACGGTCTCCAGGTTACCTGATGCGGTGGTATGCCTGGGTACTAAGGGTAAAGGAGGTAGGACCCTTCTGGGTCTGTCTCTGGTGTGTCTCCTTTCCCTGATTTGATCGTCCATGGCGATGCAGAAATCAACCAAATGATCCAGATGTTCTGGTAATTTTAGGGGAGCCAATTCAAACATAAACGCCTCGTTCAGACCTTCGGTAAAGGCCAGGGTTAAAACGTCGTTCGGCCAGTGTACCTCAGAAGACAAAGTCTTAAATTCTATGGCATAGTCGGAAACCCTCCTATTACCTTGTTTGATGTGAAACAGGGATCTACCCGCATTGGTAGCCCGTCTAGAGGGATCAAAAGTACGCTTTAACTCGGAGGTAAAACCCTCATAGTCATATATGATGGGTTTCTTGTTCTCCCACAAGGGCGTGGCCCATAATAAAGCTTTTTCTGTCAAGTGATTAATCAGATAGCCTACTTTGGCTTTATCAGACATACAGGACCCGGGATTGTTTTCGAATAAGATCTCGAGTTGGGTCAGAAAGCCCCGGCATAAGTTCGGTGTTCCGTCATAACGTACGGGTGCTTTCATACTGAGCCTACAACCCTCGAGAGCGGCCGAATTGACCCTAGGCACTACTGGGTCTGGCGGGCTTGCAGTACCAGAACTGGATCGGTTTAGCAGGGTTTGCAGGGCAAGAGCAATCTGGTCCATTCTATGGTCCTGCTCTTCTTGTCTGGCTGCAATACGTGTCAATTGATTAGAGAGGTCTGCGGGATCCAAGGCCCTGACGTAATGTCACGGATCCCCCTGATACTAGAGTGGTGGTCCCTATACGCAGGACACTCTCTACCCTTCCGATCCTTAGAGTGGTCGGCACGACTAGACAGACTACAAGAATGGCAGTACAGAGCACGTACAAGAGAGACGTCACGGATCCCTCTGCTTTATCTGACTAGTGGTTTCTAGACACAGAACAGTCTCTACCCTTCCGATCCTTAGAGTGGTCGGCACGACTAGACAGACACAGAATGATACACAAGAAATTAGAATAATTAGCTCTTCCCAAGACCCTAACAACACAAGGGGTAGTCTGATGTGTGCTTAGGGTGCCACACAGACTGACCTCAATACCAGAATTAGAAGAGTTGATGCCAATACCAGGGGTTATGCACAGAATGGTTCGTTCGCCAATGCCAGGGATCATACACAGAGTGGTTCGTTCGCCAATGCCAGGGGTCATACACAGAATAGTCGTTTGCCAATGCCAAGGGGTCAATACACAGAATAGTCGTTTGCCAATGCCAAGGGGTCAATACACAGAATAGTCGTTTGCCAATGCCAAGGGGTCAATACACAGAATAGTCGTTTGCCAATGCCAAGGGGTCAATACACAGAATAGTCGTTTGCCAATGCCAAGGGGTCAATACACAGAATAGTTGTTTGCCAAATATACAAGAGCTCTGCGGGAAGTAACTACCACGTCAGGGCACCGGCATTTCTGAGAGCCTGGGCTTTAAACCCGGCGGGTCCGCGTCAGCCCGCCAGGCCCCGCCCCCCGCTTCCCCACGTGTGCGGAAGCGACCGCAATATCATTCGGCGCCTGGCCAGCGAGCAGCGAGGAAGCTGCTGCCAGGCGCCGGGGTGCGGGGGCCACCGTGACACCAGCAAGGAGATTAAAACCAGTTTCTCCTGGTGGGAGAGCATTCAGCCTGAACCTCTATCTGGAGCAGTCCATGCTAATTGCTCCCTCAGTGATGAGTCAGGATGCTCTTTCCGACCCCAGATGCCAAGGCCAATCCGTGAAATGTATTGGTATTTATTTATTTTATTTATTTATTTATAAAGGATTTTACCAGGAAGGATACATTGAGATTTCTCTCGTTTTCAAGTATGTCCTGGGTTCAAGTACATTAAAGTGTTACATTTACAGAAATACAAAGTAATACAATGCAAGATATTAACAACACAAATATACAGATTAACAGAAAATAAATATGTAGGAAATATAGTCACTAGGTTACATGTTTACAGGTGCATTCTGTATTGAGGTATGTTAACAGGGAAATTTTGAGTGACTTAAGACTGGTGGAAGATTTGATGGTGTCTGGGAGGTTATTCCATAATTGTGGTGCTCTGTAGGAAAATGAGGAACGAGCCACTGTCTTTTTGTATTGTGGTATTGCAAGTAAGGTGCTGGTCCTGGATCGGAGGTTATAGGATGAGGGAGCTGCTGGGGGAAGCAGTCTATTCAGGTAGGGTGGCAGCTTCCCAGAGATGCTCTTAAACACCAGGCTGGAAAGGTGAAGGGTGCGTCTGGATTCTAGCGATGGCCAGTTTAGCTGTTTTAACATGTCACAATGGTGGGTATCTTGGTGGTCCAGTCCTGGTGGCATGGAGGGACCATTAAATCTCTAGCACTTGGACAAGCTGCACAGGGTTTGGCCAGTGCCCCCTGGAGCCAGTGGGCCCTTGAACAAATTATTGGCTGTCACCTCCCTGTTATTACAATTGCTTTTTGCAATAATGGAGGATGTAGAGTTAGGGTATATCTGCCTGTAGGCTGATGTAGACTATGGGGGATATTCACTAACCCCCGCTGTTTTTGCAACAACGAGAAATGTCATCATTTCCCAAAGGGCGATTCAAATGGCGGCTGAAGAGGCTTCATTAATGAATCTTCTTCTCCTGCCTCTTTGTCAATAACCATGATAGTGAATTCCTTTTGGGAAACGCAGAAGTTTATCGTCAGTGCTACAATGGTAAAATGCGTTGGTCCATGGATTACCCTGTAAATCTGTCACAGCTCTGATTTGCAAAGCCTGGGAGTCCCATTTTCACAATGTATCCAATACAAGAGAAGTACCGGCACAGCATGGGTTCTGTATTGTGTCATTTACTAGGTGCTCGCATATACAGAAGATGGTAGGAACGTTTCAGCCTTCTGAGTTTTCTCTAGATGGCTGTGCTGGTGCTCCTTTTGTTTTGGATATGGTCTGTGGACGTGGGAAAGTCCAATAAATTCTGCACTTTGAGGCATTTCAGTCCCTATATTAGTGAACGTGGTCTTTGTTTTCTCTGGCCATTTCACAATGTGTCTTGTCTATGAGGATTATGGGAAACACTCAGGCGTCAACTCGAGCAGGAAACCATGGGAACGCAGTTCCTCCACTATTTTTGCAGAGGGAACTGAGTCTCACACACTATAAAGCTTGCGTCCAGGTGTTCAATCACGTTTCCCAATTAAGTCACAATAAATATATCATTTATCATATATTTTTGCTAAAAAGCTACATTTATATAAATAAATATATCAGATTCGAGTGTGTGTTTGTGTTCAATGCAAGATTATAATTGCTAATGGGGGTCAGAATTCTTGGTGAGTTCCCACACTGACTTTTTGAGGACTTGGACCCTGATTACTGTCATCATGATTAAGCACCCAGTTACCTACGGTCCCCGACCTGAGTCCCATATCCTTCCGAAATGACAGTGACTCGAGTCCCAGGTCCTTCCGAAATGACGCTGACCCGAGTGCCGACTCTTTCCAAAATGACGCTGTCCCGAGTCCCAGGTCCTTCTGAAATGACGCTGACCCGAGTGCCGACTCTTTCTAAAATTACGCTGTCCCGAGTCCCAGATCCTTTCGAAATGACGCTGACCCGAGTCCCGGTTCATTCAGAAATGACGGTGACCCGAGTCCCAGGTCCTTGCGAAATGACGGTGACCCGAGTCCCAGGTCCTTGCGAAATGACGCTGACCTGAGTCCTGACTCTTTTCGAAAGGGAGCTGTCCTGAGTCCCCAGTCCTTCTGAAATGACGCTGACCCGAGTCCCAGGTCCTTGTGAAATGACGCTGACCCGAGTCCCGACTCCTTCCGAAATGACGCTGACCCGAGTCCCGGCTCCTTCCGAAATAACGCTGACCCGAGTCCCGGCTCCATCCGAAAGGACACTGTCCCGAGTCTCGGCTCCTTCTGAAATGACGCTGACCCGAGTCCCGGCTCCTTCCAAAATGACGCTGACCCAAGTCCCGGCTCCTTCCGAAAGAAATGACACTGACCCGAGTTCCGGCTCCTTCCGAAATGATGCTGATCCGAATCCCGGCTCCTTCCGAAATTACGCTGATCCGAGTCCCGGCTCCTTCCGAAATTACGCTGATCCGAGTCCCGGCTCCTTCCGAAATTACGCTGATCTGAGTCCCGGCTCCTTCCGAAATGACGCTAACCCGAGTCTCGGCTCCTTCCGAAACATTCCCTCCTCCACCTCATTAATCTACAATATCTAGTCTACAGTCAAATAAACAAGAGCCACTATGCAAAGTTTTTGGTAAATGTTAAATCATGGAAAAAATCCAGAAACTGGAACCCGAAGTTAAAATACCTAACTTTATTTTTCCTTTTTACATACAGTTACTTCAGACAAAAAAAAAACGCAGCAGGAGTTTAATAATGTGGTTTTATAATGTGTTTTATAATGTGGTTTTATTTGTAATGCACAAGTAATCTAGTCACAGTTTATGCGTGATAGAGTCCCTTTAAATGATTTTGCAACTTGTAATAAGAAAAGTGCTACATAAACAGGCTAGAAGTATCTATCTCTCTCACTCTGTAAAATCCTATATATATCATATAGAGGTAGCCATAAGATAAGCATTCAGCGTATAATCAGTGCACTGAACTCTTTCACTTGCTGCGTATCTGCTGTATTGTGGTATCGCTTGTAAAGTTCAAACCACACTTGTAAAATAACTGAATAAGTAAAACGGGAGGAGACGTATATATCAAAGTGTCTCCTGTTATACAAGAAACAACACATTGGGCAGAATTACTGTACAATACTGCCTCTAAAAAGGGGGACGCTAAGGTGGAAACTTGTGCCTGCAGGTTCCACTTTAGCATCCCCGTTTTAGCTCCATATTACGGGGCAGGCGCTTCAGCAACCTGCCCCGTAACACAGTGCTAAGCCTCAGGATACTCAAGGCAGCGCTAAGCGCCGCCACAAGCACCCCCTCCATTGAGGTTTCGACTGGCGGGTCAAATGACCTACAAGACGTCGCCTCTTGTGAGATCCTGCGGGTCGGTGGAGTAATCGCGGAGGGAGACTGTGCGACTTTTTTCCCCAGTCTCACTCTGCTCCCGGCAGCCAGAAGCAGTGGATCGGGCCACTGTTCTCACCGTGGGATGAGTATGTGATTTTTTTAGGTTTTTTATTTTGTAACCTGGAGCTCCTGGTGTTTAAATAGCAACATATTAACCTTCTGTTTCCTAGAACTTTATTATAATGCTGGAGACTTAATAGCAGCTTTATACTAGTGTTTTTCCTCACATCTCACATCTGATCTGTGACCATTCAGAAAGCGGCCCCTGAAGATGAATCGAGAAAGTGCTACAGGGTGTCCAGCAAGTCTGGAAGAAGGTGTCAGCCCCTCGGAACCCCCCACCACCTCCACCGTTACTTCCCAGCAATGCCAATATTAACCACTTGGCTGCTATGGACGCGCTCAGCGCGTCCAGCCAAGTGGTTCTCCTGTGCTATGGACGCGCTCAGCGCGTCCGAGCACAGGAGGCAGCAATCCACCGGATGTCAGCCCAGCACTCGGGACCCCGGCGGGGACATTAGATGTCATCGCGGTGACGCGATGACATCTAATTCAGGCGCCCCTCCCGCATGTGCGGAGGAGGTGCCTGAAAGGGAGGGGGGGAGGTCCTTCGGACCTCTCTCCCTCCCGATCGCCGGGGAGCAGGGGGTTAATACAGGCACCGCTTGGAAGGGCACAGCCTGCCCTTCCAAACGGTGGCTGTCATTAACCCCTGGGGAGCCGGATCACGAATCGGCGCTGAAAAGCACCGGTTCGTGATCCTTTCCCGGGAACTCCCCCTGAGGACTGGCGTCATCATGCATAGCACGATGACGCCAGTCCTGGAGTTAACCCCTAGCTGCCACCAACGGTGGAGATAGGGGGTTCCAATGAACCCCCTATCTCCCGATCCGTGGCAGCAAGGGGTTAAAAAAAAGTGTAACGAGACCCCAGCTCTAATTTTTTTAACAAGCGCACCCCATACAAAATATAACCGCAATTGCTCGCATGTTAAAATGTGAAAAAAATACACTTTACACGTTGTAAATTATTGAAAATTCATATTTTATTGCATTTTTTGTTATAATATACAGACAGGTCATGACGTATACATATAATAATGACATATTATGAATCTGCCGAGTCTGACGGAAAGAACGATATATAATATGTCTGGGTCATATACTAAAATAAGCCTTAAAAACACGTTTAAACATGATGAGCAAAACCGGTTAAAAGGATTTTAGGATATGTTCATTTATCCCTCCAGAATGAAGGGAAAGACTTCAACCTACAACGAAGCATCACACCCAACGAATCAACATCAACAAACACGTAAGTCAAAGATCATGTCAATGATACAGTGATTTAGATAAACATTTATTGCAACTCAAGAAAGATTACGTGGTTATAGATTAGCCGTGGCCATCAACTTGAACTTCGATGTGAAAACCTGTAATCTCTTGAAGAAAGAATCACTAACACGAATGGCAAACCATTCCAGTAATCTTATCGCACAGAGCTCATCCTCTGGAAAGTAACACTTAACTCCTTCTCGGCTGAAACAAGGCATTGCAAGTTTTTTTGTGACTGTTTTCCGATTTATTTAGGAAACTATATGACCAGCTAGCAAAAAAAAATAGGTGTCATCTGCGTTCATTCCTGTGACTCCATGTGGAACAAAAGACAGAAGTTTTGGTTTACTTGAATGGCCATTAAAGTGTAAGCTCACCTGCCACGTCACGGCACCTCTGGTAAGGCGAGTCCTACCTAATGAAACCAAGAGCCACTCCTCTGAGCAACCACACAGTCTCATGCTGCTTTTCAGCTAAGAGACAAAATGATGGGTTTTATTTATACACTCACCAAATACTTCCACTTTGGGATTAAAAACAAAAACATGGAAAGGAACAGCAGCAAAAATGACCTGGCTGGGGTTATAGCAAAATATACAGAGAAGACCCCAGCCAGGTCATTTTTGCTGCTGTTCCTTTCCATGTTTTTGTTTTGATTCCAAAAGTGGTTGATCAGAGGAGTGGCTCTTGGTTTCATTAGGTAGGACTCGCCTTACCAGAGGTGACTTGACGGGTCAGATGAGCTACATTTTAATGGCCGATCAAGTAAACCAAAACCTCTGTCTTTCGTTTCACATGGAGCTTTTCTCTATCTATGGATATTTTGCTGTAACCCCAGCCAGGTCATTTTTGCTGCTGTTCCTTTCCATGTTTTTGTTTTGATTCCAAAAGTGGTTGATCAGAGGAGTGGCTCTTGGTTTCATTAGGTAGGACTCGCCTTACCAGAGGTGACTTGACGGGTCAGATGAGCTACATTTTAATGGCCGATCAAGTAAACCAAAACCTCTGTCTTTCGTTTCACATGGAGCTTTTCTCTATCTATGGATATTTTGCTGTAACCCCAGCCAGGTCATTTTTGCTGCTGTTCCTTTCCATGATTTTGTTTTTAATCCCAAAGTGGAAGTACTTGGTGAGTGTATAAATAAAACCCACCATTTTGTCTCTTAGCTGAATGAGAGATGCCTTGACAGGGCAGGTGAGCCTACACTTTAATGGCCATTCAAGTAAACCAAAACCTCTAATTGTGTTTTGTTTCACACGGTGATACAGGAATGAGTGCAGATAACTCCTTTTTTTTCTTGCTATGTTTTATACATGAACTGGGTTGGTTACTCCTGGTTGTTGCATCCGCTTCGGTGAGAATAGGCGCGACGCCACTTTTTCTATATGTATGTATATGACAACCTAGCTTACTGTTGGGCGACGCATGAAAGTGTTTTCCCTGCATTACGTAGACTTCAAATGCAACAGGAAGGAAATCCCATTACTTTATCATGGTATCCTATGGGAAAAACTAGTCTTCAAAAAAAGACATGTTTAAAAAGGCGCGTCTCTAATAATGATGCTCTAATTCGGATGCGGACAAATTCTGTCCTCTGGTTCTGGTTTTAGGTTAGGAATAAGAAGAGTTAGGTTTAGGGTTACCTTTAGGTTTAGGGATTAGGGTTAGGGATTAGGGTTAGGTTACCGTTTGATCTTAATTTAAGGTAGGCTAAATTTAACCACAACCCTAATATTCTGCTCCACTTTGGCTTCATTTTTAGACAACAGATTCTGCTTTCTTTTCTAACCCTACCCTTAAAGAAACAATACCACAAAAAAATGAAATGTCCTCATTGTTTTTATTTAATGTTGCTGATATCTTACATGTGTTTTGTTTTTCTCTTGTATGTTCAGTTAACAAAAATATTTAACTTTATATGTGTCACTGGGTGTATCCATTGTGTGATCTTGCAAGTTGTAAACTGTCCTCCATAGTATATTTCCATTTCGAGCATTTGCTCCTCACTGTGTGGCTTTGGCCATATGATGGATTCTGTCTCGCATTGTTGTATTGTGTGGGATATATTCAAAGGACATCACCAGTGGGTAGTTTAGAAGTCTTTTAAGCTCCCTGTTTTATCTCATTCGGCTGCCATATCTTATCTAGGGTAGCATGGATATCACAATAGACTCCATGCAGCCTTCCCTAAACATATCCCTCCCCCACCTAATAAGATGTTAAATAATGTGGATTAAATAATCAACAGCAGTAAAGTAAAGCTTTTACAGATATTTTGGTAAATGTTGCATCATGGGAAAAATCCACAAAATGGAAACAGGAGATAAAAAAAACTAACCTTATTTTTGCTTTTTACGTGCTATTACTTGAAACAAAGAAAAAACAACAGCGTGTGTTTTATAAGGAGGTTTTACTTGTAACACACAGGTCATCTAGTTACATCTTATGCAAGTGGTAGTGTCCCTTAAATTTCTACCCCTAGCTAAGAAAAATGATAATCTATTTTGGTATAGAGCATCAAATGCGGTCGCAGTCGAATTTGAAGCGTCGAAAATCGCTGGCAGACAAATTGGCATTGCGCCCAATTCGGTCACAGTTAAATTGGCGTATCTTGTTTAAAGACATGTCTTTTTTAATGCATCTAGAAAAACACATTGTGACAGAACACGCTGTCACTGTGCAACTTGGAGGGGGATGTGTGCTAGCCTCCTGCCCAGAGACTATGGCCCGTGAAAGAGACTATTGGGGAACTGGTGGACCTTTTAAATATATTGTGGTTATCACTGTTTTATAGATATGCCAGTTAACTAGAGATTTCTGATGTCCGTGTGTTATTCCCTGTATAGTGTAGATCTTTGTATTAGTACCTGCTATTGTGTAAATTCTCTCAGTAAGAAATTCCTTTTGTTTACCCTTAATTTCTCCTTCCCCCATTCTCCATTGTTTGAAGGCCCTGGGTAGTTATCTGAACTGTGATGTTGTCTGTTTGATTGTATGCAAATGTTATGGTCCTTGACTCTATCTGTCCTCTCTGTGAATAAACCTTTCTATTCTGACCAAGCTTGAAGTCACGACTCATGATTTGGGGAACCAGGAATCTTCTGCCCGCTGTGCCAAGGAAAGGCTCCAGGTCTACAGCTTTGGTTTATTTCTGGGGACGCTAGCCAGGCTCTCTACATGCACCGGGCCTTGAGCTGTGGCTGAGGTACTAGAGAAAGGTGTGCGAGTCACGAGGAGAAATTGGGGTGTCCTGCGAGGAAGCAGCATTTGGCAGATGTGACCCTGTCCGGGCACAGAGATCTGTTACACACATCTTTTCCATAGTAGACCCCCTTATCATGGAGGAATTCCAAAAGAACATTCTCAAATAGTCCGTCCGATACTTTATTTAACTCCTCCTGTGGGAAGAAACCTTATGGTTACTGTTAAAAGCAAATACTGTATTTACTTTTCGAAGCAATGATAGAGTTAACCAAACTGCACTGGTCATATTCATATCAGGAATAATAAATGATTTAATAATTCACTCAGCACGGTTTTGGGGTGAAAGGTCCCTATACCATGCACGTGGAACATAAAGATCGTGTTGGTTGATTATATATTAAACGCGCACACGCACTCACTGTCTCGCCCTTTCAGGAGAATAACTTTCGCAGATTTTTTTCTTTCTTTCAAGCAAACCCAAAATGTGCCCCAGTCTTAGTAATATATTTGAAAGGGACTCTACAAGTTGGATAGTGTGTGAGAGAAGGAGAGAGAAGAAGAGAGCGAGCAAAGAGAACGGAGAGAGAGCAAAGAGTGAGAAAAAGAACGAGAAGTAGGCTTGTGCACCGATTTTTTTTTCGGTTCGATTTTTCGGATGTTTAAACTTTTCGATTCGGCTCGTTTCGACCGATTTCTGTTTCGATTCGGTTCGGCTCTACTCGTTTTTCGTGTACATTTTTTTTTCGGAATATCGACCATTTTTCGTATTTTCGTGTCACTTAGCTCGTTTTTTGTATCGACTTTTCGTGATTTCGGAAATTTTCGTTTTTCGGAATTGTACATGTTTTCGGAATATCGACCATTTTTCGTATTTTCGTGTCACTTTGCTCGGTTTTTGTATCGACTTTTCGTGATTTCGTTTTTTTCGGAACGTCTGTTCTCCTCGTTTCAAAGCAATAAATTTCGATTTGACACATTTCAAGTTCATTCGAAAATTCCGAAAATTTTTCGTTTCAGCTCGGAAAACTTTTCGGATCTGCCATTTTCGGATCTAAAAATTTTCGGAAAATCGGCTGCATCCGAAAACACGAATCGGGAAATTTCGTGAAAATTCCGAAATTCCGAAACACGAAACGCACATCCCTAACGAGAAGAATGGAGAGAAAGAACAGGGAGAGAGAAAGAGAGAACGGTGTGAGAGCAGGGCCGGATTATGGACCTGGTGCTGAAGAGTTTTGGGCTTTTTTTGGTATTTAGTGAATTGAAAACCTATTTTAGGTCATTTAATATCGCAGATGCAGGAATATCTAACCAGGCAGATACTTTCAGATTTCAATCATTTACAGCGTGTAAAATACATTTTTCACATTTTATCATCCAAACCTTTGTGGTTATACATTCTATAGGGAATTCCTGTTAAAAAATACTGAATTGGGAACCTGTTACTGTATTTTTCTGAGAAAATATCCAATTTTAACCAAAAAAAAGAAGAAAAAAAAAGGAAGTATTTCCCTTGTGTTTTGGAGGATGGTGTTTTATGAATAATATGACTATGTATAAAACACTGACCTTGCTCCCGGCGTGGGAAATAAGAAGGTGAGTAATTGCAGTGGTATTGCTCATCTGAGGCTGCTGTCAGACGAGCGTAGTGTTCACGTCCGTGATTGCGCCTAAAAGTACGTCCGTGATAGCATGACAGGACGCCCATCGGAGCCCGTTACACGAAGTACGTCCGCACTGAACTGCGGACGCACAACGGCCTTGGCCCACGGACGCAAGGCAGGCATGAACGTACAACCGCTAGAACGGCCGCACAGAATGCACTGCGGCCGGCTAGCGGCCTGTGTACGTGAGGTGGAGATGTCAGACGCACCTGTTCTGCGGCCTACATCACGTCCAGACTCCAGAACATTCCTGGCGTGGCTGTAGTATATTTTAGGGGCCGGAGAGTTTATCCTGGACACTGGACGCTGCAGGTGACATGGACGTCGAGAGGCTGATCACCGAAGTGGGGGAGCACCCCGAATTGTGGGACACTGCCAGCAACCTATACAAGGACAAGATCAGCAAGGCGAACGCATGGGCTGATGTCACGAGAGCGGTGTACCCTGCATATGACACATGGTCTGAGCATGAACAGAAAGTACAGAGTGAGTACATGATTATTTTATTCATAATGAAATGCACATTATTAATCCAAACAAAATGTAAATGGCTAACAAATTCATGAACGTCACATGTCAAATGCTCCCCATCTGCCAGGGCACCTGTCCTGCTTCACTAGTGAAATAGTTTGCCAGTGCATCACGATGCCTGTTGCTGTGTCGATTCACAGGCATAACGTCATCATTAATAAATTCCTCCAAACCACAAACAGACAAGGAGTCATCAAAATTAAAACCATCCGCGCACGAACAAAATTATGCAACACACAACAACATTTCACTATATCTACAGAAAAATCGATGTGCACATCTAGCTGCCTATGGAAAATCCTCCACTTGTTGCTCAGTATGCCAAAGGTACACTCGACATACCGTCTCGCACGCGACAGCCTATAATTGAACACCCGCTTTGTCACAGTCAGGTGTGTCCCAGAGTATGGTCGCAGGAGATGCGTAGAAAGTCCAAAAGCCTCATCCCCTACAAAGGTGTAGGGGACTCGCACATCTGTGCCAGGCAAAGGTGCGGGTCCGGGGATGTGCAGTGTCCCACTTCCTATTGCATTCCACAGTGTGGAGTTCCTGAACAGTGTGGAGTCTGAATCTTTCCCGTATGACCCCACATCCACACAGACAAAATTATAGTTGGCATCTGCCACTGCCAGTAGGCCAATGGAAAAATATTGTTTATAATTGTGATACAGTGAGCCACTCTGCAGTGGCTTCACTATACGGACATGTTTGCCATCCACAGCTCCCAGGCAATTCGGAAAGTTTGCTCGCTCCAAAAATGTTGCAGCAATTTGCGCCCATGCCGCATCTGTGGGTGTTGGCAAACATTCTTCCCTCATCGTGTCCCAAATTGTCTGGCACACCTTGCGGACGATCTCCCCAGCTGTAGATCTGCCAACGCGGAAATTATAATGCAGGTCCTGCAGACTGCATCCACTGGCAAGATACCTATCAAAAAAGGAGAAATAAATGTGTGTTATGATCAGATTCCATGAGTCGCACCTAATATCATTCTACGGTTTTGCAGCACATGAAGGCATCGCCAAATGAAGGACAGTCAGGGACAACTACACAAGGGTCCTCAAAAAAGATGCGGGAGCGGCACGCTCGGGATCAGCGGCGAGGAGGGCCAGCAGTTACATTTATGCTGAGCAGCTGTCATTCCTGCAACGGACCCTGGAACCAAGACCTATGGTGGGCAGCATCGATCTCCCATCCACATCCAGGGCACAGCAACAAGTGCAGCCATGTGCTACTGCCACCTGCTCACAAGAGACGGAAGAGGCCGGAGCAGACTCGCAGTTGGAGGAGGAGACCGCTGCCCAGGAGCTGCCTACTGCAAGGGCTGACACCACCAGGCCGGGCCAGAAAAGGAGAAGGGCACCGGGTGGTGAATTTGAGCGTGCCATGGTGACATTCATGGATTGTCACCATCAACCACCACCACCACCGCCACCTCCACGCTGCAGGTTCTGGGATGACGATGACATGTCGTTCCATCATTCGTGTCTCCCCATGTTGCACCAGATGAGCCTGGCTCAGAAGATGGAGTACCGAAGAAGGACATTGGACACCATACACAGCATCCTGAGCCAGCCTCCAGTACCACCTGTGCCTCCCAGGGCACAATATGCTGGTGGTTATTACCGGCGGCCGGAGCCTCCACACCAACCCATGTCCCCTGGTGCCAGGTCACAACCACCCTATCAGCCTGCCTAACAAGGTTACATGCCCGATCCCTATGATGAGGATGCTCCTCATTATGAGGATTTGTAGTTATTTTCATGCTCATGCACTTGTTTTATGCTCTGCATTGTTGTTTGCCACATGTTCGTGGACTCTTTATTTTATGTCTGATTGATGTTATGTTAAGCAACATATGGTGTGTTAATGTTATTTGGTTTAGTATTACCATTTCTTGTGGATAAAAGATTTATGTTGCTGTCACTGTTGTCTGTCATTCATCATTGAGTATGTGTGATATTATGCAATGTGTGTGGGTATGCTTGTGCAAATGGGCTGGTGGGCATATCACAACACACCGAAAATGGGGGCTCTGGACATCGAGCACATCTCTGCTGGCTGGGACCGAAAATATGAATGCTGGTGTTTGCTGTTACTTACCGCAACGTGATGACCAGCATCTCCTTGGGTGGAATAGCGTCCCTCATGATGGTGTCCCTCTTCATCAACGGCTCACGTACCGTCGACAACAGTTCGTCGAAGGAGGGGATGGAAATCCGCAGGTAGTTGAAGAACTTCGTCGGGTCCCTCTCTCGCAGTGGCCTGTACAGCGTGACAAAGTGGCCATGCGTGCATCTGGCAGCGTTTATGGGATGAACCCATGATCGCCGTTTTCGCTTGTTCTTCAGGTACAGGTACCCCGTTGCAGCAAAAACGAATACTTCGACTGCATCCATCTTTGGAAAACCCCACCTTCCCCAAAATGGCTTTTTATACCCCTTCCCTTGGATTTTTGATCTGCAATTGATTTGGTTTCTCACATTTCACTTTTTATATTGATCCGTCACTAATCACGGACGTGATCACTGACGTGATCACGGACTGTGTGACCACTACTGCGTCATCCGTACTGACGATGTCCGTACTGCACGGACGTACAGTCCGTAGAAATCACGCTCGTCTGACCCCAGCCTTATACTTGACAAATGGACAATACCATCGCTTTGGAGCTAAAAATAAATAAATAAAACGTTTTTTGTTTTCTTTTCTTTTAGATGTTACATGGTCACGTTTGGTATCAATGCAAAGGCCAGACTCTGACCTGTCCAATGACGCCTCACTTGACCTTGTGAGGTGTAAAGATTAGTGGCGCAGGGTTCCAAAGTCCCCGCAGTGCACTTCGCTGCTGTGTGGCGGCTTAGGTTTTTGATCTAACAATGCGTAATAATCAATTGTGCTATCAACTCCACACTTGTTGGTGACATGAGAAATGTGATGGTGAGTTAGTGCAGCATCTTTGTTCCCTTTATAATTGTAAAGTGAAACATATTGCTGTGTTACAAAGAAAAAGATACAAATAAAAAAATATTTATTATTTTATTTTTATTGTTCCATAAAACCTGGTCATGTTTGATATCATTGGAAAGGTCATACTCTGGCCTTTCCGGTGATACCTAACATGACCCTGTAGCTGCTATGGAGGTGGAGATACAGGGGTCCAGATGTCCTTCAATGCAGGCATACAGGGTTAGTTCGGGAGGTGAAAACCAGGACAATGACTGGAGAAGTGAAAATTCTAGGCCAAACCAGAAAAATTCTCCTATTTATCTCACTTTACAAGCTATTTTGACCTAGAATCTTAACTTTTTTTGTTTAATCCCGAGGTTATTTGTGACGTTATGCGTAACGTTATGTGTGATGTTATGCGTAACGTTATGTGTGATGTTATGCGTAACGTTATGTGTGATGTTATGCGTAACGTTATGCGTGATATTATGCGTAACGTTATGTGTGATGTTATGCGTAACGTTATGTGTGATATTATGCGTAACGTTATGTGTGATGTTATGTGTGATGTTATGCGTGATGTTATGCGTGATATTATGCGTGATATTATGCGTAACGTTATGTGTGATGTTATGCATGCGGTTATGTGTGATGTTATGCGTGATGCTATGTGTGAGGTTATGCGTGATATTATGCGTAACGTTATGTGTGATATTATGCGTAACGTTATGTGTGATGTTATGCATGCTGTTATGTGTGATGTTATGTGTGATGTTATGCATGATGTTATGCGTGACGTTATGCGTGACGTTATGCGTGACGTTATGCGTAACGTTATGTGTGATATTATGCGTAACGTTATGTGTGATGTTATGCGTGATGTTATGCGTAACGTTATGTGTGATATTATGCGTAACGTTTTGTGTGATGTTATGCGTAACGTTATGTGTGATGTTATGCGTAACGTTGTGTGATGTTATGCGTGATATTATGCGTAACGTTATGTGTGATGTTATTCGTAACATTATGTGTGATATTATGTGTAACGTTATGTGTGATATTATGCGTAACGTTATGTGTGATGTTATGCATGCTGTTATGCGTGATGCTATGTGTGATGTTATGCGTGATGTTATGCGTGACGTTACGCGTGATGTTATACGTAACGTTATGTGTGATATTATGCGTAACGTTATGTGTGATATTATGCGTAACGTAACGTTATGTGTGATGTTATGCATGCTGTTGTGTGATGTTATGCGTGATGTTATGCATGATGTTATGTGTGATGTTATGCATGATGTTATGTGTGATGTTATGCATGATGTTATGTGTGATGTTATGCATGATGTTGTGTGTGATGTTATGCGTGATGTTATGCGTAACGTTATGCGTGATATTATGCGTAACGTTATGTGTGATGTTATGCATGTTATGCATGATTTTATGCGTGATGTTATGCGTGATGTTATGCGTGACGTTATGTGTGATGTTATGCGTGACGTTATGCGTAACGTTATGTGTGATATTATGCGTAACGTTATGTGTGATGTTATGCATGATTTTATGCGTGATGTTATGCGTGATGTTATGTGATGTTATGCATGATGTTGTGTGTGATGTTATGCATAACCTTATGTGTGATGTTATGCATAACCTTATGTGTGATGTTATGCATGATGTTATGTGTGTGATGTTATGCATGATGTTATGCGTGATGTTATGCATGTTATGCGTGATGTTGTGTGTGATGTTATGCGTGATGTTGTGTGTGATGTTATGCATGATGTTATGTGTGATGTTATGCATGATGTTATGTGTGTGATGTTATGCATGATGTTATGCGTGATGTTGTGTGTGTGATGTTATGCATGTTATGTGAATTGTGTGTGTGATGTTATGGTGTGATGTTGTTGTGTGATGTTATGCATAACGTTATGTGTGATGTTATGCATAACGTTATGTGTGATATTATGCGTGATGTGTGTGATGTTGTTATGTGATGTTATGCATGTTATGCGTGATGTTGTGTGTGATGTTATGCATGATGTTATGCGTGATGTTGTGTGTGATGTTATGCATGATGTTATGCGTGATGTTGTGTGTGATGTTATGCATGATGTTATGTGTGAGGTTATGCATGATGTTATGCATGATGTTATGCGTGATGTTGTGTGTGATGTTATGCATGATGTTATGCGTGATGTGTGTGATGTTGTATGTGATGTTATGCATGTTATGCGTGATGTTGTGTGTGATGTTATGCATGATGTTATGCATGATGTGTGTGATGTTATGCGTGATGTTATGCGTAACGTTATGCGTGATATTATGCGTAACGTTATGTGTGATGTTATGCATGTTATGCATGATTTTATGCGTGATGTTATGCGTGATGTTATGCGTGACGTTATGTGTGATGTTATGCTGATGTTATGCGTGATGTTGTGTGTGATGTTATGCGTGATGTTGTGTGTGATGTTATGCATGATGTTATGCGTGATGTTGTGTGTGATGTTATGCATGATGTTATGTGTGATGTTATGCATGATGTTATGCATGATGTTATGCGTGATGTTGTGTGTGATGTTATGCATGATGTTATGCGTGATGTGTGTGATGTTGTATGTGATGTTATGCATGATGTTATGCATGAATCATGATGTTATGTGTGATGTTATGCATGATGTTATGCGTGATGTTGTGTGTGATGTTATGCATGATGTTATGCGTGATGTTGTGTGTGATGTTATGCATAACGTTATGTGTGATGTTATGCATAACGTTATGTGTGATATTATGCGTGATGTGTGTGATGTTGTATGTGATGTTATGCATGTTATGCGTGATGTTGTGTGTGATGTTATGCATGATGTTATGCGTGATGTTGTGTGTGATGTTATGCGTGATGTTGTGTGTGATGTTATGCATGATGTTGTGTGTGATGTTATGCATGATGTTATGCGTGATGTTGTGTGTGATGTTATGCATGATGTTATGTGTGATGTTATGCATGATGTTATGCATGATGTTATGCATGATGTTGTGTGTGATGTTATGCATGATGTTATGTGTGATGTTATGCATGATGTTATGCATGATGTTATGCATGATGTTGTGTGTGATGTTATGCATGATGTTATGTGTGATGTTATGCATGATGTTATGCATGATGTTATGCGTGATGTTGTGTGTGATGTTATGCATGATGTTATGCGTGATGTTGTGTGTGATGTTATGCATGATGTTATGCGTGATGTTGTGTGTGATGTTATGCATGATGTTATGCATGACGTATAGAAAGGATACCCTCTGTCAGGCGCTGCTCCCTGGTGCTCTGAGTGTGAAAGCACCACCGTGAACCTATAAGTTAACAGAGTGTCCTGATGCCGACACTTGCAGCAGAATGTATTATTGCAACAATCAATTGGTACAAATAAACTGATTTCATCATGCAATGTTGTTCATTCATATACGACAATAGTGGTCGTTTAAAATGCGTGATCAATACTTGGCAATGGGTATTCTAATGCCGCCACAAGGTGTACTGCCCTCTTGTGGCCGGATGCGGCAATTGACGGTATGCAGCACAATTTATTTGTAGCTGCACACGATATTAAGTCCTTAAATTTCTACGATCTGGAATATCAATCTGGAGGAAAATCGTAGATATTCCTTAGTGCATCGATATATAGATGGTTATCTGTTGATTTAACCTTATGGGAGAGAGAACTCTTGTATGTCCATGATGTCCCTTGTTTATTTCTTAGGGTAATCACAGAAATGGGGGTGTCGTTAATCTTTCGATTCAGAGATCTTTGACAAATGTCGTTAAGTTCTTCTGTCACTGCTGTCACTGCGTACTGATAGAATCACACAGCAGATATTTCTCTCTCACTTACATGGTTTGGAGCCAAATAACGTTTTAGCTCGAAACTCTGCGCTCTCTCAGTCCATACAGGTGACCGAATCCCTTCTTTTCCTCAGGTGTCTCCTTGGTCCTTGTGAAGCGATTCCACGTGTCCTCTAGTAATGATAATGCTAGGGAAAAAAGGGGTGGTTGCCACACTAAAGGATGCCACTGGATACTGGGAAATTGTAAACATCGGGATTTAATGTGAAACAAAATGGTAAGCGCCACACAACACACCGTAACCACCTCGACTCCAAAGCTGCACCAGTAAATAGGCAAATTGTAACGTATCTGGTAAGCGCAAAATGAATTTGCTATGGAGTCCAGGTGTCTCACATAGGTCCGTAGTGTAGCCGGAGTCAGACAGGTTCACTTCATTAACGGCGCCGGACCAGACACAAGCAAGGATTGTCCAAACACGAGTCTCTTCAGGAAAGGCAAGAGTTTATTGTGTCGTCACACAAGTGCTCACACAGGATTGAATCGCTTAGAGTGAGCCCCGATTACACAGAGACATGAGGTTTTATGCCCCAAATACATAATTCGGTACATCCCCATTAGCCCACCTCCTTATGACACTCTATTCCACCCCACGTGGGTTAATACCTCCCATCATTAATTCGAACACAAAGAACATTCCACATATAACTATAAATTGATACACTTCTCGTTAGTTTGACAGTCTGTGATTTGTTTGTGCTGTCTTTCTCCGGGCAGTGCCTCCCTCCCTATCGGCTATGTTTATTCAGATGGCCTGGGGCCCGGTCTTCTATACTCCTTCGTCTTTTCACGGGCCCAACGACCTTGGAATATCTACTTCTCCATGCCAGAAACAGCAAAGATCTTTCATAAGACTTTAATTGCTTTTCTGCTAATCTAAACGCATTCCTAAATTTCTACGTATACCTCATTCTAGTCTCAGCTACAAACCTGTCTAGTTATATACAAGTGAACCAATATTCTGAACAAGATGGCCGCCTGTGTACAATGGCGGCCGTCTTCCAGCCTATTTCCACTTCATTCCCCCCTGGCTCAAGTGTCAGGATCTTTTCCTGGCACTTGTAGCCATTATACTCCACTATTCTGAAACTACTGAAAAAGGGGGGGTTTCTTTCACTGGGAACATACCCTGTGGAATTATCAGTGCTGACTTGCAGTGGCCATATGCATAGCCCTATGCGGTATATCAGTATCCCTATGATCAAGATCACCACTATCATGAGTATCATGGATCCAATCTTTGAGATGAATCTCAAGATGGAACCAAACCATTCTCCCATTGCCCCAAACCCCCGGAGCGGATTCCAGCCTTCGGCAGCAATCCTCCTGGCTGTGCCCTGCAACTGTGCTACCTTCTCCTGATAATCTTGAATTACCTGGTAATAGTCTGGGACTTCGTGTGTAGTGTTTCTGATAAAAATGCAACATTCATAGTGCATTGTCATTTCACACAATCCATTCAAGGCCGCACTGATCTGCTCAAGCGCCATTTCATATATCATTTGCACCTTTCATAACTCACGCATTTCCAGATTCAACAGCTGGATATCCATACTGGTCCTATTCAGAATCTCATCCATCAGATTGACATAGCTATTCAATCTCCTCATCATCTCTCCTCCCTATCCAGTCCATGCTGGCAACCATGTCCATATTCGATCCATCTTCGCAAACAATTCTCTTCGGTCTTTCAAACACCAGTGGGTACCTAGGGTGTAGTTCTGTGTCTGTGTTTGTGTCTTCTCCCCTTAGTTTCTGGATTGGGACCAGCTTAGCCAAATAACACATTCCCGTTATTGTTGGTGGTACCTATGTGTAACACACCCTTTCACAGCACACCTGGTATCCTCCTTTCACTATAAATAGCAATAAATGTAGTGTTCCCTTTGATATCTCTATCGCAAAATGTCTCAGCCGTCTCATCATATCCACTGCACCCTGCCTCCCATTGGTCACATTCCCAATCACCGCCTCTTGGTCTCTAGTGAGTTGCCTGCATCGTATGTATAAATAAATCGCCTTTTGTCCTGTTTTAAATATGTAAATGTATAATGTCCAGTTGAACTGACTTGATTTACATAACCCCTCTCGTTATTTGTTTCTTTATCTGGTCCTAGTTGAAAACACCATTCTGGTGGATACACTGGTCCTATTATAGGGTACCCGGGACTGACTGATTCTGCCTTTTCCCTGATACAAACATACTCAAATTCATTGGAACAGAGGCAAATGGTATATGAATTGTCTCTGGGTGCAGTCTACTACACACCCAGCATACAGTTTGCCCAGACTTTTTAGCATAGTCATATTTGAATTGCACAAGTAAGTGTCCTCTTGGGTTGGTTCCAGATAGCGCCTCTCGTTTTTGTCTCCACATGGTACGGTTCTCCATCACCGGGTGCGTACCATTCCAGATATGCGAAATATCCACTTTCCCCACATTGCCCGTACAATTAGAGCATACTCCACGCGAGAGTCCGTAAATCAAATTAGCAAAATATAAAATCAGCACCACAAATGCCCCGAGTGTCAGAATTCCTTGGGCAATTCTTTTTACAGTCACATAAACCCAATCCCTCCCCACTGGAATTTCAAAAGTAAAGAACATTTCTGGATAATCAAGGGTGGGGGCCGGGCCCCTAAAAAAACACCCTGTGGGTATCCCCCGTCGGCGGGTGGTCAGGACCTGTGCCCATCAAAACACCCACTTGTTGATCCTCTGTATTATCTGGGTTAGGATCATTTAGATACTCATGGCTGTGGTCTTTGTCAGCTTCAGCCTCAGTGGGTTGGTCTCGTTGGTAACAACCTTCCATGTTGGTTCAGGACTGGCTGCGGCTGCTTTTACCCTGGAGTGATATATCCACGGGACCACCTCGGCAACCTTTACTGCTATAGGGGTTGATAACAGGACAAAATAAAAACCTCTCCATTTTGGACCTAGTGGATCATTTTTCCACTCTTTTACCCATACTGAGTCACCCGGACAATACTTATACAGTGAAGGATACAGAGAATACAGTATATTATCCCCCACCCAAATATTTAACTTCTGCATTGATTTACCCAGCATTACTACCTGATCATTTAGTTTAATTTCTCCCAATGCCCGAAGGTCCCCCCTTAGTCCATTAATCAGAGGGGTTGGCTGTCCAAACATAAGTTCGTATAGACGTAGCTTCAATTGGGGGGTTGGTCTGCACCTAATGTGCAAAAGGACTATCGGCAGTAAGTCCAACCAGCCTAGTGACGTCTCTTGGCACAGTTTGGACATCAAAGTCTTTAGGGTACGGTTCATTCTTTCAACTTTTCCCGAACTTTGGGGCCTGTTCTCGGGTTGTTCTTGGCACATGTTACACACTGCTGAGCTGTTGCTTTGCAGATTGCTGACAATCCTGGTACGTAGAAATGTGGCTCCAACTGTTGCTCCATCATTTCTCTTCCTCCATGGGTACTTGCGTGAAGTGCTCTTACGATTTCAGGAGCCAGTGTTGCTGGTAGGACTATTAGTCCGTTCTCCATCTGGAACCATCCATCTTCTCCATACCCTCCGGGTTCGTCTGTCAGCCACTTCTTTTCTTTCTCTGAGTACACAGATGTCCATTCGCTCAGTGGCGCCGGTAGGAGTGCAGCCACCACTGGTTTTGGTTTGTATCGTGCCAATTCTCCATAATTTCCCCCAGATAAATTCTCCCAGACTGTGCAGTATTCGTGTGATTCGTAGATTATTGTGAGAATTGATTGTCAAATTTTCAAAACGTGACGCGAAATTTCAATTTTCTGCTCGTTCAACTTCAGTTATTTCTTTGTCTTCCTCCTCCCCCACTATTTTTACGCCGAAGAATTTCAGCCTCATCTTGCAGACTCTGCGCAGTCTTTGCTGAACTTCTGAGGTGTTAACCATTAGACATGTCTCTTGCGGATTTAGGGGAGTAGAGTAGAAATTTCGGCCTTGTGTTCGAGTTGGAAAAAACCATTGGATATAATCATAATTGAGTTCTAACAGTTCATAATCATCTTGCCATTTGTTCAATATTATTTCAATGAACTCCCCGTGGGGTTCAAATTTTTTTTTTTTAAATTCATATAGAACTCGTAATTTGGCATGGAAGATTGAGGCTCTTGCTTGCAGATCAGTACTTTAGCTTGAGCTTCTGCTTCTGTTGGTGGTGGCGGTTTTGCAGCTGCTTTTGCGGGTTGGTCCGCGCGTCTGTTACCTTTTGGAATTTCATCACGGCCTTTTTGGTGGCCTCGACAGTGCATGATGCTGACAGCACTTGGTTTCCACACTGCTTCCAGGAGGGCCGTGATTTCTGCAGCATATTTAATTTATTGTCCTGAAGACGTGAGTAGGCCTCTTTCTTTGTAGAGTGCGCCATGTGCATAGACTGTATAAAGGCGTATTTGGAATCTATATAGATATTTACTCTTTTGCCTTCAGAAATTTCAAGGGCTCTGGTTAAAGCTGTTATTTCAGCTAGTTGTGCCGATGTATGGCCTGGCAGTGGCTTTGCTTTGATAACTTCTTCTGTTGAGACTACTGCATAGCCGGAGACTTCCTTCCCATCATCCATATAGCTGTAGATCGTATTTGTCTAGGGGTACGTCTTTCAAATCTGGCCTGCTACTGAACACTTCTTCCATGACTTGGAGGCATTCATAATTTGGATCCTCTTCACAGTCAGGCAGTAAAGTAGCAGGGTTTAAAGTAGCGATGAGGTCCAAATGAACCCGTGGATTTTCACACATCATGGCTTGGTACTTCGTCATCCGGCTGTTGCTAAACCAGTAACCTCCTTTGACATCCAGCAGAGCCTTGACAGCATGGGGCACCTTGACATAAAGAACTTGTCCAAGGGTCAGCTTGTCTGCTTCTGCTATCAGCATTGCGGGGCCGCACTGCTCAGGCATGGGGGTAGGCCGCAGACCACAGGGTCGAGTTGCTTGGAGAGGTAGGCCACAGGCCTCAGCCACGAGCCAAAGGTCTGGACCAATACTCCTGTTGCTGTTTGGTTATATTCATGTACGAACAGCTGGAAAGGCTTGCTATAATCTGGCAGACCCAGCGCAGGAGCTTCCATCAGCAGAGTCTTTAATTTCAGAAACGCTGCGGTTTGCTCTTCTTCCCAATGAAAGGGGTCTAATTCTCTTTCCTTGGTTGCTTGATGAAGCGGCTTGGCAATTTCTGCGAAGTTGGGGATCCACAGGCGGCAGAAGCCTGCAGCTCCCAGGAATTCACGGACTTGTCTCTGGTCTTTAGTTGGGGTATGCGGCACATTGCTTCTTTCCTTTCTGCCCCTAGTGCACGTTTGGTACCTGTTAACTGGAATCCCAGGTATTTTACACTGTTTACATATTTGTGCTTTCTTTTTTTTTTTTTTTTTTTTTTTTTTTTTTAGACACTCTGTAACCTGTTTGGCTTAGCAGATGTAGCAAAAGTTTTGTGACAGATAAACAGTCTTTTTCTGTGGGGGAAACCAGTGTAATTAATCAACATACTGTAGCGTGGAAGGACAAAAGGTCCTGGCTGAGCGCGCATCCATTGTAGATACCTCCCACTGAGAAATAAAAAAAATAAAAAAAAAAAGTTGTCTTGCTGGAACAATGGTGTGTTCCACGGTGACACGCAGAATTTCAATATACCGTAGTCTTTAAATCTCTGCAAATATATTTGTATATTCTGCTTGGCTTTCTTTGGGATATAATATTGTCTTAGAGCCACCGGTATTGCGCCGGACTTTAATTCAACTAATCTGGGCGGGTTGTCCTCCACCCCCCACCTCAGGAATTCCAAGGAGTAGTGCGTGCGGATCCAGCGTGGCAGACAGAGTAGGTGCCGTGCGCCATTCTTCTTCCCTCGGCATAACTACTGCGATTTTCACAGATTGGGGGGTTGTGCGGGCTGGCTGGATTATACTACCGAACAAAACTGCCACCCTCCGGCAGGTTTAATTGAACGTGACCCCCGGGGAAAAAAAAAAAACATAATTTGGGCTTGCAATTTGCAAAAAATATCCCGCCCCAGGAGCTGGATGGGACATTCGGGCATATACACATTGTGTAAATAATATTCTCAGAAATATTTTCCCATAGCCCAAAACAGACTCTTAATACCAACATCGAAAAAAAAAAACAATAAAAATAAATCATTCCATCAAAAATCAAACAAAAACATACCTTGTAAAAACAGTAAAGAAAAATTACTTTAATTATTTCTCGAATTAATTTTTCTAACCGTTTCATATATTTCAATTTAGTTTGTTAATAAATTTTTATATTTTAGTAGGCAATATTGTATACTATTACATACTTATTAACTTAAACTTTCGGATAATATCAACACAAAATATAAACATATATCTTGCACTCAACCGACTTCAGACAAATATTCTATTGTAACACACACTAAAATTAGCTAAACATAGTACGCTGCACAAGTACACAAAGGGTTATTTTTTCCACCTTTCAGAGAGCAAAGAAAAACAAACTGCTCCCTCCTCCTCCTCTCTCTTGCAAACAGTCTGTCAGAAAAAGGAGGGGGCCTATTACACCAGGGACGACGCTCAATCTCAACTTTTAATTGAACAGTTTAATGATCAATTAAAACACAATCGGACAAAATCAGTCTGAACCACACATATAAACTATACAGCACCGCAACTATCTCACTCCGTGAAATATTAATTAATTTATATATGCTCCCATCGGGCATCTCAATCTTTTCTGGTGGAGCCTCTCTATCTCCCTTATTTTGGGGGTCCTGTTTCTTATTCCTCCCCGCTATCATTATAAAATGACTCTGGTTTTTAATGCAATATCTCCATATATCTATATACGGGTATTGTTCAGGATGTCCATACTGCTCTGTAACTTGGGAATGTACCTTCTGTACTAACTCCGGGTCCATTGACCCCTGCTCTGGCCATCCTGGGACTAATAACGGCCACACAACTGTACACATTACTTTTAATTTCTCTTTTGTCAATTCTACACCATAATCATACGTTTTTATATAATGCTTCGAAATTCCGCACCATATATTCTAGGGGCATCTCACCCTCCTTTACCTTCTTGGGCTTAGATGACCCGTTACCCATTGTCACTCCTGAAAACAATACTTTTTGCGATACAAATATCTTATTTCAACAACAGTTAAAATCTACAGTCTGATACTTCAGTCAACAATTTATCCGCATCCACATACGCTTCCCCCTTCAGTAGCCGACTGCAGTCGCCTGAGCCGAAACCGTAATTATCTGGGTCAAATCTCGTATTTGCTTCCTCGTGGAGCGAGTAGGCGCACGTTCACTCACAGCACTCGAGTCAATTCATTCACAACACATTCCGTATCAGATACTTTCAGCACAATACAGAACATATATCACTTCAACTCTTTCCATTAGCCGAGGGCGTATTCCCTCCTTAGTGGCTCCTTATACCCCGTAATTTGAACTCTAACTCTTGACTGCTTGTGGCTATGTGCACCTCGTTCCTTGTCTATCTCTGTAGCTATCGCTGGCTTTACTATAAGCCCTTTTCACTATACGGCGTACACACTAGGCACTGACTCAGGCTCTTAGCCCAGTCACAGAAAAAAAAAATCCCTCCTCCTTTCCCTTTTACCCACGTGGCGAAGCTCTATTTACAAACACTGAACTATGCAACTCCACGCAGCTACCTTCTCCCTCTCATACAGAACTACCCTTTGATTGGCATTCAATTCCCCCGAATCCAGACGCCCGCTAGCCACTCTGGCTCCTTAGCAATGTCAGCGCTACCAGCGGCGGGAAAGATATGCCAATAGGATGGTGGCCATCGCATCCTCTTATCCGTCTATCGCAGTCGGACGTTTCCTTAGATACCGGTATTTCCTTTAGACATACAAAACATAGAAGACACGTTACCTATCGCCGGCGCTGCTTGCTGTTTCCTCAGACTCGTTGGTGTCCCAGTTTTCCCGGGTCAGGGGGGTCTGTTTGGGACGAGATGAGGTCCACTGTACAGGAAATCCTGCTTGGCGCCTGCAGATGTCAGCTCACCTTCAACGGACGCCCCCAACCATCGGGATTCTGGCACTGCTGCAGTCAAGCGCCGCACTGTGTTCAGCAGCCGTTGCCTGTGTCTTGGCAAAAGGCCCGTTATCCCGGCTATCGAGACCCCAGAAAATGTAGCCGGAGTCAGACAGGTTCACTTCATTAACGGCGCCGGACCAGACACAAGCAAGGATTGTCCAAACACGAGTCTCTTCAGGAAAGGCAAGAGTTTATTGTGTCGTCACACAAGTGCTCACACAGGATTGAATCGCTTAGAGTGAGCCCCGATTACACAGAGACATGAGGTTTTATGCCCCAAATACATAATTAGGTACATCCCCATTAGCCCACCTCCTATGACACTCTATTCCACCCCACGTGGGTTAATACCTCCCATCATTAATTCGAACACAAAGAACATTCCACATATAACTATAAATTGATACACTTCTCGTTAGTTTGACAGTCTGTGATTTGTTTGTGCTGTCTTTCTCCGGGCAGTGCCTCCCTCCCTATCGGCTATGTTTATTCAGATGGCCTGGGGCCCGGTCTTCTATACTCCTTCGTCTTTTCACGGGCCCAACGACCTTGGAATATCTACTTCTCCATGCCAGAAACAGCAAAGATCTTTCATAAGACTTTAATTGCTTTTCTGCTAATCTAAACGCATTCCTAAATTTCTACGTATACCTCATTCTAGTCTCAGCTACAAACCTGTCTAGTTATATACAAGTGAACCAATATTCTGAACAAGATGGCCGCCTGTGTACAATGGCGGCCGTCTTCCAGCCTATTTCCACTTCAGTAGCACAACATGTGATCTGAAAGAGAAGCAAATAAAAAAATCATGGTGCAATGTAAAAGGTGGACGTTATACTATGTATGAAATCCACTCACGAGTAGAGCCCTATCACCGGCTCAAAGTGGGACCTCGCCTTTGAGGTGATTTTTCTTCCTCCTTGTTTACAGGTGACCCCCACCTTACGTGTATGTTAATCTTCAATACCTCATTATAAGTGGAATCATGAAGGGAAAAAGAGAAATACATGCTCTCCTAGTGTGAATCTTTCAGGTAAATAGGTGCAAATCTCTTTTCTGCTAATTGGAAACTTACATGAGTTGGAGCTTCCAAAGCTCAGGTTGAAGTGCCCATGGATTTTTTGAGGAAAAAAACCAGTCTGGAACCGATTTGTAGCCTTTAAAAAGATTTATTAAAAGAATATATAAAAACAAACCATAATATATGGCCCCAGGACGCGTTTCGCTGCTGTAATCAGCTTCCTCAGCTGGTATCAACAAATATTTGCAATGTAAGGGTATATATACCCTTTTAAATGAACTAAATTGTCCCCACATGATTACAATCGGTTCCAAGAGTTATTTTCCGGTGTGCGCCGCCATCTTGCGCATGCGTCACACGCCACTGTACAGAGCACTGGTGAGACCTCACTTGGAGTACTGTGTGCAGTACTGGAGACCGTATCTCCAGAAGGATATAGACATTTAGAGAGAGTTCAGAGAAGGGCTACTAAAATGGTGGGCTTGAAGGAGAAAATTTACCAGGAAAGGCTTAATGATCTTAACATGTACAGCTTGGAAAAAAGACGAGACAGAGGAGATATGATAGAAACATTTAAATACGTAAAGGGAATCCACAAGGTAGAGGAAGGGAGTATATTTAAACGGAAACAAAGTAGCAAAACAAGAGGACATACAGTTGTGTTCAAAATTATTCAACCCCCAATGCTGTAAAGGGTTTTAGGGAATTTAGTGTACATTTGTAATTGTATTCAGAATGAAATCCTACAAGGACTTTTTAAAGAACCATATGCAACTAAAATGACATCAATTGGTTTTGTAATACAGTAGTAAATGTTTCATTTGTGAATTCTTCATTGACACAATTATTCAACCCCTTAAAGACTACCACTCTGAAGAACAGAGGTTCATTCAAGTGTTTTCAATCAGGTATTGAAAACACCTGTGGATGTCACGGAGCAGCAATAAAGCATAATAAGCACCAATTAGGCAGCTTTAAAATGACTGTGATACTCAGCTCCTTCTAGACATTTACTGGTGTGGTTACAAACATGGTGAAGTTAAGAGAATGGTCCAGGAAGACAAGAGAAGAGGTGATTACTCTTCACAGGAAGGGCAATGGCTATAAGAAGATTGCAAAGATGTTAAACATACCAAGAGAGACCATAGGAAGCATCATTCGCAAATTCAAGGCAAAGGGCACTGTTGAAACGCTACCTGGTCGTGGCAGAAAGAAGATGCTGACTTCGACTGCTGTGCGCTACCTGAAGCGTAGAGTGGAGAAAAGTCCCCGTGTGACTGCTGAGGAACTGAGAAAAAAGATTTGTCAGATGTGGGTACTGAGGTTTCAGCTCAGACAATACGGCGCACACTGCGTAATGAAGGCCTCCATGCCAGAACTCCCAGGCGCACCCCCTTGCTGTCTCCAAAGAATAAGAAGAGTCGACTGCAGTATGCCAAAAGTCATGTGGACAAACCACAGAAGTTTTGGGATAGTGTTCTGTGGACTGATGAAACAAAATTAGAACTGTTTGGGCCCATGGATCAACGCTATGTTTGGAGGAGGAAGAACAAGGCCTATGAAGAAAAGAACACCTTGCCTACTGTGAAGCATGGCGGGGGGTCAATCATGCTTTGGGGCTGTTTTGCTTCTGCAGGTACAGGGAAGCTTCAGCGTGTGCAAGGTACCATGAATTCTCTTCAGTACCAGGAGACATTGGATGACAATGTGATGCAGTCTGTCACAAACCTGAGGCTTGGGAAACGTTGGACCTTTCAACAGGACAATGATCCCAAGCATACCTCCAAGTCCACTAGAGCATGGTTGCAGATTAAAGGCTGGAACATTTTGGAGTGGCCATCGCAGTCACCTGACTTAAATCCGATTGAGAACCTCTGGTGGGACTTAAAGAAAGCAGTTGCAGTGCGCAAGCCTAAGAATGTGACTGAACTGGAGGCTTTTGCCCATGACGAATGGGCAAAGATACCCGTAGATCGCTGCAAGACACTTGTGTCAAGCTATGCTTCACGTTTAAAAGCTGTTATAACTGTAAAAGGATGTTGTACTAAGTACTAAGATTGAATGTCACTTGGTGGTTGAATAAAACTGATAATGATGTGAGCACAGAAAAGACATTTTTTCCAATGTGGTTATTTCATTATAAATGTTATGTTATATTTGTCTGACCTACACGTGCCTCTTTGATTTAATTGTAAGCAAGATGACTGAATGATCAAAATCAATGTCAAACTGGCCAAAACACTCAATTTCAGTGGGGGTTGAATAATTTTGAACACAACTGTAGTCTTAGATTAGAGGGGCAAAGGTTTAAAAGTAACATCAGGAAGCATTATTTTACTGAGCGGGTGGTGGATACATGGAACAGTCTTCCAGTAGAAGTGGTAGAGGCCAAAACAGTAATTGAATTTAAGCAAGCATGGGATAGGCATAAGGCTATCCTAAACAAAAGATAAATCCAGGTAAAGTATCCATGTAATTGGGCAAACTAGATGGGCCGAAAGGTTCTTATCTGCCGACATTTTTCTATGTTTCTTCCGCGTTCCACGCTGGTGCAGGGCATTCCCTTGAAGCGCGGACATTTTGCGCATGCGCTGTCCCAAATACACGATTTGAAAGCAATCGCCGTCCTTTCTCGCTTTCCTCCGTGTCGATTACGAAAACACATTGGGGATTTTCAAATTAGTTAGGGATCACTCCCCTATGCCATCTTTATGAGCTGAGATATAGCCACTATAGATAATTTATCTATGGAGGATACTATAAACCGCTGTATATATCTCTTAGGCTGGGGTCAGACCAGCGCACTTTTAACGTGCGTTCTGGCGCACATAATTACGGACGCACTGGCAGCAGATGACGGGCAATGACGGCCAATATACGATGTACGGCCGCACAAAAGTCCGGCCGTGCAACGCAAGTGGAATTTGAACATTTTTCTGAGAACGCTGAACCGCTAGTACTGACGTACTGAGTGCGCAGCTGCGGCATAGCGGCGTGTGTGTGTGATTAGGAGATGTCAGACACTGCTAATGTCCAGCCTACATAACGTCCAGACGCAAAAAGAGTTTTATTGACGATCCGTACAAAATCACCCCCGACAATGCGCGTCGTCTGACCGTTTTTGCGCATTCCGTGAAAAAATACGTCAATGCGTTCGGACGCACTTTTTCACGTTCGCGGGGAAAAATGCTTTCGTCTGACCCTAGCCTTATACAGAGATCTAAATGTATAGTGAAATTTATTTGTAGGGAATGAATTCGCTAATAATCCAAGGGCAATGTTTATGCAAAAATTAGCGCAATTACCTGATTACTTCAACAACCAAGACATATTTTGTATGTTTGTTTTATAAATTGATGCCACGATAAACATGAAAACTGCCAACATAAAAAAGGCAATAAACCTGAATCTTATAGACTATGCATTTTTTTTATTTTTTTATTATTTATGTTATGTTAAAAGGTTGAATCTGTTTAAGTGACTGTGTATATATAGGATATTGTTACTCCCTGATTTCCTATCAAGGGAGAATTCTATTAAACTGACTTATTGCCTGTATATAATACACTCATAGCCGTATCTACAGTTTTCGCCTATGTGCAATACATATATATTAATAATTTTAGGATTATACTAATTATCTATTGTTAATTGTGTATTGAGTGTAGGAGGAAGGTATTTGGTCTTTGGCTAAGTCCAGGATTATATAAAACTCGGCTTTACCGTGTAAAGTGCTATAGTGTAGTGATGTCTTAAGTATTACTACATACTGTAGTGTCATTAATGTATTACTCATCTTTAACTGAGTTAAGTGCTAAGTGCCTCTCTATCTAATCAACAAAATGATGTATATATGTAGATTAGTGTATATTATATATTAAACCTTTTACGGACTCTTTTGGGTGTGTCAACATTAAAAACATATAGCAATCGTTGAGTTTTTTTTTCTCTCCCTCCTCTGTTTTCACCCTCTTTTTCGTCCCCTCCCCATATATTGTGATGGTTGATGATTGACTAACTTGTCAATTTGGAGTTATGTATTGATGCTCTCAAATGGCATAGCTGAGATAGCCCTCCAAAAAATGTGTGACTTCAAAATCATTATTCAAGCCACCCGGTGACATGGTGCCCAAATCGAAGATTAGCCTCATTCCTCCTGCCCCAATCTTTTTATTAAAGGAACACTCTACTCAAAAATCACCCACCCCCCGTTTTTTTATCCTAACCTATCCCTATTCCCTTAATAAATCTTTATTTTTTATTTTTTTTACTTGTAACTGTAATACTTACCCTAAAATCCTCTTGTTTCCAGCGCTGTTTTTTTTTTTTTATACTCCCCTCCCTCCTCTTCCACTCCCATCCTTCTTCTTGCTTCTTGGCTTCTGGTTTATGTGAGAAGCGCGCATGCGCGCCTCTCACATAAGCCAGCCAATCGGCAGGCTTCCTCCCGGCTCCCTCTGAGGATTAGTGTTGCGCGCAACAGGATGCGCGCAACACTAACCCTCAGAGGGAGCCGCCAGCTTCTGCGGTGAGTAGGAGACTCGTGCTTTCAGCGCGATGACGTCTCCTACTCGACAAAAGTCGGCAGAAGCGGGAAATATGATTCCCGCTCTGCTGACTGACAGCTGGGGGGGCGGAGTAAACTTCTCCGCCTCTCTCAGCTGTTTTCAGCATTTACAGCTGATCGGCTGAGAGGAGGGAGGGGGACAGAGGGCAGGATACTCTGGGCATCATGACCACCTAAAATAGCTTAGTTGGTCATGTTGCCTAGAGTGTCCCTTTAAGTCCTGCTCTATATCACTTTTGAAAATTTGTTTTATAGCCATAAATTTCAAACCCACAGGGGAACCATTGTGTTTTAATTTGAAATGTGAGGACACAGAGTGTTTCTCATATAGATTTTTCACATTCCTCACGTGTTCCGAAATCCTTATCGGTATTTAATGGTACAATATGGACAGTGGGAGAATTACAATGTAAAATAAATTAAAATCATCTAGTAAAGCATAATAATGAGTGGGGGGGGGGTCTCCAGGACGCGTTTCGCCAGTGGCAATACCGGCCTCTTCAGCTGTAGACCCCTCCGAGAAATTGCGCCTTGTTTAAACTCATTTCGGTAGCTGTATCTCTTCCTATTGGTTCCTAGTGCTTTCGGTTTCAGTAAGCGCGTCATGCGCATGCGTGATGCCGCTTACGCGCTCCTATCGTCTTTTTGGAATTCTTGTGTCTTTTCCTGATGTGCGCTTGCGCAGTGAGTCCATTTCCTGAATAATCGCAGGGTAGGGGCCCGCCAATTAGGAAAGTGCTCGATTGGATCACATGGTCGCGACTCACCAATCCGTGGCGCTCTTCCCTGGGACGGTTTCGATTTATCTATCATGCACTGGTTAGATGTGTATGGCTGCATATAGCGATAGTGAAGGACAATCTCAAGGGGTACTCCCAGTAGGAATGGTCACATTATAACAGTAATGGAAGACAGTGTTAACAAAATGGGATATATAGATAAACATGATGGCGCTGTATCTTTCGTGCAGTTTCTGCATGCTGTATATGGAGAGATGGTCAGGAATAAACTTGGGGCGTATGTATAGTACGTGCCTGTGTCCTTGCATGTTATATGTGCACCTGGGGAAATCTGAGTGATTATGCAGGGAGGTCCGGAGATCTAAGTCATGCAATTAGGCTGGAATCTGCCTACATGATAAAGGCGGCCTCATATATGGGCTATTAGGGAAACCTCATGTGCTGGTCTTCTAGGTCCTTTTGGACTGTGTTAGTTCTGGAGTCTGTCATGCATAATGGGGAATGTCCATAGGGTGAGTGCAAGTCTTTCTGGAAGTATATAAAAGAGGGGGTTCACCCCATATTCTTGCAATGATTTGGAGAGGGGGATGCTGCTGACTTAGGATGTGTGGACTAATGGTAATTTTGGGTTCACTTTTCTTGACAGAGGGTATCTGAGGATGGTTAGGGTGTCTGGATATTGAGGTGGTGATAATTAAAGCAAATGGCACAATTCGAAGTCCATGTTTAATCCATTCGGGTGCATGGAATCAAATTCATAGATGCATTTCATCTCTTCCTGTCCAATCTTTTTGTTCAGGTCTCCACCTCGTCTGCTTGTCTTGATTTTCTTGAGTGCTAGAAATTTTAAGCCTCTGGGTCGCTGTTGTGGCATTTCTTGAAATGCATGGGGACACTATGTGTCTCCAATCCTCTTTCGATGTTCCTCACATGCTCTCTCTTACGCCTAGTGCTCTGGTGGTTTTTCCAACGTACTTCATCCCGCATGGGCAAGTGAACAGGTAAATTACGTTTTGGGAGAAACACGTGAGTGTCCCTTTGATCTTCCATTTGCCTCTACGGTTCTGTCGAGGTGATGTACCTTTTTTGGCTTCCTGTTTTTCTGCAACTGATGCAGTTACCGCATCCATAAAAGCCTTCTTTTTGAAGGAAGGGGTCCTTCTTGGTCCTTACGTGTTCACTTCTGGTCACCTTGGCTTTCAAATTCTTTGCACCCCTGCAAATGAATCTCGGCTTAGATGGTAGGATGTCTTTGAGTGTGGGGTCCTCCCTTAGGATGGGCCAGAATTTGTTTACAATTCTTCTTAACTCTCTGTTTTGCTGATTGAACATGAACATGAAGGGAATGTTCATCTGATTAACATTTTCGGGTTGTCTTTGTTTGTAGGACAGAAAGTCGCTCCTTTCTTTGTTCTTGATATCTTCTCTGGTCATTCCTAAAGTTGTTTTGTCGAATCCTTTATTTAACCTCCCTGGCGGTATTCCCAAGTGTGTCTCGGGGTTAAATTTCGCTACCGTGAACGGTAACCCCGAGCCGGATGCATACTCACCTCCTCCTGGCTCCCTCGCTGTCCCCCGCAGTGTGATCGCGGCGAGCTGCTTCCTGGAAGGCTCCCTGTGAGTCACATGGTGCAGGGTGGGCGGGAACCATCAGCAAACTTCATAAAATACTGTAATCCAAAGTGCAATGTTTATGAACGGCCACTGGGTGGCACTACAGGATAAGAAATAGACCATACATCCTCTTACCCTTACTGTTTTCAGACCGATTTCAGTGTTTTTTGTTTTTTATTTTATTGAATATCATTTATTTGCATTATTTTGGATAATTATTTTTGGGATAATAAATTATTATTTCGGGTTTCAAACTTTATCGGACTCCGTGTATTTACTATTTTTTTTATTTATTTATAAAGGATTTTACCAGTAAGAACTATTGATTGCACGGATTTCAGTGCGTAATTCCTAATTATTACAGGCTAACTATGTACAAAAACACGTTTCCTTTAAAAAAAAATTGAGACGCTTTTAGACACGAAATTTTTAAAAAATTAGACCGCCAGGGAGGTTAAAAATTATGTCATCATTCCTTCTGTCTGGGACACATAATCCTCGACCTTGGAACAGTTGTCGATGTTATGCATGACGTTATGCGTGATGTTATGTGTGACGTTATGCGTAACATCTCCTGTAGTTTTCTTACTGACAACTATGGAATAAGGCCCTCGTTGTTTTGCGATACGAAACAATATAAAACGATGTGGATAAACATATTTTTTTTTCATTTCCTCTTATTTATTTATCCATTCATTATTCAGGAACATTCTTCAGACTGGATGTTTCACACGTTGTACTTGATGCTTCCGGTTTACTTTTGGGGATTTTATTTTTTAACATCTTACATAAAATTGATAACAGAATATAAATATAATGCGTTTAATATGAGTCATAATTTCCTCACACGGTGGATGTAATTGTGGCCTCTGTACCCACTGGTATGTTATTCCTGCTATGCCGGTACACTGGGAGACACACAAGTCCTAACGCCCCTACTCTGACTGTTGGGATGCAGCAATAAAGCTTTGTTTGTTTGAAGCGTCCCATACAGTGTGAGAGGGTGTTACCACTTCCTGGTTTGGGCCTGTCAGAGGCGGAGCATTCTGCTGGGTGACAGAAGCAAAGAAAAAAAAAACAAACAACAAAAAGAACACAACAACACAAAGTAAAATAAGGATTCCTTTTCATCCAGTGGAAGTGGGCCACGGTGGCTGATTGTGGGCCCCACAGACTCGTGGCCCCCTTTGCACCCCAGTAGTTCCGCCCCTGCATTCCAGCCCAGGATACGATTTACAATACTGATGCTGACGTTCCAATCACTCAATAACTTGACCCCCCCTTACACGTCTTCATTACTCTGAAAGCATGTCCCGTTTAGAACACTCCGATCAGCGGCACCTCTTACTGTCTACACCCGCACAGCCAACTCTCGCCTCCAAGACTTCTCAAGGGCAGCTCCGGTCCTGTGGAATGACTTGCCTCGCCCTATCAAAATCTCCCCTGATCTCTGAGCCTTCAAGAAACCCCTGAAAACCCATCTCTTCAGATTATCATACCTCATTGCTAATGCCAACCTATCCCTCTCCTCACCTACTCCCACATCATGATAGATACCACTTCCATGCCCCACCATTCCTGAACCACGGGCACAATGGATCCATTCCTGACAACCAACAAAATTCCTCGGGCTCTTATGAAATTCTTCGCACAAACGTTAACGCGTGCGCAAAAACACATTAACAAAAGGGGAAAAACCCTTTGCGCTGAACGTGTTTTTTTTTTTTTTTTTTGGAGAAAGGATTTTACCAGGAAGGATACATTGAGATTTCTCTCGTTATCAAGTATGTCCTGGGTGGCGAGTATGTACCGTTAGGTGTCTTGCCCAAGGACACTTACTGGAAAGCTGCTCTTGCCAGGATCGAACCCATCTCTCCATGCAGAGCAGTGATGTTACCTCTACTGCACCCAGCCGGCACAAAATGCGCGTTAACGTCTAACGCGAGTGACCCTGTGCGAACCCTTTGCGAGCGCAATTTAGTGTGCGCGTCCTATACTAAACATTGTAAGCACAAATGCATTTGTGCGCTGGTGCTCGCATGGTATTACAATCTTAGCGCAAAATTTAACGGACGTTTGCGCGCATAATTTTTATCGTCTTTGAAAAGCTGATGGTAACGGCAAATTGTAACAACCTGACCGTACCAAACTGCGGATTCACAACGGAGAACGTCGATGTGCACGTTTTTTTTTTACTAGATCCGGCCACTACCTTGTCTACCGTCAAAACGTACGTCTCTTGTGCGCAGTCTGAACAAAAATGACGGACTCGCGTTAAAAATTACATTGCGCTCACTGATTTCTGCGCGCAACGGTACTTTGCGCGCATTTTTGAACGTCGGTTTTACGAGCGCAATTTCCCGACGGATAAAAAAATACGCGAGGAATGTAATTCCAGCGGTGATTTTCGTGCGTTAACGTTTAACGCTTCGTGCAAAAAAACACGCATTTAGCGTGCGTTTTTGCGTTAAGAATGCAATAGGGCCCCTCATGTCTTCTGTACACCAGGGTTTCCCAATCCTGTCCTAAGGACCCGCTGAGTTTGCCAGATATGTGAAGCACAGCACAGGTGATATGATTTGCTGCTTAGTGATTGCAGGATTCAGTGTGTGTTTCCGCAAGGGAATCCTTAAAACCTGGCCTGGTTGAAGGTCCTGAGGACAGGTTTGGGAAACACTGCTGTAGTGTACACCAATCCCGCTAGACTGTAAGCTCCTATGAGCAGAGTCCTCTACATCTCTTGTTTCTATCCTATGTCTGTTTATCTGGATCTCGTTCCCTTTGGTTATTGTAAAGCGCTGTGGAAACTGTTGGCGCCATATAAATGATAATAATAAATTCTTTGAGATTGTAAATGCAATGTTTGATGGTATATTTTTCCTTACAGAGCATGGATGATAAAAATTCCTTGTGGATCCTAGGACAAACACGCCCCCTAATGGCCACTACTGCAATAGACTCAAAGTCACAGCTGTCATGTTGTTTAAACACACTTTAGCTTTGCCGGTTCTTCATTTAAACAATTGCACCAACGTTGTTAAATTGCGCTGTGATTAATTTTATTAGTTATTTTATAGTTGGAGTAAAATATTTAAATGGACGCTCTACACTTCTAAAATGGTCAGGATGTGAGGAGTGCCCCCCCCTTCACCCCCCCCCCCCCAGCTCCCTCGATCTGGTGAAATCGTGGGGTGAAGTGAAGGAGTTTTCTCCACCCCACCCAGCCGTGTTTTTAGGTCGGGGTCAGACGAGCGTTTTTAAGAGCGGAAGGAACGTCCATGAGAGTGGACGTTCCTTCCACTCTGACGCCCGTCTGGCCGCCTCGCTGAACACAGTTAGTGTGCTCGGTGCTGCAAGGCTTGATCCTCCTACAGAGGATCGCACTTTGCAGCCCCGTTGACACACGTTGTAGCGCCTCGACGGGGAGGCCTTCTGAACGGACACAGCACGCCTGCTGTAGCGCGCGCTACAGCATGTGGCCGGCCCCGTCGAAGCGTCACAAAAGCTGGGAGGCACGTCAGTACAGGCGCACATAGTGCGCTCGTCTGACCCTGGCCTTAGACTGGTAACATGCTAGCGAATCACTTTTTACTAATAACACCCTAAGAGTTTGACCTCCTTTATAGCAAAGCATAGGGCGACGTTGGAAAACTGATGGGTGTACGGTCTCATCCTTTTGAAGGGTCTTCCTTTTTTTTTTTCTTGACAGCGGCCTGGACTGATTGCGATGAGAAGGGCAGAAACCTATCGGGGTCCCTGAACTCTGAATTCTCTCCACGGTTTGCTGCCCTTTCGGAGGGCTGTCATTTGATCACCCAGTAATTACAGCCAATGGAAAAGTGCAGAAGTGGGTGTTGTGTTTTTGTTATGTTTAGAATTATGCCACAACTTCCTATTCCTCTGCTAAAATGTGTTACTGAAGACATCTGGGTTGTGGTGCAGTGTTACTAACACCTCCAACGCTGTGTACGTTTTGTTGTTTTTAAATAACATAGCAACATAAGCTTTGAAGTACAGACCACCTCAATCACCTAAAAAGCCACTGAGCGCTAATTAATGTCATAATTAACCACAAAAGTGCTTGACACGGTGGAGGATTTATACTTTATAAATAAATGTGTGGGTGCGCCATGGCCTCATTACATTGTCTTCAAATTAGATCGTGGTTTAAACAAAAAAAGTTTGCAATGCGGCCCTTGGCGACACCTGGTCAAATCTCTGAACACAATCTTAAAATATATTAAATATATATATATATATTTAAGAGTCGTCAGATATAGCTGCTATTCACCACAAGTGGGCAGTATATCCCATCAATATTCTACCACAATAATCCAGTTATAAATCTTCATAACAATGTGTGATTAGCGCTAAATTCTGAAGTCTTCATCCACTTAATCCATCACCAAAAAACCATGAGACGCCAATAGTGCAAATATGTTATGTGAAATTATGATCCTATTTTTATATAGCGCCACATACAGTTGTGTTCAAAATTATTCAACCCCCAATGCTGTAAAGGGTTTTAGGGAATTTAGTGTACATTTGTAATTGTATTCAGAATGAAATCCTACAAGGACTTTTTAAACAACCATATGCAACTAAAATGACATCAATTGCTTTTGTAATACAGTAGTAAATGTTTCTTTTGTGAATTCTTCATTGACACAATTATTCAACCCCTTAAAGACTACCACTCTGAAGAACAGAGGTTCATTCAAGTGTTTTCAATCAGGTATTGAAAACACCTGTGGATGTCACGGAGCAGCAATAAAGCATAATAAGCACCAATTAGGCAGCTTTAAAATGACTGTGATACTCAGCTCCTTCTAGACATTTACTGGTGTGGTTACAAACATGGTGAAGTCAAGAGAATGGTCCAGGAAGGCAAGAGAAGAGGTGATTACTCTTCACAGGAAGGGCAATGGCTATAAGAAGATTGCAAAGATGTTAAACATACCAAGAGAGACCATAGGAAGCATCATTCGCAAATTCAAGGCAAAGGGCACTGTTGAAACGCTACCTGGTCGTGGCAGAAAGAAGATGCTGACTTCGACTGCTGTGCGCTACCTGAAGCGTAGAGTGGAGAAAAGTCCCGTGTGACTGCTGAGGAACTGAGAAAAGATTTGTCAGATGTGGGTACTGAAGTTTCAGCTAAGACAATACGGTGCACACTGCGTAATGAAGGCCTCCATGCCAGAACTCCCAGGCGCACCCCCTTGCTGTCTCCAAAGAATAAGAAGAGTCGACTGCAGTATGCCAAAAGTCATGTGGACAAACCACAGAAGTTTTGGGATAGTGTTCTGTGGACTGATGAAACAAAATTAGAACTGTTTGGGCCCATGGATCAACGCTATGTTTGGTGGAGGAAGAACAAGGCCTATGAAGAAAAGAACACCTTGCCTACTGTGAAGCATGGCGGGGGGTCAATCATGCTTTGGGGCTGTTTTGCTTCTGCAGGTACAGGGAAGCTTCAGCGTGTGCAAGGTACCATGAATTCTCTTCAGTACCAGGAGATATTGGATGACAATGTGATGCAGTCCGTCACAAACCTGAGGCTTGGGAGACGTTGGACCTTTCAACAGGACAATGATCCCAAGCATACATCCAAGTCCACTAGAGCATGGTTGCAGATTAAAGGCTGGAACATTTTGGAGTGGCCATAGCAGTCACCTGACTTAAATCCGATTAAGAACCTCTGGTGGGACTTCAAGAAAGCAGTTGCAGTGCGCAAGCCTAAGAATGTGACTGAACTGGAGGCTTTTGCCCATGACGAATGGGCGAAGATACCCGTAGATCACTGCAAGACACTTGTGTCAAGCTATGCTTCACGTTTAAAAGCTGTTATAACTGTAAAAGGATGTTGTACTAAGTACTAAGATTGAATGTCACTTGGGGGTTGAATAAAACTGATAATGATGTGAGCACAGAAAAGACATTTGTGGTTATTTCATTATAAATGTTATGTTATATTTGTCTGACCTACACGTGCCTCTTTGATTTAATTGTAAGCAAGATGACTGAATGATCAAAATCAATGTCAAACTGGCCAAAACACTCAATTTCAGTGGGGGTTGAATAATTTTGAACACAACTGTATTGCGCAGCACTAAACAAGATCAGTGTACAAGGTGTTAATACATTGGAATACCACACGTGGATGATACGGCCTGATTCAGGGAGTCCCTGTTCCCAAAGGAATTTACAATCTATGAGATGTACAAGTACATTGTGAGGTAGGCGCGTCCATATCGTTAGGCGTCTTGCTCAAGGACACTCGCTGGTGGCGTCTTCTGAGTGGGAGCGAGTCGGCTTTCCATGATTGTAGATCAGCGACCTGGTGGTTAGGTTGAACCCGCTTCTCGTAAAGTCGAAACTTCTCTACGGTTGTACTGAAGGGATGTGCTGAATGGGATTTTGACTTTCTTTTCCACAGTCGAAGGGCAGAGACGTCACCACTGGACTCCACAGCCGATATTGTTGGTAGGTAAGTATGTACCGTTAGGTGTCTTGCCCAAGGACACTTACTGGAGAAGTGCTCTGACTGGGATCGAGCCTGTGTCTCCACTATCTGTTCCTGGTGTTTGGCATCATACGGAGAGAAGAAACAGCAGATGGCGCCATTCTCATCTCCGAGGGATCTGTTGTAAGGTATTATCCATTAGGTTTAACGCGTTAACACCAAGTTTAGAAGCTGTTATTCATTGCTGAATAACGGCTGGTGCAAATGAAGAACGAGCAAGGTTGGACTAGCTTGCACTTCATCTCCTAGCAGCTGTACATTAACGTCTCTCATGCAAAGTATAAGAGCTGTTCATGTACAGTAAGGAGACGCAAGGATGCAATAGGAAGAGGTTAAACTAAGCTAAATTCTAGAGCCGTTTTACTGTATAAAAAAACCTAACTGAACACTAATCCTACCCATACTCTAAAGAACTCTGAATATACAAAACTTCAGTATATGAAGTGGAAAGGCCAGTCAGAGCAGGTCCCGTGAGAAGTATTGTTTTTGAAGCGGAGTATTGATTGATGGGCGAGATATATTTTTTATTTCTTGTGAGCAGATATTTGTAACAGGGGCTTGTGCTGCTCATTGTTTTTACTGTATTGACCTATGATGTGGCGACCTATTGTTTTTACTGTATTGATGTGGCGACCTATTGTTTTTACTGTATTGATGTGGCGACCTATTGTTTTTACTGTATTGCCCTATGATGTGGCGACCTATTGTTTTTACTGTATTGATGTGGCGACCTATTGTTTTTACTGTATTGCCCTACGATATGTTATTATTGTTATGTTGTAGTTTTGGCGACTTATTGTTTGCCTTTTACTTAAAACCCAAGTATCCTCGGCATTCTGTCTAAAAGGACACGCCCGACCGAAATACTCAAGAGGTAGAGACAGGTTTGCAGTAAGCAGATCTAGCTTTGGATTTGGTGCATAAACCCTTCTATCTTTCTGAAACTATTCTCCATTTTTAACTTTTATATTTTTATACAGTAGACCTTCACACTGAACTTCACCAGACTGCTTTATATACAGGGTTATTCAAAGAGATCCGAATGGCTGCCGAAAGGGAACCGAACGCTGAAAATCAGCGTTCGGTTACCTTTCTTGGCCATTCGGCTATCCAGAGAGCAGGCAATTCGCCAAATCCTGGCAAATTGCCTGCACATACGGTACCTGTTCGAGGGAAGTGAAATCCCCATAGAGAAGCAATGCTTCGGCTATTCAGAGAAAAAAAGCCAGCAGTGCAAAGTTGCCGAATTGCCCTGCCATTCGGTGGCTTCATGCGGCAGATTTCTTCAGGCGAATCCTATAGGCTTCAATGTTAAAAATATTCCCATTTTAATTCAATATGAACCGTTCATTATAAAATTCTGCAGTGAAAAGTCTCTTTATTTATCGATTTTTTTAAGATATTTTAAGCATTTTTCTTTCGTAAAAAAAATTCTGTTTTTTTTTTACTTTATTTTTTCTGTAACAGCCTTTTTATTATCATTCATTGGATCATATGTAAATTTCAGACATTTTCGTTCAGTAGTTTCTTTGCAAACAGCGTTTCACTTTTCAAACATTCAAGCAAACTAGACAAGAGATGGTGCAGCGCCACACAATATGTATCCACCACCACGGCACTCCAGATAGCCAATAACAGGATATAGTGGTTTCCCCTATACCAATACATACAGAAAGTAAAATATATAACCTGAATCGGCGCAAACAATGCTTTCTGGGGTCCTGGGATCTCGCATATATATAGGAGAAAATAAACAATGATAGTGTAAGGCTAGGGTCAGACTGAGGCAGTGCGAACGCGCGTTCTGGCGCACTTAATCACGGCCGCACTAGCAGCAAATGACGGGCAATGACGGCCAATATACGAAGTACGGTCGCACAAAAGTCCGGCTGCGCAACGCAAGTGGAAAATGAACGCATTTTTTCGAGAACGTTAAACCGCTAGTACTGACGTACAGAGTGCGCTGCGTCCGCTAGCGGTGTGTGTGCGTGATTAGGAGATGTCAGACACTGCTAATGTCCGGCCAACATAACGTCCAGATGCAAGAAGTGTTTTATTGATGATCCGTACAAAATCACGGATGAAACTGCGCATAGTATGACCGCTATTGCGTATTCCGTGAAAAAATACGTCCATTCTTCGAACGCACATTTTCACGGACAACGTGAAAAATGCGCTCGTCTGACCCTAGCCTAATACCGTCAGTTATAAATATAATTATAATGATACAATGATCTCCCACTCACAAGTGTAGAGCCTTATCACTGGCTCTAAGGCTAAGGTCAGACGAACGCAGTTTTAACGTGCGTTTAGCCGCACGAAATCACGGCCGTGCTAGCAGCAAATGACGTCCAATGCCGGGGAACATACGACGAACGGCCGCACGAAAGTTCGTCCGTGCAACGCAAGTGGCAAACGAACGCATTTTTTCGAGAACGTCAAACCGCTACTACTGATGTACAGAGTGCGCTGCGGCCGCATAGCGGCGTGTGTGCGTGATTAGGAGACGTCAGATGCTGCACACGTCCGGCCAACATAACGTCCAGACGCAAAAAGTGTTTTATTGATGATCCGTACAAAATCACGGACAAAAATGCGCATCGTATGACCGCTATCGCGTATTCCGTGAAAAAATACGTCCATTCGTTCGACCGCACTTTTTCACGGACGACGCGAAAAATGCGTTCGTCTGACCCTAGCCTAAGTGGGTCCAGGCATATGGGTATATTGTCTTCCAACTTCTGAACTGGAGCTATTTTAAATTGTTTTAAATAAATTTTATTTTTTTGAAACTCTGTTAGCCAATAGCCGTGCTATCTTTTGGATCCTAGGTGGTTTTCCTTTGGGTTTTCCCTACAACCAAAAAAAACCCATGGGCGCTTATTCTGGAGTACAAATCTCAAGTATATCACGCTGTAGTTCTTACAGATCTGCGCAAGGAGTTTTTCTCTTTTCTGTCTTTTACCACATGATCCTGGACAAAACATCCTGAATAAGGTGGGGGTCACCTGAGAAGTTGGAAGACAATATACCCATATGCCTGGACCCACTTAGAGCCAGTGATAAGGCTCTACACTTGTGAGTGGGAGATCATTGCATCATTATAATTATATTTATAACTGACGGTATTACACTATCATTGTTTATTTTCTCCTATATATATGCGAGATCCCAGGACCCCAGAAAGCATTGTTTGCGCCGATTCAGGTTATATATTTTACATTCAAGCAAACTGTTTTTCTAATTTATTCACTGCATTCGCCTGCGGTGTCGGCTTTTTCCGGCGGCTGCGCTGCGTGTGCTCGGCTCCTGCTCGGGTTTTTACGGTGTTTTCGGAGGGTTAGGCTAGGGTCAAACGAAAGCATTTTTACACGCGAACGGAAAAAAGTGCGTCCGAACGCATTGACGTATTTTTTCACGGAATACGCGAAAACGGTCATACGATGCGCATTTTTGTGCGTGATTTTTTACGGATCCAAACCAGGAAACTTTGGGTGTCTGGACGTTATGTTGGCCGGACATGAGCAGCGTCTGACATCTCCTAATCACACACACACGCCGCTATGTGGTCGCAGTGCACTCTGTACGTCAGTACTAGCGGTTCTGCGTTCTCGAAAAAATGCGTTCATTTTCCACTTGCGTTGCGCGGCCGACCTTTCGTGCGAACGTACTTCGTATATTGGCCGTCATTGCCCGTCATTTGCTGCTAGTGCGGCCGTAATTAAGTGCGCCAGAACGCACGTTAAAAATGCGTTAGTCTGACCCCAGCCTTAATCCAGATGTTTTTGCAGCTTTTGGTGTGCATTCGCCCTCATTTTGCGGTGAGTTTTCGGCGGGCTTGCGGTGACTTTTCCCTGCATTTCAGCGGCCCGGTGGTGCTTCCTGAATACACCGCAGGGTTGCCGAAATCAGATCGCCAAATCGAACCGAATTGAACGAAAAGTCACTGAACAAGCGGTGGCTTTTCGATTCTCTTTGAATAACCCTGCTTGTTGCTAAAACATCAGGCAGATGCGGCCCTCTAATCAGGCACTGTAGAGGGCTGCCCGCCGGGCCTCCCAAGGACCCCCTTGAGGAGTGAGTGGTCGCCGGATGACAGAGCTGTGACTGCGGGCTGGCTGGGTGCATGTGGCAGAGGTCCCGCAGGGAGGGAGCCACTGCACCTGCGGCCACGGCAGACCCCCCCCCCCACAACCAGTATCCAGGGAGCCCCCACTGACCACCAGGCTAAGGTAAGGTGACACATTTTTAAAATAAATAAAATCCGAGGACGTTTTTAAATGTCCCTGGTAACATAAAATAAAACTTTTTTTTTCTTTCTATTACTCACCTGATTCTTGGATCCACCAACAAGTGCAGCCTCCCGTCTCCCACGCTGTTAGAAGCTGCATACACCGGTGCGCTGTGTGCAGCTTCTGAGAAGATTATTAGTGTAGACTGTAGAGGGAGCGATGCAAAATGTGCAGCCGGCTTCCCTACTATACTAATAGCATATCTTCTCAGAAGCTGCACACAGCGCGCTGGTTAAAGCTAGTGTCAGACTGTAGAGGTGCTGCCTGGCAGTGTGTGGATTCATATGCTGCATTAATTATACTGCAGAGAGGTGCTGCCCGGCAGCGTGAGGATTCATATGCTGCATTAATTATACTGCAGAGAGGTGCTGCCCGGCAGCGTGAGGATTCATATGCTGCATTAATTATACTGTAGAGGTGCTGCCCGGCAGTGTGAGGATTCATATGCTGCATTATTATACTGTAGAGGTGCTGCCCGGCAGTGTGAGGATTCATATGCTGCATTAATTATACTGTAGAGGTGCTGCCCGGCAGTGTGAGGATTCATATGCTGCATTAATTATACTGTAAAGGTGCTGCCCGGCAGTGTGAGGATTCATATGCTGCATTAATTATACTGTAAAGGTGCTGCCCGGCAGTGTGAGGATTCATATGCTGCATTATTATACTGTAGAGGCGCTGCCCGGCAGTGTGAGGATTCATATGCTGCATTAATTATACTGTAGAGGTGCTGCCCGGCAGTGTGCGGATTCATATGCTGCATTATTATACTGTAGAGGTGCTGCCCGGCAGTGTGAGGATTCATATGCTGCATTAATTATACTGTAGAGGTGCTGCCCGGCAGTGTGAGGATTCATATGCTGCATTATACTGTAGAGGTGCTGCCCGGCAGTGTGAGGATTCATATGCTGCATTATTATACTGTAGAGGCGCTGCCCGGCAGTGTGAGGATTCATATGCTGCATTATTATACTGTAGAGGCGCTGCCCTGCAGTATGAGGATTCATATGCTGCATTATTATACTGTAGAGGTGCTGCCCGGCCGTGTGAGGATTCATATGCTGCATTAATTATACCGCAGAGAGGCGCTGCCCGGCAGTGTGAGGATTCATATGCTGCATTATTATACTGTAGAGGCGCTGCCCGGCAGTGTGAGGATTCATATGCTGCATTAATTATACTGTAAAGGTGCTGCCCGGCAGTGTGAGGATTCATATGCTGCAGAGGTGCTAGAGGTGCTGCCCGGCAGCGTGAGGATTCATATGCTGCATTATTGCTTCTTCTTACAAATTTGGTTACGTAACCCGTTTGCGTTTGGATTGTAATATGCGGTGAACACCGCGGCAAACTTTAATGCTCACAAAAATGAGCTCAGCGCACAGCAGTGAAATGGTTAAAAAATGTTTTTTTTTTAAATTATTATTTGTTTTTCATTGTTTCCTGTCCCCCAGGGCAGTACCCAGACCCCCATACACCTTCTTTGACCAATATCTTGCATATATGTCTGGAGGGGACCTTAATTTTGAGCCTCATTGACTTGCATTGCGTTCGAATTCTAACTTTTTCATATGTTCGACTTCGAATGCGAACCGAACATGGAGGTGTCATGCCCATCCCTAGCGCAAACAGGACGCGCCCAAATGCTCGCGCAGTACCGTCACAAAAAAAAAATAATAATCGGTGTGCGCACTGTTTTTCTCTCGTGATTCAGCCAATCAGAATTAAGAACCACAATTATCTCACGTTAAGTTTTTGCGCCTGTCAAAGTCAATCTGAGCATATATGCTGCAGCAATAATAAATGCACACACAACTTCTCCATTTTATTGGTTTGGGTATGTGTAACTATACTTTGCTGCGTATTTTTTTTTGGGCTGGTATATTTGGTTTCGGCAGGTTGATAGGAGTTGCTAAAATTATGCGCGCAAAAGCTGTGCGTTACAAACTGTGCATAGATTGTAATACCATCTGCGTACCAGCGCACAAACGCATTTGCGCTCACAATGTTAAGTATAGGACACGCGCAGTCAGGGGCGGACTGACAACTAATGGGGCCCCTGGGCAATAAGAGATCCTGGGGCCCCCTGTGCCATGCCCATAAAAGGTTAAACCCCCCCCCAAAAAAAGGAAAACACGCATAACCGACACACACACACACACACACACACACACACTGCTCTCTCACACACACTGCTCAAACACATGTAGCGCTCACTCCCGGAGGAGCCGCTGAAAATGAACCACGGGTCAGTCTCCCCGCACTAGGGAATAAATATACTCCAGCACAGTTGTGGATTTTATAATTTATATAGTTTACTAGAGTAAAAAGCATATAATCAGACACGGTGTTCGTAGATATATTTACAGTATTTCGTATTGCGGTAAACGCGCAGCGGAACAGAAATACGAGGCTTCGTAATTTCGAGAAACGCGTAGCGGAAAAGAGAATGCAATATTTGGTAATTCGAGAAATGCGCAGCGGAAACAAAATAAGATGCGAAACTTTACCCCTTTTTGGGATATTAGGGAGTGAGTCCCGCACAGGTTAAGTCCCGGACTGTAAGTATATGTGTGTGTTATGGTACCCGGGTACTATTCAACTGGCCAGTGAATTACTTATAGCGAGGTCTTCGACTAGTCAAGTTGGGGCCCTGTGGGTTTTGAAGACAACAGCAGCGTGCTTTATTGACTTTATCAACCGGCCTTGGAGGCCTCTCACCCATCCGCTCGATCACCAAGGCTCCGCTGACCCAGGACGTCTCTCCGCTTGTTGCCTTGCTGGGATACCCGCTACTGGATCTGTGGTCAGGCTTTCTTTGCTCCAGCCCGGACTTGTCCAGCTACCGCCTGCTCTCCCATCCAATGGACTTGCGGTACTCCTTACTCGGGGTCCTCTGCTTGCCTTGCTAGCAGCTTGGGTGATGTCTGCGGATAACTAGGGCTCCGTCTGGTAAAGCTGGATAATCTGGATTGGAATCCTGGTAGGCCCCACCTGCGCTCCGGCCTAGCTAGTGTTCCGCTCAGCAGAACTGTGTCCTGTCTGCTTCACTCCCTGGCGCGCTCTGCCGCGCTCTCCACGAGGCTCAGGATGTCACTCGGCGTATCCCACCCACATCCTGTGTCCGTTCCTAGAGCATGCCGGGAAATGTAGTCCCAATGTCCAGTGTCTTATCGCGCTTTCTCTCCCTCCGGTGGCCAAAAATAGGTACTGCCACAGTAAGGTTTTAAACACAGCGCTACACACACACATACTGCTCAAACACACACACCTGCCTGTTATATGCTCACACACACTGCTCACACACACACACTGCTCAAACACACCTGCCGTTATATGCTAACACACACACACACACACCTGCCTGTTATATGCACACACACTGCTCACACACACACACTGCTCAAACACACCTGCCGTTATATGCTAACACACACACACACACACCTGCCTGTTATATGCACACACACTGCACACACACACACACTGCTCACACACACACTGCTCAAACACACCTGCCGTTATATGCTAACACACACACACACACCTGCCTGTTATATGCACACACACTGCTCACACACACCTGCCTGTTATATGCTCAAACACACACACTGCTCAAACACACACACACACACTGCTCACACACACCTGCCTGTTATATGCTCAAACACACACACACACACTGCTCACACACACACCTGCCTGTTATATGCTCAAACACACACACTGCTCAAACACACACACACACTGCTCACACACACACACACACACACACCTGCCTGTTATATGCTCAAACACACACACTGCTCACACACACACACTGCTCACACACACACCTGCCTGTTATATGCTCAAACACACACACACACACCTGCCTGTTTCATACTCACAGGTTAGGTTAGAATCCCGGTCTGTCTCCTGGGTCCTGGCTTGTCTCTGACTCCCCCTCCCTGCATGTGGTGGACACATCCAGCCAGCAGGGGAGGCTCTGCATCCAACGGCAGTGGAGGGGGAAGGGGCGGAGCCAGCATCTCCCCATGTGATCTGCTGGGCTGGCAGCCTCTTCTCCCCCAGGGCCTTTACTTCCGGAGCAGCGTGTGGGAGATTGATCCCACATGCTGTCCAAATCAAATGGGAGACCAGGTGCCTGTCTGACACTGGCCCTGCCTGGACCACAGGACCAATCCGGGCCACCCTTCCCATCCTGGGCCCTCGGGTGGCGCCCGAGTGCCCGATGGGTCAGTCCGCCCCTGCGCGCAGTAGAGTAAGCTCGCGCAGGTTCACCCGCGGTAGACGATTGCGCGCAGTTGTTGCGCTGGCTATGTAATACGGGATTTGGCACAAATGGTTTTTCCCCTCACGTTAATGTTTTTTTGCACCGGCGCAAACGTTTGCGCGAAGATTGTAATTTAGCCCATGGTATATGGAATAAAGGGACGTCACTAATCTAAAGCAGAGGATCACTGACGCCATTGCCACCATTGATGAGGGGATGCTACAGCCAACATGGCAAGAAATCCAGCACCGTCTTGATGTGCTTCGTGCAGCTAATGGTGCCCATATAGAGGTGTATTAAATGAGGCAAAAAAAAGCCTTAAATATACACTATATTGCCAAAAGTATTCGCTCACCTGCCCAGCTCCTGATTTGGATGGGTGAGCGAATACTTTTGGCAATATAGTGTATACGTCTCATTTTGTAATAGTTTCCACTTATCTTTTCATTTGCCTTTGTAATAAATGTTTGAAATTGTAAAGAGACTTTATGGACACCCTGTGTATATATAAAAATAAATAACGAGTATCTGGACTAGCACGGCCTATCTATATCGACCGGCGGTTTTTGCACTCGGAAAACAGTGATCCCTTGCCCGGTGCAGCACCTGGCTATTAGGCTAGCGTCAGATGAACGCAGTCATCACGTCCGTGTCGCCGCATTGTTTAACGTCCGTTGTAGCAATGATTTGTGATCAATAGAGACCAACACACGAAGTACGTGCGCACCGAAGCACGCACACACAACGCAGGTGGCAACGGACGCAATATAGGCCTTGACGTAAAAGAGCTAGGACGGATGACACAACGTCAGACGCAGCGCATTTGCAACGTCCATCACGTTGACACTCAGAGGTTTTTTGGTCTGGCTGACTGTAGAAACATAGAAAAATGTCGGCAGATAAGAACCTTACGGCCCATCTAGTCTGCCCAATTACATGGATACTTTACCTGGATTTATCTTTTGTTTAGGATAGCCTTATGCCTATCCCATGCCTGCTTAAATTCAATCACTGTTTTGGCCTCTACCACTTCTACTGGAAGACTGTTCCATGTATCCACCACCCTCTCAGTAAAATAATGCTTCCTGATGTTACTTTTAAACCTTTGCCCCTCTAATCTAAGACTATGTCCTCTTGTTTTGCTATTTTGTTTCCTTTTAAATATACTCCCTTCCTCTACCTTGTGGATTCCCTTTACGTATTTAAATGTTTCTATCATATCTCCTCTGTCTCGTCTTTTTTTCCAAGCTGTACATGTTAAGATCATTAAGCCTTTCCTAGTAACTTTTCTCCTTCAAGCCGTACACCATTTTAGTAGCCCTTCTCTGAACTCTCTCTAAGATGTCTATATCCTTCTGGAGATACGGTCTCCAGTACTGCACACAGTACTCCAAGTGAGGTCTCACCAGTGCTCTGTACAGTGGCATGAGCACTTCCCTTTTCCTACTGCTAATACCTCTCCCTACACAACCAAGCATTCTGCCAGCATTTCCTGCTGCTCTATTACATTGACTACTTACCCTTAGATCCTCTGTACCGTTCATTTAATTTTTATTAATTTTGTTTCCCATAGTTCCCTTTTTGTTCTGCATCCGTCAAATATAACAGACCGTGTGGGGTCTACAGTATCTTCATATGAAATATCTGATATAACCGTAATATATATATATTGAGCTGGGAAACAGGTAGCGGGTGTAATTGCTCTCTGGGGTGAGCACTCTTGCAAGGTTCAGAGACCAGACCAGTGACTTTTCTTCAAACGGTGGTACATTTATTGCAGCAACCCACAGGTTGTACACCACACTGTATATTGCTCAAAATAAACAGTTCAAAAGCAAAGAAAATTCCTAGCCGTGTCCCGGCACTAACTAAACATACAATAGCCCTGACTAACAACCTTTGCAAACCTAGTGTTTGTCAGGCTCCAGCAAACTAGCATGACCAACCTTGTGCTCCAGCAGATAGAGACCGTCTGCTCCCCCAGACTCCAGAGCGATGTCTGTTTGCCTCACCTGCACTAAATTGCCACTGAAGCAAACTGCAAAACCAGGTGCTTAGAGGTTCCGGAAGGTGTAAGAGAGAAATCTGGGTGACACATAAACCCCGGACAGGACCTTTCCTTGCTCTCTACATGATGCCCTGTTACAATATATATATAATATATATATATATATACACAAGAAGGGCAGCACTCAACCTTTACTAAGCTTTCAGTGTGGGTGCATCTCAAGACAATATAATTAGTGATGAGCCGAACACCCCCGTGTTCGGTTCACATTCGAACTCGAACAATTTCAAAAGTTCGAACTCGAACCGAACTCAATGCAAGTCAATGGGATTCGAAAGTTCAATTTTTAGGCTAGGGTCAGACGAACGCATTTTTCACGTTGTCCGTGAAAATGTGCGTTCGAAGAATGGACGTATTTTTTCACAGAATACGCAATAGCGGTCATACGATGCGCAGTTTCATCCGTGATTTTGTACGGATCATCAATAAAACACTTCTTGCATCTGGACGTTATGTTGGCCGGACATTAGCAGCGTCTGACGTCTCCAATTCACTCACACACGCCGCTAGCGGACGCAGCGCACTCTGTACGTCAGTACTAGTGGTTTAACGTTCTCGAAAAAATGCGTTCATTTTCCACTTGCGTTGCGCGGCCGGACTTTTGTGCGACCGTACTTCGTATATTGGCCGTCATTGCCCGTCATCTGCTGCTAGCACGGCCGTGATTAAGTGCGCCAGAACGCGCGTTCGCACTGCCTCAGTCTGACCCTAGCCTTAGAGTGCCCTCCAAGAGGGCATATATGCAAGATATTTGCCATAAAAGGTGTATGGGGGTCCGGGTAGTGCCCTGGGGGACAGGAAACAAGGACAAAAAGTTTAATAAAAAACATTTTTAAAGGAACAGTGAGTTTTCCATGAAATAAAGGTTAAGAATAAAACCAAAAAATTCCTTCAAATATCGTGCCTAGGAGGTCCCCATAACCTGCCCGTGAAGTGGCGGATTTCTAGGATGTATAGAAACATTTTTTTAAAAAAAATTACATTTCTAATGACGGTAAATGGTTTTCCTTTAATCTATTCATAAACAACTGCTTGGGGCGGCAGCCTGTACGAAAAGAGACATTTTAGGACACGCAGAACAAGTTTAGTTATTTTTTGGCTAAATTATGGTGAAACTTATGCAGGTTTTGGATGAAAGTAACAATAGGTGCTTTAAAATTGGGCCTTTAGTGTCGGCAACAGTGCCGTCACACCGTAACCCCTCTGTGGTATTGTGGAAGAGTGCAGAGTTGGACCCTGCGGTCAAATATTAAAATGATATGAATCTGGGACAGGCGTCAGTGCACCCAAATATTTTGCCTTTGGTGGCAGCAAGTGCCTTCACACCGTAACCCCTCTGAGGTATTGTGGAAGAGTGCAGTGGTGGAGGTTTTGGTAATGTAGAAGAGATCCCCGATCTATTCATTTACATCAGCAGCTATAACAAAACCGGGTCAGCAATGTTTAGGCACTTGTACTGCGCTACTGTATATGGTGAGAATCGGCGCACACCAGTAGCAACAGACAGGGAATACACAGAGAAAATAGTCAAATGGCAGGCAAAGTCAGCAACAGATCGGGTCCTCAGAACAAGCAGGGTCGGGAACAAGTATACAAACTGATTCGGTAAGCTAGCGATGCGGGAATAAAGGCTGAGACACACTGAGCATGTAGCGATGCACAGCATAGCGAAGCGAAGAGAAGCAAACATTTTGCAGGCTTGACTTCACTCCGCTCCGCCTCGCAGCGTGTCTACACTGCATTCTGTTTGCTTCTCACACAAGTTATATAGGCTAAGCACATGTTATATAGGCAAAAAAAGTTTCTACTGAATAAAATACATCAAAAATTACTGTTAATTTAATAAGAATAGTATAAAAAAAAGGTAACCCCTGCTCATATATATTATACGTATATATCAACATATAGACATATACGTATATATCAACACGCAGACCTATATATACATATATATCAACACGCAGATATATATATATATATATATACACCCACCCACAGACCTCAGACCATATATACACATACGCACATGGGGGGTGGCATGTGGACAATCTCAACTAAATGCGCTCCCCCCATTTGGCTGATCCCTCCAGAAGAAATGTTGAACCCGACAGAGCAGAGAATATATATATTATTCTCTGCTCTATCGGGTTCAACACTTCTTCTGGAGGGATCAGCCAAATGGGAGGAGGGGGGCAATTAGTTGCCAAAATGTGTGTGTAATACAAGTCTGGATATATATATTTATAAGAATATAGATATATATCTTATCTATATATATATATCATACCTGCCCTTACCTTCCCCTATAAATTTGCTAAAAGTATACACACAAAAAAAACAAACCACTGTCTGAGACCCTGCGCAGCCCACATGCCACCCCCCTCTACCTGGCTGATTGTATCTAATATATATAATTAAATATATTCAGCCAGGTAGAGAAAGAAAAAGAAAAAGTTTTATTTTATGTTCCCGGGGACATTTAAAAATGTCCTCTGATTTTATTTTTTTTAGAAATGTGTCGCCTTACCCTAGCCTCGTGGTTATTGGGGGCTCCCTGGATCCTGGTTGGGGGGGGGTCTGCTGTGGCCGCAGGTGCAGTGGCTCCCTCCCTGCACTGCCTGTCTCTGCCACATGCACCCGGGCGGCTAGCCTGCACAGTCGCAGCTCTGTCATCCGGCAGCCGCATGCTCCTTAAGGGGATCCTTGGGAGGCCCCTGCAGGCTGCCCTCTACAGTGCCTGATTAGAGGGCCGTGTCTGCCTGATGTTTTAGTAACAAGAATGTTTTATCCCATAGGCTTCAATGTTAAAAATATTCCTGATTTAATTCAATATCTAATAAACCGTTGCTTATAATATTCTGCAGTAAAGAGTCTTTATTTCCAGACTTTTTAGTATTTCTTAAGCATTTTTTATACCTTTCTCAAATAATTATTTTTTTTTTAGAACTTTTGGCGACCGTCCCAAAAAGTTCAAAGTTCGCGAACTGTCGAACGGCAGATGTTTGATGCGCACTCCGAACAGATCAAACTGAACAGCCCATCCCTAAATATAATACAACAAACCCAGAAGAAAGCACACCAAACATCATGTACAAACAAAAGAAACCACAACAGCAGCTATATTCATTTAAACATAGAGATGTTGCCAGATGAGTTTAGCTGCTGTTGTGGTTTCTTTTGTTGTTTGTACATGTTGTTTGGTGTGCTCTCTTCTGGGTTTTTGTATTATATTGTCTTGAGATGCACCCGCACTGAAAGCTTAGTAAAGGTTGAGTGCTGCCCTTCTTGTGTATTTTGTAGGTATAGGGCTGTCACCCCTTTGGGTAAGCACCCCTCCCTGTCACAGGTGCTCCACCCGCAGGTTCTATTTAACCTTGATCTGCAGGGAGCTTCAGAAAGGACAAGGTCCTCAATAAGTGAGTATATCCCATAAAGAGCAGTCATTAGGTTGGTATGAAAGGACCTGCCAGGGGTGGAATACATTGTTGCTGTTGGCAGGCTTAAGCAATCCATGGCCATCCATTGCAAACTTAGGCTGGGGTCAGACCAGCGCATTTTTAACGTGCGTTCTGGCGCACTTAATCACGGCCGCACTAGCAGCAAATGATGGGCAATGACAGCCAATATACGAAGTACAGTCGCACGAAAGTCCGGCCGCGCAACGCAAGTGGAAAATGAACGCATTTTTTCGAGAACGCAGAACCGCTAGTACGGACGTACAGAGTGCGCTGCGCCCGCTAGCGGTGTGTGTGTGTGATTTGGAGACGTCAGACGCTGCTCATGTCCGGCCAACATAACGTCCAGACGCAAAAAGTTTCCTGGTTTGGATCCGTAAAACATCACGCACGAAAATGCGCATCGTATGACCGTTTTCGTATATTCCGTGAAAAAATACATCAATGCGTTCGGACGCACTTTTTTACGTTTGCGTGTAAAAATGCTTTCGTTTGACCCTAGCCTAAACTTCCACCATTTTTCAACAGAGCTCAGTATTAAAAACCTTGTAAAACTCTTGAAAGGGTTAAGAACTGCAGCGATTCTGAAGGGGATAAGAATTGTTTGTAAGCATTTAAAGGGTTAAATCTGGCAAAATCTGTGTTTTTAAATGAATTTAGAAGCTGTCGTGGTTTCTTTTGTTGTTTGAACGTGATGTCTGGTGTGCTCTCTTCTGGGTTTGTTATATATAATATATAAATAAATCCAAGGAGTGGCCGCACGCAAATACTAAATTTATTATTAACCAGAAGTAAACCTTACAGGGTTATTCAGAGAGAGGTGAAAACCAGGAGAATGACCGGAGAAGTGAAAATTCTAGGTCAAAATAGCAAAACCAGAAAAATTCTCCCGTTTATCTCACTTTGAAAATCGACTATTTTGACCTTAAAATTTTCATTTCTCCAGTCATTCTCCTGCTTTTCACCTCTCTCTGAATAACCCTGATAGTTACCGACGTTTCGGCTAACGTCGATAACTATCAGAAAGGTGAAACCTTGAATTGGCAGGAGAAGAGAACAATCTAGACCAAATAGCCAATTTGGAAAGTGAGATAAATGGGAGAATTTTTCTGGTTTGACTATTTTGACTTAGAATTTTCACTTCTCCGGTCATTCTCAAGGTTTTCACCTGTCTCTGAATAACCCTGTTTAGGCTGGGGTCAGACGAGCGTGATTTCTACGGACTGTACGTGCGTGCAGTACGGACATCGTCAGTACGGATGACGCAGTAGTGGTCACACAGTCCGTTTTTTCACTGAAGTTATTTTTGACGGATGTAGGAGGGAAAAATAAATTACAATGAAAAAACATTCTGTCCGTCAAAAATGCTGGACGTATAAATGCAGTCCGTCTGACCTCGCTCCATCACTCACACACAAAGCTATGCAGACGTTGTGGACGTGGCGCACTCCGCACGTCCGTTCTAGCAGTATTACGTTCTTGCCTAACCTGCGTCCGTTTGCCGCGGCCGTCATGCGTCCGCAGTTCAGTGCGGACGTACTTCATGTGTCAGGCTGCAATGGGCTTCCTGTCATGCTATCACGGACGTACTTTTAGGCGCAATCACGGACGTGAACACTACGCTCGTCTGACCCCAGCCTAACAGGGTTATCCAAAGAGATTCGAATTGCTTGAGAAAGGTAACCGAACGCTGAAAATCAGCGTTCGGTTACCTTTCCTGGCCATTCGGCTATCCAGAGAGCAGGCAATTCTCCAAATCCTGGCGAATTGCCTGCACATACGGTGCCTGTTCGGTTCCTGTTCGAGGGCAGTGAAATCCCCATCAAAAAGCACTGCTTCGGCTATTCAGAGAACACAAACCAGCAGTGAAAGGTTCCCCTAATGCTCTGCCATTCGGTGGTTTAATTCGGCAAATTTATTCAGGAGAATCCCATAGGCTTCAATGTTAAAAATATTCCCGTTTTAATTCAATATCTAATAAACCGTTCATTATAAAATTCTGCAGCAAAAAGTCTCTTTATTTATAGATTTTTTAGGATACTTTAAGCATTTTTCTGAATTTTTTAAAAAAAAATTAAAAGTCCGATTTTTTTTTTTTTTTTCTTTTCAGTTTGCTTATTTTTTTTGTAACAGCCTCTTTATTATCATTCCCTGGACCTCCTGTGAAAATTCAGACATTTTCGCTCAGTAGTTTCTTTGCAAACAGCGTTTCATTTTCCCAGATTCATACAAATGGTTTTTCTAATTTATTCACTGCCTCCTCTACGTCACAGCTGCTTCGGCTCTGTGTGATTCGGCTCCTTTTCGGCTCCTGTTCGGCTCCTCTTCGAAGGTTAATCCAGATGTTTTTGCTTGTTTTCAGCGTGCATTCGGTTAGTTGTCGGTGGGTTTACGGCAGCTTTTCCCTGCAATTCGGGGACCCTGTGGTGCTTGCTGAATACACCGCAGGGTCACCGAAATGCAATCGGCAAAAGGAACCGAATTGAAGAGAACGAAAAGTCACCGAACGTGCGGTGACTTTTCGAATCTCTTTGGATAACCCTGTAAGTTTTAATTCTGGTTAATAATAAATTTACAGGGTTATCCAAAGAGATTCGAAAAGTCACCGCACGTTCGGTGACTTTTCGTTCTCTTCAATTCGGTTCCTTTTGCCGATTGCATTTCGGTGACCCTGCGGTGTATTCAGCAAACACCACAGGGTCCCCGAATTGCAGGGAAAAGCTGCCGAAAACCTGACGAAAACTAACCGAATGCACGCTGAAAACAAGCAAAAACATCTGGATTAACCTTCGAAGAGGAGCCGAACAGGAGCCGAAAAGGAGCCGAATCACACAGAGCCGAAGCAGCTGTGACGTAGAGGAGGCAGTGAATAAATTAGAAAAACCATTTGTATGAATCTGGGAAAAAGAAACGCTGTTTGCAAAGAAACTACTGAGCGAAAATGTCTGAAATTTTCACAGGAGGTCCAGGGAATGATAATAAAGAGGGCTGTTACAAAAAAAATAAGCAAACTGAAAAAAAAAAAAAAAAAAATCGGACTTTTATTTTTTTTTTTTAAAAATTCAGAAAAATGCTTAAAGTATCCTAAAAAATCTATAAATAAAGAGACTTTTTGCTGCAGAATTTTATAATGAACGGTTTATTAGATATTGAATTAAAACCGGAATATTTTTACATTGAAGTCTATGGGATTCTCCTGAATAAATTTGCCGAATTAAACCACCGAATGGCAGGGCATTAGGGGAACCTTTCACTGCTGGTTTGTGTTCTCTGAATAGCCGAAGCAGTGCTTTTTGATGGGGATTTCACTGCCCTCGAACAGGGACCGAACAGGCACCGTATGTTCAGGCAATTCGACAGGATTTGGCGAATTGCCTGCTCTCTGGATAGCCGAATGGTCAGGAAAGGTAACCGAACCCTGATTTTCAGCGTTCGGTTACCTTTCTCAAGCAATTCGAATCTCTTTGGATAACCCTGTTAGTATTTTTGAGTGCGGCCACTCCTTGGATTTTTATATATTCTCTCAGGCCTTGCACCACATTTTGCATTGGCTTTGCATTTTATATTTTTTTTGAAAGGAGCTGCTGGTATCCTGTATACTTTCTAAATAAAAAAAAAATAGTAAATAAAATATATATATGATTTTATAAAGTATTTTACCAGGAAGGATACATTGAGATTTCTCTCGTTTTCAAGTATGTTCTGGGTTCAAGAACATTGAAGTGTTACAGAAATACAAAGTAATAAAATGAAAGATATATATATTAAAAAAAAACACACAAATATACAGATTAGCACAGAAAATAAGTGTGTGTGTGTGTGTGTTTATTATTGCAGAGGCCACCTGCACATCCCAGCAACTCGATGAATTGCATCCCAGAGCTCCTGTGCCACATTCCCCATATGCAGCAAGGAATTCTGGGTAGGATCGAGTTGCTGTGATGTGCAGGTGGCTTCTGCAATAATAAACACACTTATTATAGTGTGGAGGCCCTTTATCTCACTTTTTGTCCGCCACCACAACCCTTGTAGATCCTGATTGCCCTATGGGTCCCAAGCATCCACTGGAACTGGTCATCATGCCTAGCTCCTGCTGATGAGGGTCCAACAAACCCGAAAACAGCGCTGTCCTAGGAGTGGCTTTGACCAGTTGCATAAACCTGATCTCTGCTGGAAAGTCACAGTGTGGCATAGCATTGATTTTAGGGTTCTGTGTAATAACAGACCCAGGATGCTTAACCCCTTCCCGACCGCGGACGTACCATGTACGTCATTGCAGCGGGTCTCTCTTAGACCCGCTGACGTACATGGTACGTCCTGCCGTTTTTGAGCTGCTGGAAGCGATCGGATCGCTTCCAGCAGCTCAAACGCCATTGCAGGATGCCTGGGAGTCCAGGCATCCGTGCAATGGCCGTTAGAAGTGCCGGGGCACCATGTGATCGCTCCCGGAGCGATCTACATCCGGTTGCACCGGAGAGGTGCCCGGCACTTCTACAGAGCGCTGGAAGCGATCGGTATCGCTTCCAGCTGCTCTGAGCATATTACAAGGATGCCTCGACATCGAGGCATCCTTGTAATATACTTACCTGCCGCCGGTCCGTCCGTGATCGCTCCCCCGAGCGATCACTTCCGGTAGCGGCAGGAAGTACTGAGTGCCACGAGGTATCGTGGCACTCAGTACAAAATCGATCACTTCAGTGATCAGGTGCTCTGCTGGGTGCCTCGAGGGATCAAGGCACCCAGCAGAGAAAAAAAAAGTGTAAAAAAAAAGTAAAAAAAAGTGTGTAAAAAAAGTGTAAAAAAAGAAAAAGAAATAAAATAAACTGACAGTTAGGGTAGGGTTAGGGGTAGGGGTAGGGTTAGGGGTAGGGTTAGGGTAGGTAGGTTAGGGTTAGGGTTAGGGTTAGGGGTAGGGTAGGGGTAGGGTTAGGGTTAGGGGTAGGGTTAGGGTTAGGGGTAGGGTTAGGGTTAGGGGTAGGGTTAGGGGTAGGGTTATAGGGTAGGGTAGGGTTAGGGTTAGGGTTCTAAGGGCAGGGTCAGGGGTAGGGTTAGGGTTCTAAGAGGCAGGGTCATCTTGGGGCTGAGTGGGATGTTCCTAGCCTGCCTCATCAGAGAGGCAGGCTAGCAACATCCAATCAGAAGTTAGAAAAAATCAAAATAAAATTTCTAATTTGTCAGGTCAGGCCAATATTTTGTAAATATTGGCTCTGACCTCTGTGATTCTCCCTCCCTCTCCTCACTTGTGTTTTGGTGAGCGAGAGAGAGAGATCAGATTTGACAGGTTAGAGATTTTAGTGAGATTTAGTGAGATTAGAAAAATTGAGGCAGATTTAGAGAGATTTTAGGGAGATTTAGAAGAATTGAGGCAGGTTTAGAGGGATTTAGAGAGATTTAGGTGTTTATTTGTATTTTCTTGTGAAACCCAACGGTTCTTCTAAGAACCAACAATCCGCTTATATATATATAATAATTATAAAATTTTATAATCTATTATATATAATGTCTGAGAGGGTGTACAGCGCCGAGGAGGCATATGCCATCCTGGCGTCAGAATCTGAGGCATCTGCGTCAGACTCAGACCCTCATTTCGACCCCGCTAACTGCTCAGAGGCGTCGCTAGATACATTATCTATGCTGGCTGATGTATCTAGTGATGTTTCTGATGCAGATCCTGGGTCACCACCTGCCAGCAGGAGACGCACAGCTCCAGCTGAGGAGTGGGTAGTGCCTCATCGCCAGAGGCCAGATATCCCTCCTTTCACGGCAAATCCTGGCATCAATATTGATGTTGCAGGATTTACCGCCACACAGTTTTTGCAGGTGTTTATGGGGGATGATTTGTTGGGCCACATCGTGCCCAATCAAATCTGTATGCCCATCAGCATTGTGCTGCGAAGCCAGACTCCTACTTGGCAAGGCAGCAATGGACCCCGCTAGATGTGCCAGAATTTCTGAAATTCTGGGCACTTACTATGCTGAGGGCATCATAAAGAAGCCCTCAATTCGCTCCTGCTGGAGCAGTAGCCCCATCTGCTCTACCCCCATTTACCTCCAATCAATGTCACGTAGAAGGTATGAAAACATTTTGCGTTTCATGCACTTCAGTGACAACAGCCTGTGCTCCCCTAGAGAGCATCCCCAGTTTGACAGGCACCAGACTTTTACATTTTATTCGTACATTTTTATGTTCTACAATTGGTGCTGTATTTTGCCAAAATCTTTGCACACCTATGCATGGGGGCATGGGTGTACTCAGGAGATCTTGCAGAAAACAACCTGGAGAGTTTTCATGCAGTAGTAACAAACAGTGTCTGCTAAGGCTAGGGTCAGACGAGCGTGATTTCTACGGACTGTACGTCCGTGCAGTACGGACATCGTCGGTACGGAAGACGCAGTAGTGGTCACACAGTCCGTTTTTTCACTGACATTTATTTTTTGACAGATGTAGGAGGGACAATAAATTCAATTGCAAAACCATTTTGTCCGTGAAAAATGCAGGACGTATAAATGCAGTCCGTCTGACCACGTTCCATCACTCACACACAAAGCTATGCAGACGTTGCGGACGCAGCGCACTTTGTGCGGCCGTTCTAGCGGTTCTACGTTCTTGCCTGCCTTGCGTCCGTGGGCCGCGGCCGTTGTGCGTCCGCAGTTCAGTGCGGACGTACTTCGTGTGTCGGGCTCCATTGGACTTTATGTCATGCTATCACGGACGTACTTTTAGGCGCGATCACGGACGTGAACACTACGCTCGTCTGACCCTAGCCTAAATCACAGTCCAAAACTACTGTGGGCGTAAAAATCTGAAATTTGAAAAATTACCGCCACACACCTTGTTGCCAAATGTTTTGGGCTAAAACCGTTGCATCCATGGCATCAAAGCACTCCATATGCAATACCTTGGGGTGTCAACATTACAAATATAAACAATTTTCTGGCAATAATTCAAACTGGGGTATGCGGTAGACCCAAAACCAAAGATAGGCCTAGCTGAAGAAATAATCTCAATTTCAACTCTAATGACAAAGTCATAAAAATTGTATTTGAACCTTCCCAAATCCTGGCAAACCTAGGCATGGGGGCATGGGTGTACTCAGGAGATCTTGCAGAAAACAACCTGGAGAGTTTTCATGCAGTAACAAACAACAGTGTCTGCTAAATCACAGTCCAAAACTACTGTGGGCGTAAAAATCTGAAAATTGAAAAATTACCGCCACACACCTTCTCAAATGTTTTGGGCTAAAACCGTTGCATCCATGGCATCAAAGCACTCCATATGCAATACCTTGGGGTGTCAACATAACAAATATAAACAATTTTCTGGCAATAATTCAAACTGGGGTATGCGGTAGACCCAAAACCAAAGCTAGGCCTAGCTGAAGAAATAATCTCAATTTCAACTCCAATGACAAAGTCATAAAAATTGTATTTGAACCTTCCCAAATCCTGGCAAACCTATGCATGGGGGCATGGGTGTACTCAGGAGACCTTGCAGAAAACAACCTGGAGAGTTTTCATGCAGTAAAAAACAACAGTGTCTCCTAAATCACAGTCCAAAACTGATGTGGGTGTGAAAATGAAAAATGACCACCAAACAGTATCTAATTTGTTTGGAGCAAACGGATGCATCCATAGCATAAAAACACTCCATTTACAATACTTTGGGGTGTTAGCTTACCAAATATATGCACGTTCATAAAACTGGGGTATGTAAAAAGGCCCCTAAAAAGAAGATAAGCAAAGAAGATACTGTATGTCAAATTAGAAAATTGACAAGCACATGTCAAAGATTGGCGTAGCACCCCAAAAACAACAGAACAAATCTATATATGGGTGGTATCAATTTACTCAGAAGATGTTGCTGAACATATTTTGGGGTGTTTTGGCAGTAACCCATAACTGGATTTGACAATTCATGCCTAAAGTACAATGTGTGTGAAAAAATAACACAAAAAGTGACTACCTGAAAGTTTGACAAAGAGCTAGTGCATGGAAAGTGTTAAAATACAACTCTTTGAAGCACCCTAGGGTGTGCCCTTTCTAAAAATATATGGTTTGATGGGGGTAAATTACTTTGGCCGGCTTCAAAAATGTCCCAAATAGGACATGGGTGCATGATGACGAAATGTGAAAATTCCAAGTTGGAAAACTGAAATGCGCACCCCCCAAATAAGGCCTTTTAGCCCCCAAATGACCCGACATACCTATACATGGGTGGTATCAATTTACTCAGAAGATGTTGCTGAACATATTTTGGGGTGTTTTTTGGCAGTAACCCATAACTGGATTTGACAATTCATGCCTAAAGTACAATGTGTGTGAAAAAATAACACAAAAAGTGACTACCTGAAAGATTGACAAAGAGCTAGTGCATGGAAAGTGTTAAAATACAACTCTTTGAAGCACCCTAGGGTGTGCCCTTTCTAAAAATATATGGTTTGATGGGGGTAAATTACTTTGGCCGGCTTCAAAAATGTCCCAAATAGGACATGGGTGCATGATGACGAAATGTGAAAATTCCAAGTTGGAAAACTGAAATGCGCACCCCCCAAATAAGGCCTTTTAGCCCCCAAATGACCCGACATACCTATACATGGGTGGTATCAATTTACTCAGAAGATGTTGCTGAACATATTTTGGGGTGTTTTTTGGCAGTAACCCATAACTGGATTTGACAATTCATGCCTAAAGTACAATGTGTGTGAAAAAATAACACAAAAAGTGACTACCTGAAAGTTTGACAAAGAGCTAGTGCATGGAAAGTGTTAAAATACAACTCTTTGAAGCACCCTAGGGTGTGCCCTTTCTAAAAATATATGGTTTGATGGGGGTAAATTACTTTGGCCGGCTTCAAAAATGTCCCAAATAGGACATGGGTGCATGATGACGAAATGTGAAAATTCCAAGTTGGAAAACTGAAATGCGCACCCCCCAAATAAGGCCTTTTAGCCCCCAAATGACCCGACATACCTATACATGGGTGGTATCAATTTACTCAGAAGATGTTGCTGAACATATTTTGGGGTGTTTTTTGGCAGTAACCCATAACTGGATTTGACAATTCATGCCTAAAGTACAATGTGTGTGAAAAAATAACACAAAAAGTGACTACCTGAAAGATTGACAAAGAGCTAGTGCATGGAAAGTGTTAAAATACAACTCTTTGAAGCACCCTAGGGTGTGCCCTTTCTAAAAATATATGGTTTGATGGGGGTAAATTACTTTGGCCGGCTTCAAAAATGTCCCAAATAGGACATGGGTGCATGATGACGAAATGTGAAAATTCCAAGTTGGAAAACTGAAATGCGCACCCCCCAAATAAGGCCTTTTAGCCCCCAAATGACCCGACATACCTATACTTGGGTGGTATCAATTTACTCAGAAGATGTTGCTGAACATATTTTGGGGTGCTTTTGGCAGTAAACCTTAAAGTTCACAGTACATGTATTCTTAAATTGCGTTCAAAAAAAAAAAATCACCAAAATTTTTTTTTTTTTCAAACTTTGGCATAGATTTGTGGTAAAATGGTTTGCATGGAAAGAGTCAAAATACCCCAAGTTTAATACCTTGATTTGTGTACTTTAAAAAAATATGTATATGTGGAGGGTTATTCAGGAATTAGTGACAGATATCAGTGTTACAATGTCACTATCACTAGTTTTGAAAATAAACTCTTTGGAAATGGCAAAGTGCTACTTGCACTTATTGTTGCATAAAATAAGGAAAAAAGCGAGGAATATGTAAACATTGGGTATTGCTAAACTCAGTACTAATTTAGAAACTACTAAGGAATAAAAATTTTTTGACGGTTGTTGATACATAAGAAATTTTGGGGGTCAAAGTTCGAAAAAGTGGTGTTTTTTCAATTTTTGTGTCATATTTCACAATATTTTTTTATAGTAAATTATATGAAATGATGAAAAAAATGGTATCTTTATAAAGTCCATTTAGTGACGAGAAAAACAGTGTAAAATATGTGTGGGTTACATAAACGAGTAAGAGGAAAATTTGACGTAAACACTAAGAGCGCAGAAACATAAAAACAGCTGCGGTCACGAACGGACGGATTTGTGTAAAACCGCCCGGTCACTAAGGGGTTAAAAGTGAGACAGATGTCATTTGCATATCCTACCCAGAATTCCTTGCTGCATATGGGGAATGTGGCACAGGAGCTCTGGGATGCAATTCATCAAATTGCTGTGATGTGCAAGTGGCTTCTGCAATAATAAACACATATACACCCACAGATATATATATATATATATATAACAGAGTCTCTAAATGTCTTTGCTGTAGATTAGCTACTGTTGTCCTTGTCCTAAACCGTGTGTGAGGTTTTACTGAGCGTCTGTGAATTCCCTATAATACACTATCTGAATAGGAATTGTTATCAGTGTTTTAAGGAGAGAAGTGTATTCCTAGAGTCCTCCTCCCTGTCCTCCTCCCTCCTCTCCACACACACACACATGAGGGAGGAGATAGTACTGGAGGCCAGGCTTTAAGAAGCAGCAAGGCCTGGTATAGGTTACACAGAGAGGATGTGGTCTGCAATGCAACCCCCATCACGCCCAGACCTCACAAACACAGGGAGCCTTTTAACTTAGACATATTTAGCCACAGGCAGACGACACGCCAGCTACAGGAAGCCGGCAGCAAGTTTCCTGTGTTGAAACTAATTGGGTGTTTTGGCAACATAGATACTTTCTATACCTGATGTTTTGAAAACATCCTCTGCAGCTGAATGGGACTTAGACTCTCAAAAGTTATCTCTGTGACTCTGTGCGAGAGGACGGTATAGCCTAGAGCGCCGAGTGCCTCGCTCTGCAATGTCACCTTCAATACATTGATTATTATTATTTTTTTTTAACCATTTTATATATATATATATATATATTTCCTTTTTTTTCTTTAAACTATTGGCACAAATGGACAGGATGGATGTCATCGAGACCATTGCTGGGATCCAGCTGCCTGGCCATCTCCACACTGCCCAGTCCTTACAGTACGCCCAGGAGTTTCAGTTCCAAGAAGGAGATATTGTCATTATCAGCTACCCGAAGTCAGGTACTGTATGGTATTATTACGCTTTCCTCTCGGACGATACACACACACGCGCTCGCACCTACACCTACGAACCCTTCCTATCATTCTGAGGCAAGATAGAAAAAAACATGTATAAATATTAAAAATGAATAAAATATATTAAAAATGAATGTTTACTTTTATTTTAGATTTATAAAATTAGATTCCAAGGAACCCCACACACACACAGAGCTTTTCAAAGGCTAGGGTCAGACGAACGCAGTCGCACTTTATCACGGCCGTAGTAGCAGCCAATGACGGGCAATGTACGGCCGCACGACGCAAGTGGCAAACAAACGCATTTTTTTTGAGAACGTGATATCGCTAGTACTGACGTACAGAGTGCGCTGCGTCCGCTAGCGGCGTGTGTGCGTGATTTGGAGATGCCAGACGCTGCTAATGTCCAGCCAAAAGAAGCGCAAGGTCCTGCGTGGACCGACACGTTGATTTATGCAATAAAATGTTATATAATGTTTTTGAAGTCTTCGTTGCGCACCTGGATTCTTTCCACTATATAAAAAAAATGATATTATTAATTATATTCAGAGACAAGCAAACAAAAATATCGTAAAACCGCTATGATGGACGTGCAGAGTGTGCCACGTCTGCGTAGCGTCCTGTGTGCGTGATGATGCGACGTCAGACGCAGCGCATTTGCGACGTCCATCACACTGACACTCAGGCTGGGGTCAGACCAGCGCACTTTAAACGTGCGTTCTGACGCACATAATTACGGCCGCACTAGCAGCAGATGACGGGCAATGACGGCCAATATACGATGTACGGCCGCACAAAAGTCCGGCCGTGCAACGCAAGTGGAATTTGAACGCATTTTTCTGAGAACGCTGAACCGCTAGTACTGACGTACTGAGTGCGCAGCTGCGGCATAGCTGCGTGTGTGCGTGATTAGGAGATGTCAGACGCTGCTAATGTCCAGCCTACATAACGTCCAGACGCAAAAAGAGTTTTATTGACGATCCGTACAAAATCACGCCCGAAAATGCGCGTCGTCTGACCGTTTTTGCGCATTCCGTGAAAAAATACGTCAATGCGTTCGGACGCACTTTTTCACGTTCGCGGGGAAAAATGCTTTCGTCTGACCCTAGCCTCAGGTTTTTTTGGTCTGGCCGACTGTACCTGTCTTAATTTTTATTAATTTTATTTTCCATAGTTCCCTTTTTTTTTTTTTTTTTTTTTTTTCCTACATCCTTCAAAAAAACCAGACCATGTGGTGTCTACAGTATCTTCCGTCAGTCCGTTATGCACGCGCGCAGAGTGCGCTCAGACTGCGTTCGTCTAACTTTAGCCTTAGAGGTTTTACCTCCGAGTCTGAGAGGCGAATAAGATGAATTGCACGCTAGCGCAGCACTCGCCCGGGATATCTGTCTTGATTTTGGCAACTGAGCTTGCACTCTAAGACCGATCGTTGTATTAATAACTTTCATTATTGAAGTATTGCGGGGTAAGCCGGTATTGAAGGGGGGTTTAGAAATATAAAGCAGGCATTGAAGGGGGGGTTTAGAAATATAAAGCAGGCATTGAAGGGGGGGTTTGGAAATAGAAGTATATTAGAGGAAAGTGCTGAGAATGAATATGGGGGTCGCGAGAATCAAAAAAATTACAGTATTTCTGATCGTTTGAAGTTTATTCGCTAAATGAGAAATTACGGCGAAATGTGCAAGTTTCTTTTTTATTTTTTTTATTTTTTTTTACAAAATTGGCGTAGTTGGGGAATTTAACTGGTTTTGCCCCAAATGTGTTATTCTGTCCTAGGTTCTTCCCATCCCTTGTAAGCTGCACTGGACATGTTGATTTGAAACGAGCATTGTTGTGTGTTTGAGCGGTGTTTGTTTTTTGACACTTTTGGACATACAACAGAGGTGAAAACATCTGTGACATTACTGCGCTTTAATATATTGGCGGGGAGGGGGGTGCTTTTAGCAGATTAGGTCTCTGAAACTCTAAACTGCAGAGGTATAAAAGCACAATCCAATCAATATACTAAAATAGAACCCCAGGCGCTCCGATACAAAATCACGACACTCTACATGGGTATCGGCATCGTTTCAGCCTGTGACATCCTTTCTGAAGGCCCGAGAAAGGTCGTCCTTCAGCCAAAGCGTGGCCGATAGGATACTTGATTTAAAGTGTCATTATTTCGGATGATTTTGGACCCCCAACATGGGGGTTGGCCACTTGGGGATCCATGATCCAGTGGTCATACTGCCTATGTTTCTGCTCACTGTAACATGTTAATGGCTTTTACAGAGATACAAAATAAAATATATTGATTTTATCCCCAGGGATTCAGCATTGAGAGTGCGGCTGACATGTTTTAGGTTTATTTTGTACGTGGCTTGGGGGGGAATACAAACACAGGCTGGGTGTTCCCTTTCTGCAGTGTTTGGCAGCAGAAGCCTTTCAGATTTTGGAATATCTGTATATGATTAGAGATCTCGGTGACGGGACCAGGTCTGAACACGAACCGCTTAGATATTTAAGACGCAAAGCCATGGGGGAAATTTATAAACTACTGTATTTTTCGCTCCATAAGACACACCTAGTTTTTAGAGGAAAACAGGAAAAAAAATATTCTGAATCAAATAGTGTAATAATGGATATACTGCCCGAGCTCCTCTCATGGATATACTGCCCCAGCTCCTCTCATGGATATACTGCCCCAGCTCCTCTCATGGATATACTGCCCCAGCTCCTCTCATGGATATACTGCCCCAGCTCCTCTCATGGATCTAATGCCCCAGCTCCTCTCATGGATATACTGCCCCAGCTCCTCTCATGGAAATGCTGCCCCAGCTCCTCTCATGTATATACTGCCCCAGCTCCTCTCATGGATATACTGCCCCAGCTCCTCTCATGGATATATTGCCCCAGCTCCTCTCATGGATATACTGCCCCAGCTCCTCTCATGGATATACTGCCCCAGCTCCTCTCATGGATATATTGCCCCAGCTCCTCTCATGGATATACTGCCCCAGCTCCTCTCATGGATATACTGCCCCAGCTCCTCTCATGGATATATTGCCCCAGCTCCTCTCATGGATATACTGCCCCAGCTCCTCTCATGGATATACTGCCCCAGCTCCTCTCATGGATATACTGCCCCAGCTCCTCTCATGGATATACTGCCCCAGCTCCTCTCATGGATATACTGCCCCAGCTCCTCTCATGGATATATTGCCCCAGCTCCTCTCATGGATATACTGCCCCAGCTCCTCTCATGGATATACTGCCCCAGCTCCTCTCATGGATATACTGCCCCAGCTCCTCTCCTGGATATATTGCCCCAGCTGCTCTCATGGAAATGCTGCCCCAGCTCCTCTCATGTATATACTGCCCCAGCTCCTCTCATGGATATACTGCCCCAGCTCCTCTCATGTATATACTGCCCCAGCTCCTCTCATGGATATACTGCCCCAGCTCCTCTCATGGATATACTGCCCCAGCTCCTCTCATGGATATACTGCCCCAGCTCCTCTCATGGATCTACTGCCCCCGGCTCCTCTCATGGATCTACTGGCCCGGCTCCTCTCATGGATCTACTGCCCCCGGCTCCTCTCATGGATCTACTGGCCCCGGCTCCTCTCATGGATCTACTGGCCCCGGCTCCTCTCATGGATCTACTGGCCCCGGCTCCTCTCATGGATCTACTGGCCCCGGCTCCTCTCATGGATCTACTGGCCCCGGCTCCTCTCATGGATCTACTGCCCCCGGCTCCTCTCATGGATCTACTGCCCCAGCTCCTCTCATGGATCTACTGCCCCAGCTCCTCTCATGGATATACTGCCCCAGCTCCTCTCATGGATCTACTGGCCCCGGCTCCTCTCATGGATCTACTGGCCCCGGCTCCTCTCATGGATCTACTGGCCCCGGCTCCTCTCATGGATCTACTGTCCCCGGCTCCACTCATGGATCTACTGCCCCCGGCTCCTCTCATGGATCTACTGGCCCCGGCTCCTCTCATGGATCTACTGCCCCAGCTCCTCTCATGGATCTACTGGCCCCGGCTCCTCTCATGGATCTACTGGCCCCGGCTCCTCTCATGGATCTACTGGCCCCGGCTCCTCTCATGGATCTACTGCTCCCAGGCCCCAGCTCACCTCCTGCCGCCCCCGCGTGTTCGGCTCCCTCTGGGCGCTCGCCTGGGGGAGCCACGTGACCAGCTGCGATCTCGCGAGAACTCGGCTGGTGACATGGTTCCCCCAGGCGAGCGCCAAAGCTCCATAGCTTCGGACGCTCACAGGGAGTCAAACACTACAACGTGCAGTATTCGCTCCATAAGACGCACACACTTTTCCCCCCACTTTTTTGGGGGGAAAAAGTGCGTCTTATGGAGCGAAAAATACGGTATTTTCTATAATTTCTTCTCAGGCACATGAGGTTAGGGGTGGAATTGATCAATTACAGCATCTTGTCGGCGCTCTAAGGCTAGGGTCAGACGAACGTGATTTCTACCGACTGTGCGTCCGTGCAGTACGGACGTACGTTAGTACGGAAGACGCAGTAGTGGCCACACAGTCCGTTTTTTTCACTGACGTATATTTTGACGGATGTAGGAGGGGAAATAAATTAAAAAGCAAAACCATTTTGTCCGTGAAAAATGCTGGACGTATAAATGCATTCCGTCTGACCACGTTCCATCACTCACACACAAAGCTATGCAGACGTTGCGGACGCAGCGCACTTTGTGCAGCCGTTCTTAGGGTTTGTACGTTCTTGCCTGCCTTGCAGCCGTTGTGCGTCCGCAGTTCAGTGCAGACGTACTTCGTGTGTCGGGCTTTCTTTCATGCCATCACGGACGTGAACACTACGCTCTTCTGACACCAGCCTTAAACTTCTTGCTTTTTGCATTTCAGATTTTCAGGTAAGGGATACTCTGACGTTCCCTCGGATGCCCAGGCATAGTGCAGTTTGGAGTGTGGGCTAATTTGTATTGCGTTTGTTTTATTTTTTTTATAACATTTACAGTATATATGTGACATGTTGATGTATTAAAGCATTATATAATTGTAAAACCTCAAGCTCATTGCTTATCACTAATTAGCGAGGAGACGACCAAAGTGGGGGAATATGTGAATGAGAATCAACACTAAAAAAATTATTTAATTTTATATAATTTTTTTTTATTTTGAAAGAGCGCTACCTGGGAATAACCCCCAGCGTCACCCTCTCTGTTCCCTGTCCACCATTTTAGATAGCTGTTAGTTTATACAGTTCTATTTTCTAATATCTTGTTTTAAACCTGATTTCTGCTGACTGAAGAATCACCTCTTCTCTCCCCCCTCCAGGTCTCTAAATATTTCTAGCCAAGCCATAAAAGTTGCTTAAGTCAGTAAATCCTGCAGCTGGCCATATTTGTTTTGGAAGAATGATTCCCTTTTACAACCTTATTGACTAGACAGAATTCAGATTGTCTCGGTGGGCTCAAGGGTCGTGTCTTTGAGGTGAACCGCAATGTATAAATTCTTTGTTTCTCTGTTAGCTCGGGACTTGAGCTTTGATTGCGAGCAAGACTTGCAGCTCTTGTCCGGTATCGAATAAAACCTTTTTTCCTTTCAAGAATCAAGGCCTCCGTCTGGCATTTCTTTTGTCGAGTCATCACCTAAATACCCGGTCAGTTAGCCATAACATTTCTGGGGGCTTGTCCGAAGGGATAAAGGCCTTGACTCGGCAAGGAAGTCTGAATGGCAGTGATTGCTGCATCTCGGCGGAATCCGGCGGGAGATAGCCCAGGTATGCTGATCTTCTACTAGGCGCCAAGGCGAGAGTTCTCACTCTGTGGACCATCAACTTGCTGAGGACACGCTCCCGACCGAAAATCCAAGGAGAGGAACAGGCTGAGGAAAATTGGTGACGCCGCGGCAGAAGGGGTAAACAACAAAATTGTATTTCTTTGTGTTGAATAAGGTAGCAGCTAGTTTCAATCTGTGTGTAAAGAGTTGTCCGCGCAGTGGAGGGGGCCGAGCTCCAGACTTCTGCACCTGTGTGTGATACAGAGGCTGGGGATCGACCGCCCTCTAGCAATGATAGACGAGGTCTGTAGAGCCTCAAGAGAGCCTGTGATGCTCATAGCCGTCCGGATCAGTTACGGTAAATACTGATCCCAGACAAGGGGACAGGCCATCCCCTTTGTGCTAAAAACCCCCACAATAGGTTAATAAATACTGATGGTGAAGTAAATACTGATGTTGCAGTAGGTACTAATGTTAAGGATTGAAAGCTAGCTGTCTACGACAAGAACTGTTACACAAATATTGTGTTTGTATTTTATGTTTATTGTATCTGGTGTTGAGTGTGTAGGAGAGTGGACTTGTTCTCCCTGAGGAAAAGTCACCTGAAAGAAGAAAACCTAAGTACGTGTGTTACCGCGCTGAGAGTGGGCTACGGAACAGGGGGTGTGCTTGGCTTGTTGGTTGACACACCGGATTGTTGGTTAACCACTGTTTAGAGGGTTAAAAAAGATGGGGAGCGCAGGCTCACAGAGCAAGATTGCGCACGGCGAGACTCCGCTTGACTACATGATATGCAATTTCGAGACTCTCTGTGCAGTTCACCAATATGGAAAGAAACTGCACAAGAGCAAGCTGCGTACATTGTGTGAAATTGAGTGGCCTGTCTTGTATCCTTCATGGCCACGAGCGGAAACAATGGATCCTGTCTTGATACTGGGGGTTTATTCAGTGGTCACTGGACACCCAGGGCATCCGGATCAATACCATGTATGGATATATGGAGTAGTCAATGTAATAGAGCAGCAGGAAATGCTGGCAGAATGCTTGGTTGTGTAGGGAGAGGTATTAGCAGTAGGAAAAGGGAAGTGCTCATGCCACTGTACAGAGCACTGATGAGACCTCACTTGGAGTACTGTGTGCAGTACTGGAGACCGTGTCTCCAGAAGGATGTAGACCTCTTAGAGAGAGTTCAGAGAAGGGCTACTAAAATGGTGTACGGCTTGAAGGCGAAAAGTTACCAGGAAAGGCTTAATGATCTTAACATGTACAGCTTGGAAAAAAGACGAGACAGAGGAGATATGATAGAAACATCTAAATACGTAAAGGGAATCCACAAGGTAGAGGAAGGGAGTATATTTAAAAGGAAACAAAGTAGCAAAACAAGAGGACATAGTCTTAGATTAGAGGGGCAAAGGTTTAATAGTAACATCAGAAAGCATTATTTTACTGAGAGGGTGGTGGATACATGGAACAGTCTTCCAGTAGAAGTGGTAGAGGCCAAAACAGTAATTGAATTTAAGCAAGCATGGGATAGGCATAAGGCTATCCTAAACAAACGATAAATCCAGGTAAAGTATCCATGTAATTGGGCAGACTAGATGGGCCGAAAGGTTCTTATCTGCCGACATTTTTCTATGTTTCTATCGCCTGTGGATCCCCAACTTTGCCATGATTGCCAAGCCCCTCTACAAAGCTACAAAAGGTGCAGAGCCTGACCTATTCATTTGGGGTGAAGAACAAACTGAGGCCTTCACTCATCTAAAGACTTTGCTATTGGAGGTCCCTGCCTTAGGCCTTCCAGATTATACCAAACCATTTTTATTTATATGTTCATGAACACAAGCAAACGGCTGCAGGAGTCCTGGTTCAATACTTGGGCTCCTGGCAGAGACTTGTAGCCTACCTCTCCAAACAACTTGATCCTGTTGCCTGCGGCCTCCCAGCGTGCCTGAAAGCTGTGGCAGCCACTGTCCTCCTGGTTGCAGAAGCAGACAAGCTCACACTAGGCCAAGAACTCTTTGTGAAAGTCCCTCATGCAGTCCAGACTCTTCTAAACTATAAAGGCAATTACTGGTTCAGCAATGCAAGAATGACCAAGTACCAAGCCATGCTGTGTGAAAACCCAAGAGTTCATCTGGAACTAGTCTCAACCCTGAACCCTGCTACTTTCCTTCCAGACTCTTCAGAAGACCGAGAACATGAATGCCTCCACGTTATGGATGAAGTATTCAGCAGCAGACCTGACCTCAAAGACATACCCTTAGACAAATACGACTGGCAACTGTTCACTGATGGAAGCAGCACAGTAGAAAATGGGAAGAGATTCGCTGGGTACGCAGTAGTCACTCTTGACGAGATTATTGAAGCAAAAGCATTGCCCTACGGCACTTCTGCTCAGCTGGCTGAAATAATTGCCCTTACCCGAGGCCTAGAACTATCTAAAGGCAAAAGAGTAAACATATACACCGATTCCAAGTATGCTTTCATGACGATCCACGCCCATGGAGCCCTCTACAAAGAACGTGGCCTCTTGACCTCCGCAGGTAAAGAAGTCAAATATGCTCCTGAAATACTGAAGCTCCTAGATGCAGTATGGAAACCGTCCGCAGTTGGTGTTATACATTGTCGAGGACACCAGAAAGGCAAAGAAGTTCCCAGAGGAAACCATAAAGCAGATCAAGTGGCGAAGGAAGCAGCAAGACAGACACAAGCCCTTGAGCGTGGCTGTGATTTGGAAAGAAACCAATGCCAAGAGTACTCGACAGCAACAGGAGAATCACTTGAAAAGCTTCCGGAATGGAAATCCGGAACACCGAACAGAAACTTCGGTTCCCCAGAGAGGACTGGTTCAAGTTGACTCACCTATCAAGATTCCGGTATGTAAACCCAAATCACCGCAAATGAAAGTCGAAACTCTGCTCTGTCTAAATACTGCACTTCAAGATATTCATATAGAAGTCAATGTTAGGCATAAGAGAAGACTTGCACCTCATGGAGAATTTATTGAAGACATTCTTTGCCACTGGTACAGTGAATCTGAATTGTTAGAGAAAAAACACAATTCTATTCAATGGCTGTTTCCCCTGCGTGAACAAGGCCAGAATGAACATGCACAACCTTTAACTACTTCTGAAATTGAAATTATGAAGAACACCGCTGAAATCCAACAAAGACTCCGTAGAGCCTATAAACTGATGCTGAATTTCTTTGGCGTAAAATTAGTGGGAGGAAGAGGAGATAGAAGTGATACGAGACTCAAATTTTTCGACCCGTTTCTCCAATTTGAATACCAACACCCACAATAACCTGAGAATTACCCTAATTGTGAAAATCATGGGAGAGCTGGGAGCTGCACAATACCAAGCTCCGCTGGTGAAGTTCTTCCTGAAAGAGATACTGGTTGAAGACCAGCTGCAAAATATGAAAGAAAGTGCTTTGAAGCATTCCCTGCCGGCTGTAAAGAATGAACATGAAAGAGATGCACTGTCTGAATATGCTCTGAAGCACCGAATACCCAAGTCTGTCAAAAGACTTCTCTCAGTGGTGATACCTCTGTTACCAACACCCATTACTCACTGGACTCCGGCCTACTCTGAAAAGGAGAAGAAATGGCTCTCCGAAGAGCCAGGAGAATACAGAGAAGACGGATGGTACCAGTTGGAGAATGAAAGAATTGTCCTACCAGCCACCCTGGCACCAGAATTTGTCCGGGCCCTGCATTCCAGAACACATGGAGGAAAGACAGCCATGGAGCAACAACTAGAACCGCACTCCTACGTTCCTGGACTAACCTCCATCTGCAGAGTAATTGCCCAACAATGTGTCACCTGTGCTAAGAACAACCCAAGGCAAGGGTTAGTACAACCACCAGGAGTACTATCTCCAATGTCTTCCTTACAAATTGACTTTACTATCCTCCCACCATGCAGAGGATACAAATACCTATTGGTGCTGGTATGCACACTCACTGGATGGGTCGAGGCCTAGCCAACCCGAACAGAAAAGACTGCAGAGGTAGTAAGGTGCCTCTTGAGAGACATTATTCCACGATACGGATTGCCACTCGAAATCAGGTCAGACAATGGCCCAGCCTTCATCAAAGACTGCCTGCACCAACTTGCCCACCTGTCGGGCATCGCCTGGAAACTGCACCCTGCATGCCGACCCCAAAAAAAGGCCATGGAAAAGCAGAGCGAATGAACAGAACCCTAAAGACATTGATGGCTAAAATATGCCAAGAAATATCACTGAAATGGCTGGATGTGTTGCCAATTGTTGTACTGCACGTGAGAAGCAGCCCTACCTCACTCCTAAAATTTAGCCCTACAAGATGATGTTCGGTTATCCCACTCCTTTGATAACTGGGTTGAGGGGAGATCCCCGGGTATTAGGAGAAACTGACCTACGCCAGAAAGTGATCAGGTTAGGTCAGACGATGCAGAGCATGTACACATGTGTTAAGGAATGGAAGGTAGACCCGTTAGGGGCTAAATGGAGAGGTTTTTATGTTGTCTTGTTATCCACTCCCACAGCAGTGAAAGTTGCTGAGGTGCTGCCGTGGATGCGGATTCCCCGTGGAAAGTGATAGCCAGTGAATCTGACACGCTGAAGCTATTTTTCCACCGTACCCAAGCAGCCGCACAGACCAGAGACGAATAAGTGGATCAAAAGTCTGGTTGACCGCTTATCTCCTACACCCAAGTCTTTGTGTCAATTTTTGTTGAAAGGCAGTTAAACTTGATACACTGCCACAAATGGAAGCTCCAGAGGTACCCCAGGAGGCCCATGAGTCTCTGCTTCCAGATACTATTTTTAAGAGGTTAAAAAGACCATTTGAACAGTACCAAAGGATCCTTATATGCATTGGGATTATTGTTTCATTTGACAGTTTTGACACTTTCCTTTATGGTGTTTTAAACTAACGAAAAATCAGGCCCCACCTAGTTCAATGTGTAAAGAATCCTTGTTTAATGCAACACTAGATGTATCTGATCCAGGGGCATTGGGAAATAGTCTCCAAGTAATGCTTTGTTGCGGAACCTTATGTCACTTCTGGATAACACCACGTCTTTATATCAGTATTTATTTGGCTTAGGTAGTACCCCTGCAGCGGATCCAAGGTGATACCCTGGACCTAGGGACACCACACCCACGTTATTCCTTAAATTTTGCCTAGCGAACGGTTTTCCAAAGGTGATATGGCCTGGTCCGGGTTTCCTTCCTTTACAGGATGGGGCATTGAAATGATGATTAGACTTAATATGTTGTACTAATGGGTGAAATTGTGAATATTAATAGTGCTGACATCCAACTGTTGAATGCGTAGCTCCGAGAAATTCGTAAATTAAAGTTATATCAGAAAATAGCTATTGAACAGATCCAGGCTGTATTAAACGGAATGTGTGAAATGACGATACAATATGAATGTTGTACTTATCTCCACAGCTACTGATGATGTACCTGAATATTTTGATGTAATTCTCAAGCACCAAGAGAAAGTGTCCCATCTGGGGTACATTTGGGTCATGGTTTGGCTCAATCCTAAATGCTATTTCCAGGGTAGGGTCCCTGATCCTCATTGGTATACTAATTCTTCTCATCTGTGCACTAACCTACAAGTTAGCCATGTGTCTGTGGCCAATCTGCCGTAAATTCCTGAAGCCAGCAGATAGGCCCCTGGGAGACACTTCGAATTACCATCCAATGAGCCAAGTAACCCCTACTGATTATAAATCTTTAATGATATAGAGTAAGTTGGCTAGAAGAGATCACTTTATGACTCTCTGCCAAAGTGGGGAATGAAAGCGCGCTACCTGGGAAACCAGCGTCACCCTCTCTGTTCCCTGTCCACCATTTTAGATAGCTGTTAGTTTATACAGTTCTATTTTCTAAGTGTAGCCTCTAATATCTTGTTTGAAACCTGATTTCTGCTGACTGAAGAATCACCTCTTCTCTCCCCCCTCCAGGTCTCTAAATATTTCTAGCCAAGCCATAAAAGTTGCTTAAGTCAGTAAATACTGCAGCTGGCCATATTTGTTTTGGAAGAATGATTCCCTTTTACAACCTTATTGACTAGACAGAATTCAGATTGTCTCGGTGGGCTCAAGGGTCGTGTCTTTGAGGTGAACCTTTCTGACTTGCAAAATGATGAATAAAGTCCAATATGTATAATGAAGGTTGATATGGGAAGTGGGAGGGTAACCTGGGGAGGGGAATAAGGTGTGCATTTTTACTCGCAATGTATAAATTCTTTGTTTCTCTGTTGGCTCGGGACTTGAGCTTTGATTGCGAGCAAGACTTGCAGCTCTCGTCCGGTATCGAATAAAACCTTTTTTCCTTTCAAGAATCAAGGCCTCCGTCTGGCATTTCTTTTGTCGAGTCATCACCTAATTACCCGGTCAGTTAGCCATAACAATATATATTATATAGTGGTATGATATGACGGTGCAAAAATAAGATAAAAGTAAATTGGATAAAACCAATAGAGTTTAATATGGCAGGTTACAGCTCAGTAACCCGATTCCACAATAAATCACACTGACTTAAATGTATAAATCTTCAGTAAGAACTAGGTGGTGGCCTCAGGGAATCTAAAATGTTTGGGGATCTCCAGGAGCTTTCTTCACATACATCAAGGTGTTTTCCAAACAACGCTGTGGGTTTTCCATCCGCACGGAACCAATGGCGCTCATGGAATATCAATATGATAATATATGTAACATCCTTTTTTAAAAAACAAAACAAAAAAACCCTGAAATATAACACATTTCTTGGAAAATCCGTATTTTTTTTTTTTTTTCTGATTGGATTTGTCCCTCCCGGGTTCCCAACAACCAGTTGACCCAAAAGAAAACGAGACGCATCCTGTTTCCCAGCCTTGAAAGAGCAGATTACATTATCAAGGACTGAATACAAATACTGACTTGTTAAAGTAAACCAGAGGCCAGATAGGGTAGACATGTTACCCATCCCCCCCCACCCTGAAATGACCACAATTTCAACAATAGTGATTTGTGTTTTTCCCCATCAATTACAAAGAAATGGTACATTCGTATGCAACTCATACCTCCAGCCAGACACTGAGCCCGTATCCTAAACTAAAAGCTCGTACATTCAGTGTCACATTTAGGTTTTAAAATCACATTAAAGATGTCAGGGAGCAAACAGTGACTATCACTTTAACCGCTTCGCTGCTTTTCACCCTTTTCATTTCACCCCTGTGTGCTGCTGAGCTCATTTTTACCATTATGTGCCCATCGTGTTTAAACGTGATTTGAGGTCTTGTTTAATCATAAGCAGGGGCGGACTGACAACTTAATGGGCCCCGGGCAATAGGAAATCATGGGGCCCCTTGTGCTACACCCATCCACAAACCACACCCATATTAAGCTCCACCCACATATTTGTGTTATGGAATTTATTTCTCTACACCACAGCAATAAAACTCTGTTATGTGCAGTGTGTATGAGCGTATCACAGAGCTCCACAGCAATGCGCGGTGTGTGTGTGTGTGTGTGTGTGTGTGTATAAACGTATCACAGAATCCACAACAATAAAACTCACAGTAACATACGGATTTATTCACCCCCAGCATATAATTTATTTTAGTCACCCCTCCCCAGCATAATTTATTTTATTAAACCCTCCCCAGCATATATTCTTATTCACCCCTCCCCAGCATATAATTTATTTTATTCACCCCCTCCAACATATAATTTATTTTATTTACTCCTCCCCAGCATATAAATTCTTACTCACCCCCCTCCCCAGCATATAATTTATTTTATTCACCCCTCCCCAGCATATACATTTATTTTATTCACCCCCCCCAACATATAATTTATTTTATTTACTCCTCCCCAGCATATAAATTCTTACTCACCCCCCTCCCCAGCATATAATTTATTTTATTCACCCCTCCCAGCATATAATTTATTTTATTAACCCCTCCCCAGCATATAAATTATTCACCCTCACCCCCCTCCCCAGCATATAATTTATTTATCACCCCCTCCCCAGCATATAATTTATTTTATTCACCCCTCCCCAGCAATATAATTTATTTTATTTACGCCTCCCCATAATAAATTCTTATTCCCCCCCTCCCCAGCATATCATTTATTTTATTCACCCCCTCCCCAACATATAATTTATTTTATTCACCCCTCCCCAGCATATAATTTATTTTATTCACCCCCTCCCCAGCATATAATTTATTTTATTCACCCCTCCCCAGCATATAATTTATTTTATTTACGCCTCCCCAGCATATAAATTCTTATTCACCCCCTCCCCAGCATATCAATTTTTTATTCACCCCTCCCCAGCATATAATTTATTTTATTTACCCTCCCCAGCATATAAATTCTTATTCACCCCCTCCCCAGCATATAATTTATTTTATTCACCCCCACCCCCCTGGATATTGTTGTCATACCCTATTGAAGAATAGCAGGCAGGCTGGGCTGGACCGCTGCATGTTTCTTTCTTTGTCCTCTTCTGACGCTGCGTGCCCTGCATCACATGAGGGGCGGCGCCAATGCAGTGTCTGGGTTGGTTGACTGTCAATCAAGCCCCCCTAGTGGGCCCCACCCTCCTACCAGCATCACATAGATGCACGCGGGCCCGCACATTGGCGTAGGGATTCACGTGCCGGTGACGAGACGCTGTCACATGTGGGTGATGCTGCTGGGCTGGTAACTCCTCGCTTTGAAGACGGAGTTCAGAGCAGACGGAGTCCGGCTCCATCCAGGACTCCAGGCACTGGATGATACCTTGCAAATCGCGATGGCCGTCCGGACCGGTCATCGCGATTTGCATTCTTTCGGCCGGTCAGGACAACTTCCACAAGCCCGGGCCCCCCTCGGTCCAGGTCCGATCCGACCGAGTGGTCAGTCCGCCCCTGATCATAAGACAAATTATATATCCTTGATTTCAGCAGATTCAAAATCTATGTATACGGCACGTTGCGTCAGAATGCTGCAGCAAAAAATGTCAAAAATGTAAATTTACAGTCACATTTCATTCATTTACAGCTTGTAAAACGATTATTTTTTTCCCCCATTTTATCACCCGATCCTTTGTGGATATATATTCTATGGGGCACTGTTAACAAAAAAAGGTTGCAATGGATACCTGTTATTGCATTTTTCTGAGAAAATATGCAATTTTATTAAAAACTGGAAAACAAAAATGTTGTTTGTTTTGGTTCCTTGCTGTCCTTTCTTTGCCCTGTTTATTATTAATTTCTCCAGTTGTCTCTGCCTTTTGTTCTGTTTGTTTCCTTGTTGCCTTTGCCAGGTATTTTGTTTTATGCACCCTGTCCTTGTCTTGTCCTCTGTTTATTATTTTTCCAGCTGGCCTTGCCTTATTTTCCTTTTGCCTCTGTGTGGATTATCCGTGTACTGATCTCAGCTAGTTCTGACTATTCTTTGTGCTTAACTGCTTTGTTATTCCGTGTACTGATCTTTGGTTATCTATATATTTCCCCTCGGTTGACCATTAAAGAATGTATAAGGACAAGCTGGACACTCACCTAGGAACCAGACTATAAATGGACGAACAACCCCTTGTTTGATAGATTTTTCTTGGTTTCCTTCACAGGAACAACTTGGATGCAGGAAATATTGACTTTGATCTACAGCCAAGGAGACACAGAAGTCGCCACATCCGTTCCAAACTGGGAGCGGGCTCCGTGGCTGGAGCACACGTTCTTCAAAGATCTCCTGAAGGAAGGAGAAGGACCTCGGATCATAACCACCCACCTTCCTAGTGAGTTGCTCGCTCCGGCACTTCAAAACTCGAAGGCAAAAGTAAGTTTTAAAGAAAAAGGAAATACAAATATTGACATCCTAATGCAGTGTAAATGAATGAGGTTCAATTTAATGACTGATATCTTCCAGTCCTCCTCCCCCGCAGAGATTTCACTAGTTTTAGGATTGGGATTTCTAATAATCTTGTGTCGTACTTACAGGTGATCTACGTTGCCAGGAATCCCAAAGACGTGGCCGTCTCCTTCTATTACTTCCACAAAATGGCAAAATTCCTGCCAGACTTTGATTCTTTCACAGAATTTCTGCAAAAATTCCAAGACGGCCAAGGTTAGACATAGAAGATATTGGCGAATAATGCAACAGAACTTATAATGTCTGTCTGTCCATCGAGAGGTCCTTTTTAAAGCAGAATATGCACTTGTTGTTGATTGTCTAAGTAGAAGGGAGTTGGATAATGTAACCCACCTAGGCTCTCTCCGATGGGCTTTGTGTCTGAGAATATTCTATTGCAAGCAAATTCTGTGTTCGATACAGCGTTTAGAGAATGACAGACTTGACATACAGGAATAAGAAGACACAAAACCGATAATTTCACGTCTTGTCCAAAGGTTTCCAAATAATTAGGGCCCTAATCATTGGGTATAATGGCTCCAGCCATCATTGTTCAGAAATAACAGCTCCTTCCTGTACATTAGTGGCTCGTATACTTTGTCCCTGAGCTGGTAATGAGCTTAAAGAGAAAACCCGTAACTGTTCCAACGTCCCTTCCTCTGTCCACAAGCAGTGGGACAGTGGGAACAAATTTTCCCAATGTTCTTCTGCCGTCCCGGTGTAACCATAGTGTCACGTTTGGCTCTTTGGATTCTTAATGGTGCCAGCAGCGCCGTCTCCAATACTAGCAAGCGATGCCATCTGTTTGTGGCTCCCCCTTCCCTAAGCGGCTCTCTTTTATGGGCAGGATTGGTCTAAGGCAGGGGTGGGCACTTGTGGCCCTCCCAGATGTTTTGAAACTACATTTCCCTTGAGGCTCTACAAACCTAATGAGAAGCCGAGCATCACGGGACATGTAGTTTCAAAACATCTGGAGGGCCGCAAGTGCCCACCCCTGGTCTAAGGCATTTACTTTCTATGAAAAGAATTTGCAGTAACTATTCTTCATAAAACCTATACTAAAGGGACTATAACACAGAGCCTGTATGAGCGTTGTTTAAGGCTGGGGTCAGACCAGCGCACTTTTAACGTGCGTTCTGGCACACATAATTACGGCCGCACTAGCAGCAGATGACGGCCAATGACGGCCACTATACGATGTACGGCCGCACAAAAGTTCAGCCGTGCAACGCAAGTGGAATTTGAACGCATTTTTTTGAGAACGCTGAACCGCTAGTACTGACGTACTGAGTGCGCAGCTGCGGCATAGCAGCGTGTGTGCGTGATTAGGAGATGTCAGACACTGCTAATGTCCAGCCTACATAACGTCCAGACGCAAAACGAATTTTATTGACAATCCGTACAAAATCACGCCCGACAATGCGCGTCGTCTGACCGTTTTTGCGCATTCCGTGAAAAAATACGTCAACGCGTTCGGACGCACTTTTTCACGTTCGCGGGGAAAAATTCTTTCGTCTGACCCTAGCCTTAAAGTGCACGAATCGCGCTCAAAACCTCTTTAGCTCATTTGAAAGATCTCCGTAATCTGCCTATACTTTGTGCTAGCCAAACTGCTGACAGGTGGATAGTTTTCAAAAAATACTTGAAAAGAAATCCCTCTGAGCTTCCTGTCACTGCTGCGGCATGCCGCATGACGTGTTTCCTGGGGAGTGATTTAGGTCTCTGCACACAGCAGGAGACACTCCCCCAAAACTGCTGCTGCTGCTGTTTTAAAATAAGCAACCATAAAGAGCATTTGCAAACGACTTACAGATCTCCTTAACAAACAGGAAAGCACTGATGCTCTTGATAAGCCTCAACTGTTATCCCTTCCGTACAGTGCTGTGATTCCCCTGCAAGTGACCCTACAACAGGAGATTGAGTGACTTGCCTGTAAATATACACAGTAACTATTCGTACTTCTAGTTTAGTGGTCTGATTCATATCCCCAGTGGACTGGTCCATACCAACACAATCTTTATGGTGGTAGTCCTACTCCAGAGACATTGTTTAAGATGGCAATCTGTCTATTTTTGCCCACAGTGCATTATGGCTCCTGGTTTCAGCATGTGAAAGGCTGGTATGCGCAAAAGACCAACCTGGGTTTATTTTACATTACTTACGAAGCGCTGCAGAAGGTGAGTGCGACTCTTTCAGCTTGGAAAACGTTTGTAAAGACATGATGTGGCTAGAGGAAGCCACAGATGCTAAGACTTAACCCTGGGTGAAGGGCAATGGATGGTTTATCGATGAGAACAACTGTTGAGTAAAAATTCTCGCTGTCACAAATTCCTCATGAGGTTAAACCTTGAGGATATGATTTTGAAGAGGTTAAGAACTTAATGAAAAAAATCAATCATGATGGAAACAGATTAAGGAATAGTGATGTAAAAGAGGTAGATTAGAAGTGTCAGTCTTCCCAGTTTTATTTATTATAATTAATCTTTATTTATAAAGCGCCAGCATATTCCACAGCGCTGTACAATGGACACAGTATAGACAGGGTTACAATACATTGAACAACTTGACAGACCGGACAGGAGGAGATGAAGTCCCTATTCCCTTGGGAACTCACAATTTAGGAGGGCTGGTAATAGGAGTGGAGGACTGTGAGGTGGGAGTGGAGGACTGCGAGGTGGGAGTGATGGACTGGTTGCATCAGTGAGTCGGGTGGTAGGCTTCCCTAAATAGGAATGTCTTAAGGGAGCTTTTTGAAGGAAGGGAAACTAGGGGAAAGTCTGACCGTAGGAGGGAGAGCGTTCCAGAGGATGGGGGCTACGCTTGAGAAATCCTGCAGTCTGTCACGTTCTGTGCTGGCAAATCTGTCTTCCTGCCCTCTGTATTTGTAATATATGTTTTTTCCTTTGTGTTTCTGTTGCTGCCAATTCCTAGGTGGCCTCCCAGGGGTTAATTGGTGTTCTGTGTGCTGCTCACCTGTTGACCCTTGCCTTGATTCCCCTGCCTATATTAGAGCAATGTACCTATAGTACATTGCTGGGTCATTTTTTCTTTGCCTGGTCTCCTTGCCACTTGTGTCCTGAGAACTCCTTGCTGTGTTCCTGATATCCTCCGTTTGTTCATCCTTGTTCAGTTTTTGTCTCTATTATTTCTGTTCCAGTTTATGTCAGTTCCTTCTGTGTATTTAGTTCTGTCTATTGCTGTATTTTGTTTTGCTGTTTATGTTCCATTCAGATTCCCCGGTTACTGATTTTGGCTTGGCTGACTTCCCTTCTGGTTCCTATTCCTATATCCTGTATGACGTACTCTCTCTGGTTATGACCTTTTGGCTTTCCTCTATATGACGACTATATTGTATATTCCTTGTCTGTACCGTTTCCAGGAAACCCTGTCATCTGTATACAAGTAAAGACTCTGTACGGCTTCAAGGTAATACTTTCCTTTAGATTAGATCCGGCTATTCTAAAGACCGGTCTTTCAGTGCAGGGAATCTTTGGTATTGCCGTACAGAGGTCTTTTGTTAACCCTTTGTTGCTTTCACCTGTCCTTGCAGTTTAGGCTGGGGTCAGACTGAGGCAGTGCGAACGCGCGTTCTGGCGCACTTAATTACGGCCGCACTAGCAGCAGATGCCGGGCAATGACGGCCAATATACGAAGTACGGTCGCACAAAAGTTCGGCCGCGCAACGCAAGTGGAAAATGAACGCATTTTTTCGAGAACGTGATACCGCTAGTACTGACGTACAGAGTGCGCTGCGTCCGCATAGCGGCGTGTGTGCGTGATTAGGAGACGTCAGATGCTGCTAATGTCCGGCCAACATAACGTCCAGACGCAAAAAGTGTTTTATTGATGATCCGTACAAAATCACGGATGGAACTGCGCATCGTATGACCGCTATCGCGTATTCCGTGAAAAAATACGTCCATTCTTCGAACGCACATTTTCACGGACAACGTGAAAAATGCGTTCATCTGACCCTAGCCTAACCCTGCATCTCTGCATATAGGAGCTTCTCTCAGGAACCAAGGCCTCACCTTCCTGCGAGTTATATTCATAGGGATATATATACAGACCGACCACTTCCAAGGATCGGAGGGCAAGTATAGGGTGGTGCATGCCTGGTGGTACTGCCACCGTGACAGGGACAGTTTCAAGTGTTATCAGAATGAGAAATTTTAGACACCCCACTGTGACCCCACATGGGGCTCTATTCCATAGCTGGTGCTAATGTAGCGTAAGTTTAACGCATGGCATTCATATTACATTCCTGATGCTGCACTGGGGTGAAATCCGTTAGTAACGAACGGAGTGACGTTGAGCTAGTGATTGAAAATTAAAGCGTAACTTTTATTAAATAAGATTACAATCCAGGAAGAGATACACTCCGCGGCTCGCTCTCTCGAGAACCAGAAGATTAGCAGAACAAAGTCTGCTAGAAATAAAAACACGTAAAAACAATGAGGTACTGAAAGTGATCCCTAGGTAATCCGTTGGCTGTAATACAGGAAAGAGTCTGACTGAGAAGAGGGAATGCGCGCCTCCTTGGGTCTGCGGCAATAGTAAAGATCAGAAGTGAACGAGAGGCTACCCTAGATCATATAAACAAGAAGCAATAATCTATATAAAGGGCAAAGGAAAAGCAATGCTGGGAGCTCCAAACCAGCAAGTCAATTATTAATCATTGCTATAAAGTTGGCTCCTTTTTTTATTGTGCAGGTGACTCATTCTTATCTATTTTATTTCTTTTCTGAAGAACTTTAGACACTCACTGAAGAAGTTGTGTAAATTCTTGGGATGCCCAATGTACTCCAGAGAACTCGACCAAATCCAGAACCATTGCAAGTTTCCAGTAATGAGCCAGAATGTCATGGTCAACTACACGCTGATACCTCACAAAATCATGGATCATGACCAGAGCAAATTCATGAGGAAAGGTAGGTCCTTGCCGCGTCAGGTCTTCTGACACATAATTAATTTTGGGTTGGCTCAAAGGACTACATGGACAATTTAAAAACTAATAACCTTTTCTTGCATTCGATCGTCCCTCCTTACCACGTTGCATTGATTTTTCTTTTTTTACAGGAATTGTGGGCGACTGGAAAGAGCACTTTACAGACGAGCAGAATGTGGAGTTTGACAAGCTCTTCCAAGAGAAGATGTCAGATTGTGGCCTTCAGTTTGTTTGGAGCTTGGATTAGGGTCAGACCCATGGAGCACGGCACTGCCCAGGCTGCTCCTTTCATGCTGGACGTTCATTCAAAGTGTGCCAATTAAGTTTGTTCAAATTATGGTTTTGCTGCATTTTCTAACTTCTCCAATATCTTTCGGGGAAGTTTTTCATGTATGTTCCTGGTCAGTAACGGGTAGCTAAGCGTGTGAAAGACAATGAATCAAGCGGTGTGTTTGTCAGGACTAGGTATGGTGATATATACAGTATATTCTATTTTTTGTGGATTAGCTAATGTTTTAAAAAAGAGAAAGTATTAAAAGACAAATTTTAATGAGTGCATTGATGTACATTGTTTGTTGCATATGGGGATCCTATACAGTTAAAACGGGAGAGGTGAAAAGGGAGGGCATACACATTAACCCTTCCTGTTCCACTCAGCACCCCCTCCCATTTTAACCCTATAGTGTCCTTTAAAAACGTATGAGTCCAGCGCTGGCCTCTCCCTGATCCCTACCGGATGTGACATGCTGCCAGCAGTAGCAGCTCATGCGACCACAGGGAAGCTGGATGCTCCACCGAATCCAGTGGTTCTCAATGTCGTTGATGGGACCAAGCCCCCCCCCCCGCAGAGTGGGGTGAAGGAGCTCGTGGCAGTGTGTCTTCTCAAATAACAATGAGTGATCATACTGCGTAGATCAGTGTTGCCCAACCGTGTCCTCGGGGAGCACTGGCCAGGTTTTGAGGATAAATTTGTTGACGTGCAGACTGAATCCTGCAATCACTGAGCAGCAAATCCTATCACCTGTGCTGTGCTTCAGATATCCTGCAAACCTGGCCTGTTAGAGGTACCTGAGGACCGCGGTTGGGAAACACGAATTCAAAGAATTCTGGGAATTGTAGGCAATACATAGGGGGGGGGGGTGGGGCCGGAGTTTGACAGCCCTGTTCTGTTGTATATCCTACTTTTCCTTGGTAGCTTCACTAAACTGAATTTTTTGTACTCGTTCCATGGCATTGAATTGTACGTGCAATTCTGGTAAGATAATAAAATGTTTTATATTTTAATCAAACCGGAGCTGTGTGCATTCATCCGGTTTCTGTTATTGTCTTAAAAATAAATATGTTTAATGCGACCTTTTTTTGACAATTTTTATTGTGGATGCTTAACAAGTGGTGGCAATACATAGGAAAATATTTTTTAAAAAGTATGAAACGTGCGCCATATTGGATGATGAAAATGACAGTCGGTGAAATCCGCACTTACACATTTTATATTTCTAATAAATCCACTGAATAGTGTGCTTCAGCTATGACGAAACGGAGATCTGTGGAATGTAAACGACAACCAAAGGTCCTTGAAGAGAAAACAGGTCTGCTCTGATCGTTCATAGAAGCTAAGAGTGTTGAGTATCCAGGAAGGACCTATTTACAAAGCACCGAAATTATGTGCAATTTAGATGCTTTGCGTTTCAGCCCACTTCAGTGACTCCATTTCATCATAAAAGAGGTGACTTCACTACTGTAACCTCCTTCTCTCTGGCCTTAATATATCCCAGATTCTCCCTCTGCAATCTCTAATGAACGCCTGTGCCAGACTCCTACACCTCAACTCGTGCAGCTCTCACACCTCACCTCACGCACCTCTCTCACAACTCACCCCTCTGTCAATCTCTACACTGGTTTCCTTCAGAAACCATTTCAAAATATTGGTGCTCACATACAAAGCTCTCCATAACTGCGCCCCTACCAACATCTCCTCCCTTAACAGGTACATCCGGTCCCGGCCAGTCGGCCACTTCGCTCTGCCAATGATCTGATGCTATCAGTTCTTAACCCTTTCGCTGCTGAGCCATTTCACGCCTCTGTGCTGAGCTCATTTTTACCGGTTTCGCTCATCTTGTTTAAACGTGTTTTTAAGGCTTATTTTAATATATGACCCAGACATTTTATATATCGTTCTTTCCGGCAGACTCGGCAGATTCATAATATATCATTATTATATGTATACGTCATGTCCTGTCTGTATATTATAACAAATAATGCAATAAAATTTGAATTTAATAATTTACAATGTGTAAGGTGTTTTTTTTCACATTTTAACATGCGAGCGTTTGCGGTTATATTTTCTATGGGGTGCGCTTGCTAAAACAATTAGAAATGGGGTCTCGTTACATTTTTTTTTTTTTTTTTTGAGGAAAATTTCGCTATTTTTAACAAATGCACCGCATACAAAAATCGTTAGTGCAGCATGCCCTAGCAAAGGCCATGCTCTGGCCGATCCAACAGTACCAAACATTAACCCCTAGCTGCCACGGATTGAGAGATGGGGGTTCATTGGAACCCCCTATCTCCACCATTGGTGGCAGTTAGGGGTTAACTCCAGGACTGGCGTCATCGTGCTATGCACGATGACACCAGTCGTCAGGGGGCATTCCCGGAAGCTTGGCCGAAATCCAAGATGTCGGCCAGCTCCGGGAGAGGATCACGATTCAGCGCTTTTTTTTAGGCGCCAAATCGTGATCCAGCACCCAAGGGGTTAAGGCTAGGGTCAGACTAGCGCAGTTTTAACGTGCGTTTAGCCGCACGAAATCACGGCCGTACTAGCAGCAAATGACGTCCAATGCCGGGGAACATACGACGAACGGCCGCACGAAAGTTCGTCCGCGCAACGCAAGTGGCCAACGAACGCATTTTTTCGAGAACGTCAAACCGCTACTACTGACGTACAGAGTGCGCTGCGGCCGCATAGCGGCGTGTGTGTGTGATTAGGAGACGTCAGACGCTGCTCATGTCCGGCTAACATAACGTCCAGACTCAAAAAGTGTTTTATTGATGATCCGTACAAAATCACGGACGAAAAGGCGCATCGTATGACCGCTATCGCGTCTTCCGGGGGAAAATACGTACGTTCGTTCGACCGAACTTTTTCACGGACGACGTGAAAAATGCGTTCGTCTGACCCTAGCCTAAAGGCAGGCACGGTTTGGAAGGGCAGGCTGTGCCCTTCCAAACCGTGCCTGCCTTTAGCCGCTGGCCCCCGGCGATTGGGAGGGAGAGAGGTCCAAATGACCTACCCCCCCCTCCCTTTCAGGCACCGCCTCCACACTCGCGGGGGGGGCACCGCCTATCTTTATACAGGCTTGTAACTGTATTTAGCGAATAGTCACCCTATTTTTTTTGCCAATATTGGAGTCCCCGAAGCCATTATCAGACGTTGGTGAAAACTGCCAAATTGCGCTGATAACCCCGAATTGGCGAATTTCACAGAATTGCGGGGGGAAAAAAATCTTCTAATTGGACACGTTTTTATTGATCGAGACTCCTAAGAATAATGAAAAAGGTCTTTTACAAAATGAAAAGAACAAAAAATGTGGCAAAAAAATTATCGAAAATGTCATCCAAAGAAAATACAAAAAAAGGTCTTTAAAAAATAAAATGGGTTCTTGAAAAAAATAATGGTCTAAAAATTTTTTCCACCGAATCCTAAGTTAAACACCAAAAATCAGAACATTTTCGCCAGAATTTCGGTGCAATTCAGCATTCTGTGAGTAGAAGAGACGATGGTCTTCTATGGGACATTTTTGGTGTTGCCGAATTGCACTGTATTTCGCTGTCAATTCGCCTGTAATGGAAAGCTTTAGTGAATAGATGAATTGATCGCAAATCGCACAGAACGGTGGAATTCACCATTCAGGGCCAGCTCGGAGGTTAGTGAATAACTCCTATAGCTGTTGGCTGGAGTTGTCAAGAGGCAGACGATAAAAATAGTATGGCAGATAAAAAACGTGAAGATAACATGACTCTAACATAGTGCAGCCTGTTTTCAAAGGTACTATTGTATAAGGTTAGGGATTGTCTCCGAACCATATATGACTTTTTTTAAAAAAAAAAAAAATAATTTATAGAGCCGGCATAGTATCAGGGTTATTCAAAGAGAATCGAAAAGTCACAGCACGTTCGGTGACTTTTCGTTCTCTTCAATTTGGTTCGTTTTGCCGATTCCCATTTCGGTGACCCTGTGGTGTATTCAGCAAGCACCACAGGGTCCCCGAATTGCAGGGAAAAGCCGCTGCAAACCCGACGAAAACTCACCGCAAAACCCGGCGAATGCACGCCGACAACCCGCAAAAACATCTGGATTAACCCACCGAAAACCACGGAAAAACCCGAGCAGGAGCCGATCACAGGCAGCGAAGCCGCCGGAAAACGCCGACACCGCAGACGAGTGAAGTGAATAAATTCGAAAAACAGTTTGCTTGAATGTGTGAAAAGTGAAACACTGTTTGCAAAGAAACTACTGAGCGAAAATGTCTGAAATTTACATATAAGATCCAGGGAATGATAATAAAGAGGGCTGTTACAGAAAAAAGAAGTAAACTTAAAAAAATAAAAAAAATAAATAAAATCTGACTTTTTAAAGAAAAAAAAAAAATCCAGAAAAATGTTTAAATATCCTAAAAAATCTATAAATAAAGCGACTCTTTACTGCAGAATATTATAATGAACGGTTTATTAGATATTGGATTAAAACCGGATTATTTTTAACATTGAAGCCTATGGGATTCGCCTGAATAAACCTGCCGAATTAAACCAACGAATGGCAGGGCATTTCGGGAACCTTTCACTGCTGGTTTGTGTTCTCTGAATAGCCGAAGCAATGCTTTTTCATGGGGATTTCACTGCCATCGAACAGACACCGTATGTTCAGGCAATTCGCCAGGATTTGGCGAATTGCCTGCTCTCTGGATAGCCGAATGGCCAGGAAAGTTAACCGTACAGCGTTCGGTTACCTTTCTCAAGCAATTCGGATCTCTTTGAATAACCCTGTACATGTTAATTTACTCTCCTCGCTGTGTAACTTGTCCCGCCGTCCTAACACCGCCTTCTATACTCTGCATAAAGCAAAGCCATGAGGTTGAATATTCCAAAGCTTTAATCGGAAAGCAGAATGGATTGGAAATAAAAAGGAGATTGATAGCATACCGCAACACTGACAGAGCGTGCAGGCTACAAAGCAGCGGATAAACACATTACATGGTTAGGTTACAGCGTGGAATGCGCCAGACCTTTTAACCTTCCTACATGTAGAACCACATTACATTATTAACGCTAAAATCCTTGCGCAAAGTGAAGATATTTGTGCTAAGCTTGAGGCTAGGGTCAGACGAGCGTGATTTCTACGGACGTACGTCAGTATGGAAGACACAGTAGTGGCCACACAGTCCGTTTATTCACTGACGTATATTTTGACGGATGTAGGAGGGAAAATAAATTAAAAAGCAAAACCATTTTGTCCGTGAAAAGCTGGACGTATAAATGCAGTCCGTCTGACCACATTCCATCACTCACACACAAAGCTATGCAGACGTTGCGGACGCAGCGTACTTTGTGCGGCCGTTCTAGAGGTTGTACGTTCTTGCGTCCGTGGGCCGCGGCCGTTGTGCGTCCGCAGTTCAGTGCGGACGTACTTCGTGTAACGGGCTCCAATGGACTTTCTTTCATGCTATCACGGACGTACTTTTAGGCGCAATCACGGACGTGAACACTACGCTCCTCTGACCCCAGCCTTAAAGTTTTGCGTGCGCAAATCACCATTGGAATTACAATCTTCGCTCACGTTTTCATCCGCCGATCAATATCGCTCGCAAACGGGACGCGCCCAAATACACGCGCAGTACCGTCTCGCGCAAAAATCTTTGCGCGCGCAGTTGATTTTCGTGATTCAGCCAATCAGAATTAAGAACCACACATATCTCACGTTAATAAATAGAGACGAGTTTTGGCGTCTGTGACGCAAAATGAGCATATATGCTGCAGCGATAGTACATGCGCACACAACTTCATCCATTGTATTGGTTTGGTATGAGTTGAATGAGCCACTGTGCTTTGGCGCATTCCGTTTTATGGGCTTGGATATTTGGGTTCGGCCAGGTTGTTCAGATTTGCCATTAACACCAGCTTTTAGGAGTTGCTAAAATTATGTGCGATAAGGCCATGCGGTAATTACGGCGAAATTGTGCGCTGGTACGAGTACGGTATTACATTCGCATTTGCGCTCACAATGTTAAGTATAGGATGCACAAAGTACAGTAAGCTTGCGCATGGTTCACCCGCGGTAGACGATTGAGCGCGGTTGCTGCGCTTAGTATGTAATTCGGAATTCGGCGCAAATGGTTTTACCCCACGCGATGAGAATTACTTATGCCGGCGCAAACGTTTGCGTTAAGAATGTAACATGGCCCTTCGTGAGGTATCCCATGTTTTCGGGTGTTTGTCTTGCCATCAACCATAATGTCGGACAGGACACCTTAAGGCAAATGTCAGAGGAACGCAGTCTGAGCGCACTCTGCGTGCGTGCATAACGGACAGATGTACTGACGGAAGATACTGTAGACACCACACGGTCCGTTTTTTTTAACAGATGTAGAAAAAAAAAAGGGAAATCTGGGAATCAAAATGAATTATAATTAAAATACAGGTACAGTCAGCCAGACCATAAAAACCTCTGAACGTCAACGTTATGGACTTCGCAAATGCGCTGCGCCTGACGTCATGTCATCATGCACACAGGCCGCTACGTGGACGTGGCGCAATCTGCGCGCCCGCCTTAGCGGTTTTACGTCCTTGCTTAACTTGCGTCCGTTTGCTACGTGTGTTGTGCGTGCACAGTTCAGTGCACTATGATCACTGCGTTTGTCTGATGCCAGCCTTAAAGGGACACTACCACTTACAGAAGCTGTAACTACGGTAGTTTACTTGTGCATTACAAACAAAACCACCTTATAAAACACTGTAAAAAACATGCTGCTGCAGTTAGGTTTTGATCTCTTGTTTCCATTTTGTGTGCTTTTCCCCATGGTGCAGCATTTACCAAAATATTTGCTTTGTGACTCTTGTTTATTTAATCTACAGTATTTAACAGTTAATGGAGGTGGAGGAAGGAATGTTTAGATAAGGCGGCAGGAGGCTATTGTTCTCGGGGCTAACTGAGATGACAGATGGCAGCTGAATGAGGGAAGACAGGGAGTTTAAAAGACTTCTAATCTACCCCCTGGTGATGTCCTTTGAATACATCCCACGCACACAATACAATGATGTGAGCCATTCAGCTCTTAGGATACGGTTACAGGAACACTAAGGCTCGGGTCAGACGAGCGCAGTGTTCACGTCCGTGTTGCCGCACATTTTAACGCCCGTGGTAGCATACAATTATGACCAATAGAGCCAATATAGCTGGGGCATATCCATGTGTGAGCTGGGGCAATATCCATGTGTGAGCTGGGGCAATATCCATGTGAGAGCTGGGGCAATATCCATGTGTGAGCTGGGGCAGTATCCATGTGTGAGCTGGGGGCAATATCCATGTGAGAGCTGGGGCAATATCCATGTGTGAGCTGGGGCAATATCCATGTGTGAGCTGGGGCATATCCATGGGAGAGCTGGGGCAATATCCATGTGTGAGCTGGGGCAATATCCATGTGAGAGCTGGGGCAATATCCATGTGTGAGCTGGGGCAATATCCATGTGAGAGCTGGGGCAATATCCATGTGTGAGCTGGGGCAATATCCATGTGAGAGCTGGGGCAATATCCATGTGTGAGCTGGGGCAATATCCATGTGAGAGCTGGGGCAATATCCATGTGTGAGCTGGGGCAATATCCATGTGTGAGCTGGGGCAATATCCATGTGAGAGCTGGGGCAATATCCATGTGTGAGCTGGGGCAATATCCATGTGTGAGCTGGGGCAATATCGATAACGTGTCCACAGGTTGGGGGGACGACGCACAATTCTTGGCTGCCCCGGGCGCTGACAACCCACGCTACGCCACTGGTCCAGACGCAAAAAGGGTTTTATTGATGATCCGTACAAAATCACAGACAAGAATGCGCATCTTATGACCGCTACCGCGTATTCGTGAAAAAATACGTCCATTCGTTCGAACGCACTTTTTCACAGACAACTTGAAAAATGCGTTCGTCTGACCCTAGCCTACGGCAAGAACGTAAATCCGCTAGAACGGATGCACAGAGTGCGCTGCGTCCGCATAGCTTTGTGTGTGAGTGATGGAACGAAGTCAGACGGACTGCATTTATACGTCCAGCATTTTGACAGACAGAATGTTTTTCATATTAACCCTTTCGCTGCTGAGGCTTTTCCCGCCCCTGTGCTGAGGTCATTTTTTACCTGTTTTGCGCATCATGTTTAAACGTGTTTTTAAGGCTTATTTTAGTATATGACACCGACATATTATATATCGTTCTTTCCGTCAGACTCGGTAGATTCATAATATGTCATTATTATATGTATACGTTATGTCATGTCTGTATATTATAACAAAAAATGCAATAAAATATGTATTTTCAATAATTTACAATGTGTAAAGTGTTTTTTTCCACATTTTAACATGCGAGCAATTGCGGTTTATATTTTGTATGGGTGCGCTTGTTAAAAAATTAGAGATGGGGTCTCGTTACATTTTTTTTTGGGGAAAATGACACTATTTTTAACAAACGCACCGCATACAAAAATCGTTAGTGCAGCATCATTGTTCACATTATAATTGAAATGGGAACAATATTGCTACACTAACAAACCAAAAAAAACAAAAAAAAGTGTTTTTTTTTAAAAAAATTTTTAATTTTTTTTTTTTTTTTTTTTTTACAAAATTTTTAACTTTCATGTTTGGTATCGTTGGAACGGCCATGCTCTGGCCGATCCAACCATATCAAAATTTAACCCCTAACTGCCACGGATCGGGAGATAGGGAGTTCATTGGAACTCCCTATCTCCACACTTGGTGGCAGTTAGGGGTTAACTGTAGGACTGGCGTCATCGTGCTACGCACGATGACGCCAGTCCTCTGGGGGAGTTCCCGGAAGCTTGGCCGACATCCAAGATGTCGGCCAGCTCCGGGAAAGGATCGCGAACCGGCGCTTTTCAGCGCCGATTCGCGATCCAGCTCCCCAGGGGTTAATGCCAGGCATCATTTGGAAGGGCAGGCTGTGCCTTCCAAATGATGCCTGGGTTAAGCCCCGCAGAGCCACCGATCGGGAGGGAGAGAGGTCCGAAGGACCTCCCCCCTCCCTTTCAGGCGCCTCCTCCGCACATGCGGGGGGGCGCCTGAATTAGGTGTCATCGCGCCCCCGCAATGACACCTAATAATGGCGGCTGCTGGTCCGGATGCCGGGCTGACATCCAGGATGTCAGCCCGCACCGGAGGGGCCAGCGATCGGCCGGAACCCGGCCGAACGCTGACCCAAAGTGAGGACGCGCTCAGCGCGTCTCAGCACACCAGCGGGAATGCTGAGGACGCGCTGAGCGCGTCCTTAGCATTCAAGTGGTTAATTTATTTTCCCTTCTACATCCGTCAAAAATAACGTCAGTCACAAAATCTCACTGTGTGGCCACTACCTTGTCGTCGGTCAGAAAGTACATCCGTTGTGCACGGATGCACAGTCCATACAGAATGCGCTCGTCTGCCACCAGCCAAACACTATTGGAACCTGTAACTAGATTACTTGTGCATTACAAATAACAACAAATTATAAAACACATTATAAAACACACGCTGCTGCTGCATTTCTTTGTTTGAGTTAATTGCTTGTAAAAAGGAAAAATAAAGTTAGGTTTTTGATCTTCCGTTTCCATTTTGTGGATTTTTTCCCACGATGCAACATTTACCAATATCTTTCCAAAAGTTTTACTTTCCTGCTGTGGCATAGGATAGAACAGTAGTGAAGAGGTGATGGGCTGGTGGAGCGAATGTTTAAAAAGGCCGCAAGAGGTCTATTGTGCTGATTAGGCTACCTGAGGTAAGAGATGACAGCTGAATGAGAAATGATAGTGGGCTTCCAACACTTTATACTACCCCCCCCCCCCTTGATGTAATTTAGTCACACAAGTAATCCTCTGAGTTGGATTTTGGAGATCTGACCCATTCACTCCATTCTATGGCCAAAAGCCACACAGTGAGGAGCAAGTGATGGAAAGATACTGTGGGGGGGGGAGGGGGGCAGTTTACAACATAAAATATCACACAATGGATGCACCCAGTGACACATATAGAGGAAAATATCACACAATGGATACACCCAGTGACACATATAGAGGAAAAAATCACACAATGGATGCACCCAGTGACACATATAGAGGAAAATATCACACAATGGATGCACCCAGTGACACATATAGAGGAAAATATCACACAATGGATGCACCCAGTGACACATGTAGAGGAGAATATCACACAATGGATGCACCCAGTGACACATATAGAGGAAAATATTTTCTTAACTAAAGATACAAGAGAAAAACAAAACACATGAAAGATATCAGCAACATCAAATAAACACATTTATAAACAAAGGACATTTAATTTTTTGGTGGTACTGGCCCTTTATTAACCCTTTTGCTGCGGATGATGTGTGGGGGATGTCCTCAGGTGCACCTGCTGTGTGCGGAGGACGTCTCCCCCACACGTCATGGGGTCTCCACAGCGAAAGGGGTTCCTCGAAGTCAGACCGCCCCTTTAGGCTAGGGTCAGACGAACGCATTTTTCACGTTGTCCGTGAAAAAGTGCGTTCGAACGAATGGACGTATTTTTTCACGGAATACGCGATAGCGGTCATACGATGTGCATTTTCGTCCGTGATTTTGTACGGATCATCAATAAAACCCTTTTTGCGTCTGGACGTTATGTTGGCCGGACGTGTGCAGCGTCTGACGTCTCCTAATCACGCACACACGCCGCTATGCGGACGCAGCGCACTCTGTATGTCAGTAGTAGCGGTTTGACGTTCTCGAAAAAATGCGTTAGTTTGCCACTTGCGTTGCACGGACGAACTTTCGTGCGGCCGTTCGTCGTATGCTGCCCGGCATTGGACGTCATTTGCTGCTAGCACGGCCGTGATTTCGTGCGGCTAAACGCACATTAAAACTGCTTTCGTCTGACCTTAGCCTTAGACCCCTCCCGGCGCACTGATGTCCGTTTCAGGTGCCTCCCCCCCCCGCTGGGAAAGTGCCTGAAGGGGAGGGGAGTCCTTTTAGAACCCTTTTCCTCCCGATCGGGATAAGTTAAAGTAAAGTGAGAGGCATTTCTGAAAAGGTCACAGTCTGACCTTTCCAGCAATGCCTCAATTTAACCCCTTAGGTGCCAGTTCACGACTGTGTTAGATTGCGGACTTCTCCCTGAAGTGGTTGACATCTTGGATGCTCTATAACCGTGGAGACTGGGAAGATACAGGTTCGAATCCCGGCAGGAGCACCTCTCCAGTAAGTGTCCTTGGGCAAGACACCTAACGGTACATACTCGCCACCCAGGACATACTTGAAAACGATAGAAATCTCAATGTATCCTTCCTGCTAAAATCCTTTCTCCAAAAAAAATAAATAAATAACAACCCCTAGCTGCCCATATGGTTGAGATAGGGGGCTTTCCCGATCGGTGGAAGCTAGAGGGTCTTGTTTAGTATCGTTGGAAAGGCCAGAACATGGCCTTTTCAATGATACCAAACATGGCCATGTTTAGAGTAATAAAAGTCAGGGATCAATTGTGGTCCCAGGTGTGGGAGCGTTGAGACTGCATCTCTACTGGGTGCAGACCATACTAGTCGCTCCCTCTGTGATGAGTCAGAGTGCTCTTCTTTACTGGCTTCAGATCCTGCAGCCCACTGGGAAATTTTTTAGTACCACAGTGAGTCAGTCCAGGGTAGCATGGAGGGACCTTCACATCTGTGGCGCTTAGAGAAGCTGCACAGGGTTTGGAAAGAGCCCTGGAGCCACTGGGCCCCTGAATATATCATGGGGTGTCACCCCTTGATGACATTTTTGATTCCTCCTGCTGGGGACCAACTCATTTTGTTTATCTGGACACATTACTGTTTCATGCAGAGGAAGAGCACAGAGAAAAGTGCTGCCCTGCAACATGTATAATCCATATGCTGCAGGAAGGAAATCAAGGCAGGTCACCTGGGATTCCCTTCTGATTTCTCACCTGCAGCGTATGGATTCTACATGCTGCGGGGTGACATTTTTCATACACTGCCCATCAGCATGAGTTATGTATTGAGGAAAACATGGCTGATCTGGCAAGCCTAGTGTAGACGCGTCTCCTGTCCCCAAATGAGGAAAAATAAAGATAAAAGGGGAATTTGCTGTAACTGTAAGGCTAGGGTCAGACGAACGCATTTTTCACGTTGTCCGTGAAAAAGTGCGTTCGAACGATTTTTTTCACGGAATACGCGATAGCGGTCATACGATGCGCCTTTTCGTCTGTGATTTTGTACGGATCATCAATAAAACACTTTTTGTGTCTGGATGTTATGTTATCCGGTCATTAGCAGCATCTGACGTCTCCTAATCACGCACACACGCCGCTAGCGGACGCAGCGCACTCTGTACGTCAGTAGTAGCGGTTTGACATTCTCGAAAAAATGCGTTCGTTTGCCACTTGCGTTGCACGGACGAACTTTCGTGCGACCGATTCGTCGTATGTTCCCCGGCATTGGACGTCATTTGCTGCTAGCACGGCCGTGATTTCGTGCGGCTAAGGCTGGGGTCAGACTAGCGCACTTTAAACGTGCGTTCTGGCGCACTTAATTACGGCCGCACTAGCAGCAAATGACGGGCAATGACGGCCAATATACGAAGTACGGTCGCACGAAAGTCCGGCTGCGCAACGCAAGTGGCAAACGAACGCATTTTGTCGAGAACGTCAAACCGCTAGTACTGACATACAGAGTGCGCTGCGTCCGCTAGAGGCGTTTGTGCGTGAATTGGAGATGTCAGACGCTGCTAATGTCCGGCCAACATAACGTCCAGACGCAAAAAGAGTTTTATTGATGATCCGTACAAAATCACGCACGCAAATGCGCATCGTATGACCGCTATCACGTATTCCGGGAAAAAATGCGTCCATTCGTTCGAACGCACTTTTTCACAGACAACGCGAAAAATGCGTTAGTCTGACCCTAGCCTCAACGTAGGTTAAAAATGCTTTCGTCTGACCTTAGCCTTATTGGATGATTTGCAAATAGAGGAATTTGGTGACATTTGAGGGGAGGGGGTTTACCCTTATTGTTCTTTTTCACACATCTTGTCACAAATTCCCCCGCAGTAGAAAACCACATGTGGGAAGTGGTGGGGGCTGCGAAGTGATTCTTACGTGACACAATAGCTGATGTCTGTATGACAATGTTTCACCACAAAGGTCAAGGCATTTTGCTGCATTTTTCCAGAAAAACTGCCTGTCTTACTGCTCTGTGTATAGAGTCTAAGGCTGGGGTCAGCCGAACGCATTGCGAATGTGCGTTTAGCCGCACTTTATTATGGCCGTGGTAGCAGCAAATGACGTCCAACACAGGCCCACACACGAAGTACGGCCGCACGAAAGTTCAGCCGCGCAACGCAAGCAGCAAACGAAAGCATTTTCGCAAGAACGTCGAACCGCTAGTACTGACGTACAGAGTGTGCTGCGTCCGCGTGATTAGGAGACGTCAGACCCTGCTCATGTCCGGCCAACATAACGTCCAGACGCCCAAAGTTTCCTGGTTTGGATCCATAAAAAATCACGGCCGAAATTGCGCATCGTATGACAGCTATCACATATTCCGTGAAAAAGTACATCCATGCGTTCGGATGCACTTTTATACGGACGATGCAAAAAATGCATTCGTCTGACCCTAGCCTGATATAGGTTTATTTTTACTGGTGTGTGCCGTAATTACTACTCTGAATATTGCTATTGTTGCAACAGTGACAAACTTCGGCACTTTAAAGGGCCACTACCAGCAAAAAATTATTAAAAAAAGAATTTTATGTTGCAAAATGTTTTATCTTACAAAATGAAATTCAAACAGCAGCAGAAGATTCATCGATACGGTTGCCAGGTCGGCCATGTTTTCCTGTACACATATAATTTATTCATGTTGATGGGCAGTCACTGCATGAAAAATACCACCCTGCTGCATGTATAATCCATTAGCTGCATGTAAGAAATCACAAAGGAATCCCAGGTGATCTGCCTACCTGCATGTATATGAATTATACATGTTGCAGGGCAGCACGTTTCCAGGCACTCACCCTTTGAATGAAATAGTTATATGTGTCCAGGAAAACATGGCCGATCCGGCAACTCTATTCATTGATGAAGCTCCTCCTGCCGTTGTTTGAATTTCTTTGTAATCAAACACCCAGGTTTGTCACGGTTGCAACTATGGCAAACACTGGCATTTTCTGAATAACTATGGCAAACACCGGCGCTTTCTGAATAACTATGGCAAACACCGGCGCTTTCTGAATAACTATGGCAAACACCGGTGCTTTCTGAATAACTATGGCAAACACTGGCATTTTCTGAATAACTATGGCAAACACCGGCGCTTTCTGAATAACTATGGCAAACACCGGCGCTTTCTGAATAACTATGGCAAACACCGGTGCTTTCTGAATAACTATGGCAAACACTGGCATTTTCTGAATAACTATGGCAAACGCCGGTGCTTTCTGAATAACTATGGCAAACACTGGCATTTTCTGAATAACTATGGCAAACACTGGCATTTTCTGAATAACTATGGCAAACACCGGCGCTTTCTGAATAACTATGGCAAACACCGGCGCTTTCTGAATAACTATGGCAAACACCGGTGCTTTCTGAATAACTATGGCAAACACTGGCATTTTCTGAATAACTATGGCAAACACCGGCGCTTTCTGAATAACTATGGCAAACACTGGCATTTTCTGAATAACTATGGCAAACACCGGCGCTTTCTGAATAACTATGGCAAACACTGGCATTTTCTGAATAACTATGGCAAACACCGGCGCTTTCTGAATAACTGTGGCAAACACTGGTGCTTTCTGAATAACTATGGCAAACACCGGCGCTTTCTGAATAACTATGGCAAACACTGGCATTTTCTGAATAACTATGGCAAACAATGGCATTTTCTGAATAACTATGGCAAACACCGGCGCTTTCTGAATAACTATGGCAAACACTGGCATTTTCTGAATAACTATGGCAAACACCGGCGCTTTCTGAATAACTATGGCAAACACCGGCGCTTTCTGAATAACTATGGCAAACACCGGTGCTTTCTGAATAACTATGGCAAACACTGGCATTTTCTGAATAACTATGGCAAACACCGGCGCTTTCTGAATAACTATGGCAAACACTGGCATTTTCTGAATAACTATGGCAAACACCGGCGCTTTCTGAATAACTGTGGCAAACACTGGTGCTTTCTGAATAACTATGGCAAACACCGGCGCTTTCTGAATAACTATGGCAAACACCGGCGCTTTCTGAATAACTATGGCAAACACTGGTGCTTTCTGAATAACTATGGCAAACACCGGCGCTTTCTGAATAACTATGGCAAACACCGGCGCTTTCTGAATAACTATGGCAAACAATGGCATTTTCTGAATAACTATGGCAAACACCGGCGTTTTCTGAATAACTATGGCAAACACTGGCATTTTCTGAATAACTATGGCAAACGCCGGTGCTTTCTGAATAACTATGGCAAACACCGGTGCTTTCTGAATAACTATGGCAAACACCGGCGCTTTCTGAATAACTATGGCAAACACTGGCATTTTCTGAATAACTATGGCAAACACCGGCGCTTTCTGAATAACTATGGCAAACACTGGCATTTTCTGAATAACTATGGCAAACGCCGGTGCTTTCTGAATAACTATGGCAAACACTGGTGCTTTCTGAATAACTATGGCAAACACCGGCGCTTTCTGAATAACTATGGCAAACACTGGCATTTTCTGAATAACTATGGCAAACACCGGTGCTTTCTGAATAACTATGGCAAACACTGGCATTTTCTGAATAACTATGGCAAACACCGGCGCTTTCTGAATAACTGTGGCAAACACTGGTGCTTTCTGAATAACTATGGCAAACACCGGCGCTTTCTGAATAACTATGGCAAACACTGGTGCTTTCTGAATAACTATGGCAAACACCGGCGCTTTCTGAATAACTATGGCAAACACCGGCGCTTTCTGAATAACTATGGCAAACAATGGCATTTTCTGAATAACTATGGCAAACACCGGCGTTTTCTGAATAACTATGGCAAACACTGGCATTTTCTGAATAACTATGGCAAACGCCGGTGCTTTCTGAATAACTATGGCAAACACCGGTGCTTTCTGAATAACTATGGCAAACACCGGCGCTTTCTGAATAACTATGGCAAACACTGGCATTTTCTGAATAACTATGGCAAACACCGGCGCTTTCTGAATAACTATGGCAAACACTGGCATTTTCTGAATAACTATGGCAAACACCGGCGCTTTCTGAATAACTATGGCAAACACCGGTGCTTTCTGAATAACTATGGCAAACACCGGTGCTTTCTGAATAACTATGGCAAACACCGGTGCTTTCTGAATAACTATGGCAAACACTGGTGCTTTCTGAATAACTATGGCAAACACTGGCATTTTCTGAATAACTATGGCAAACAATGGCATTTTCTGAATAACTATGGCAAACACCGGCGCTTTCTGAATAACTATGGCAAACACTGGCATTTTCTGAATAACTATGGCAAACGCCGGTGCTTTCTGAATAACTATGGTAAACACTGGTGCTTTCTGAATAACTATGGCAAACACCGGCGCTTTCTGAATAACTATGGCAAACACTGGCATTTTCTGAATAACTATGGCAAACAATGGCATTTTCTGAATAACTATGGCAAACACCGGCGCTTTCTGAATAACTATGGCAAACACTGGCATTTTCTGAATAACTATGGCAAACACCGGCGCTTTCTGAATAACTATGGCAAACACCGGCGCTTTCTGAATAACTATGGCAAACACCGGTGCTTTCTGAATAACTATGGCAAACACTGGCATTTTCTGAATAACTATGGCAAACACCGGCGCTTTCTGAATAACTATGGCAAACACTGGCATTTTCTGAATAACTATGGCAAACACCGGCGCTTTCTGAATAACTATGGCAAACACCGGCGCTTTCTGAATAACTATGGCAAACACCGGCGCTTTCTGAATAACTATGGCAAACAATGGCATTTTCTGAATAACTATGGCAAACACCGGTGCTTTCTGAATAACTATGGCAAACACCGGCGCTTTCTGAATAACTATGGCAAACACTGGCATTTTCTGAATAACTATGGCAAACAATGGCATTTTCTGAATAACTATGGCAAACACCGGCGCTTTCTGAATAACTATGGCAAACACTGGCATTTTCTGAATAACTATGGCAAACGCCGGTGCTTTCTGAATAACTATGGCAAACACTGGCATTTTCTGAATAACTATGGCAAACACTGGTGCTTTCTGAATAACTATGGCAAACACCGGCGCTTTCTGAATAACTATGGCAAACACTGGCATTTTCTGAATAACTATGGCAAACACTGGCATTTTCTGAATAACTATGGCAAACACTGGCATTTTCTGAATAACTATGGCAAACACCGGCGCTTTCTGAATAACTATGGCAAACACCGGTGCTTTCTGAATAACTATGGCAAACACTGGCATTTTCTGAATAACTATGGCAAACACCGGTGCTTTCTGAATAACTATGGTAAACACTGGTGCTTTCTGAATAACTATGGCAAACGCCGGTGCTTTCTGAATAACTATGGCAAACACTGGCATTTTCTGAATAACTATGGCAAACACTGGTGCTTTCTGAATAACTATGGCAAACACTGGCATTTTCTGAATAACTATGGCAAACAATGGCATTTTCTGAATAACTATGGCAAACACCGGCGCTTTCTGAATAACTATGGCAAACACTGGCATTTTCTGAATAACTATGGCAAACGCCGGCGCTTTCTGAATAACTATGGTAAACACTGGTGCTTTCTGAATAACTATGGCAAACACTGGTGTTTCTGAATAACTATGGCAAACACGGCGCTTTCTGAATAACTATGGCAAACACTCGGCATTTTCTGAATAACTATGGCAACAATGGATTTTCTGAATAACTATGGCAAACACCGGCGCTTTCTGAATAACTATGGCAAACACTGGCATTTTCTGAATAACTATGGCAAACACGGCGCTTTCTGAATAACTATGGCAAACACCGGCGCTTTCTGAATAACTATGGCAACACCGGTGCTTTCCTGAAATAACTATGGCAAACACTGGCATTTTCTGAATAACTATGGCAAACACGGCGACTTTTCTGAATACTATGGCAAACACGGCTTTTCTGAATAACTATGGCAACACCGGCGCTTTCTGAATAACTATGGCAAACACTGGTGCTTCTGAATAACTATGGCAAACACCCGCCGCTTTCTGAATAACTATGGCAAACACCGGCGCTTTCTGAATAACTATTGGCAAACACTGGTGCTTTCTGAATAACTATGGCAAACACCGGCGCTTTCTGAATAACTATGGCAACACACCGGCGCTTCTGAATAACTATGGCAAACACCGGCGTTTTCTGAATAACTATGGCAAACACTGGCATTTTCTGAATAACTATATCAACGCCGGTGCTTTCTGAATAACTATGGCAAAACGTGTGCTTTCTGAATAACTATGGCAAACACCGGCGCTTTCTGAATAACTATGGCAAACACTGGCTTTTTCTGAATAACTATGGCAAACACCGGCGCTTTCTGAATAACTTTTATGGCAAACACCGGCGCTTTCTGAATAACTATGGCAAACACGGTGCTTTCTGAATAACTATGGCAACACCGGTGGCTTTCTGATAACTATGGCAAACACTGTGCTTTTCTGAATAACTATGGCAAACACTGGTGCTTTCTGAATAACTATGGCAAACACCGGTGCTTTCTGATAACTATGGCAAACACTGGTGCTTTGGAATAACTATGGCAAACACCGGCGCTTTCTGAATAACTATGGCAAACAATGGCAATTTTCTGAATAACTATGGCAAACACGGCGTTTTCTGAATAACTATGGCAAACACTGGCATTTTCTGAATAACTATGGCAACACCGGCGTTTTCTGAATAACTATGGCAAACGCCGGTGCTTTCTGAATAACTATGGCAAACACCGGTGCTTTCTGAATAACTATGGCAAACACCGGCGCTTTCTGAATAACTATGGCAAACACTGGCATTTTCTGAATAACTATGGCAAACACTGGCGCTTTCTGAATAACTATGGCAAACACTGGCATTTTCTGAATAACTATGGCAAACACCGGCGCTTTCTGAATAACTATGGCAAACACCGGTGCTTTCTGAATAACTATGGCAAACACCGGTGCTTTCTGAATAACTATGGTAAACACTGGTGCTTTCTGAATAACTATGGCAAACACTGGCATTTTCTGAATAACTATGGCAAACAATGGCATTTTCTGAATAACTATGGCAAACACCGGCGCTTTCTGAATAACTATGGCAAACACTGGCATTTTCTGAATAACTATGGCAAACGCCGGTGCTTTCTGAATAACTATGGCAAACACTGGTGCTTTCTGAATAACTATGGCAAACACCGGCGCTTTCTGAATAACTATGGCAAACACTGGCATTTTCTGAATAACTATGGCAAACAATGGCATTTTCTGAATAACTATGGCAAACACCGGCGCTTTCTGAATAACTATGGCAAACACTGGCATTTTCTGAATAACTATGGCAAACGCCGGTGCTTTCTGAATAACTATGGCAAACACTGGCATTTTCTGAATAACTATGGCAAACACTGGTGCTTTCTGAATAACTATGGCAAACACCGGCGCTTTCTGAATAACTATGGCAAACACTGGCATTTTCTGAATAACTATGGCAAACACTGGCATTTTCTGAATAACTATGGCAAACACCGGTGCTTTCTGAATAACTATGGCAAACACCGGTGCTTTCTGAATAACTATGGTAAACACTGGTGCTTTCTGAATAACTATGGCAAACACCGGCGCTTTCTGAATAACTATGGCAAACACTGGCATTTTCTGAATAACTATGGCAAACACCGGCGCTTTCTGAATAACTATGGCAAACACTGGCATTTTCTGAATAACTATGGCAAACACCGGCGCTTCTGAATAACTATGGCAAACACTGGCATTTTCTGAATAACTATGGCAAACAACGGCGCTTTCTGAATAACTATGGCAAACACTGGCATTTTCTGAATAACTATGGCAAACACCGGCGCTTTTTTAATAACTATGGTAAACTTGGCCAGCCAGAAGTTTTGGAACTACATTTGCAATGAGCCTCAGTCAACCCAACGAGTGGCTGAGCATCATGGGAGATTGAGTTCCAAAACATCTGAGGGCTAAGTTTGCTGACCCCAGCCTAAGGCTGGGGTCAGACCAGCGCACTTTTAACGTGCGTTCTGGCGCACTTAATCACGGCCGCACTAGCAGCAAATGACGGGCAATGACGGCCAATATACGAAGTACGGTTGCACGAAAGTCCGGCCGCGTAACGCAAGTGGAAAATGAACGCATTTTTTTGAGAACGCAGAACCTCTAGTACGGACGTACAGAGTGCGCTGCGCCCGCTAGCGGTGTGTGTGTGTGATTTGGAGACGTCAGACCCTGCTCGTGTCTGGCCAACATAACGTCCAGACGCAAAAAGTTTCCTGGTTTGGATTCGTAAAACATCACGCACGAACATGCGCATCGTATGACCGTTTTCGCATATCCGTGAAAAAATACATCAATGCGTTCGGACGCACTTTTTTACGTTCGCGTGTAAAAATGCTTTCGTTTGACCCTAGCCTAAGTCATGTATCCCTTGGAAATGGATGGTTTCCAGAGCTGCCCTGTTTCCCTGGACACATATTATCACCCGAACATGCTGCCTTGTCCTACAAGGAATTCATAGGCCGCAGGGGGAAAAAAGGGAATAAATGGGATAAAAAAAATGATATAATAAAGTAAATAATAATAAAAGTCTTTTATTTGAGATCCCTCCGAGATCAGGTGATGTGATTTCATTTCTGTAGCATGTGACATCTGCGTACCGCACCGCAGGGGAGCACTTTCATGTGTCACCTAGTGTTGCCAGATCCGCCATGTTTTCCTGGACACGTATAATTTATTCATGCTGATGGGCAGTGAACGAAATATGCTCCCCATGCAGCATGTAGTGGTAGACTCCATGTGCTGCAAGTATGAAGTCCTGGGTGACCTGCCTTGATTTGCTTTCTGCAGCATATGAATTATACATGTTGCAGGGCAGCACTTTTCCCTGCGCTCCCTTACGCATGAAATAGTAATATGTGTCCAGGAAAACATGGCCGATCTGGCAACTCTAGTGTCACCCCCTCGCCACGGAGCGGTGACATGCCTACGTGTAAACACACCGCTGCACATCTACCTGCGAAGGGTTAAACAAAACCTCGTTAGGAGGTTTGGAAATGTGATCTGACAGGAGAAATGTGTAAGGTGGCAGCATGCTGCTCATGTGACGGTTTAAAGGGACTTTATGGTGTACACCTGTGACCATGACAGCACCTCACCTGGACTGTACCATGTGACAGCAGAAACACAGGGAGGCACCGCTTAGCTGTCACTGGTGCAGGTAATGCGTTATTTTCTCATATCTACCAGGGATAAATCCCATATATTAACGTTAAATACACAGATGTTATGTTATAATACATTTAAAATCAGACTGTAATTATATCCCAATAGCCGCTTTAGAGTCCAGCGCTCCCTGTGAGAAGTGGATGGGTCCCTGATGGACCAGACCCTAGACACACCTGTATGGGACCCTGTACAGCACTGCATACACTGCAAATAAAGGTAAGGCCATGCATACCGTCACGCCGAATTTGCCTTTATTATTGTGGGACGTGTATGAGCAGGACATATAACCGCAGTCTGACTTGTGTACATTGGGGTTATCTCCGGTAGCAGGATTGACATTTTCTATTGGATGAAAAATCCAGTGGATCCAACGCGACTGTATTTTCTGGAAATCAAGACGTTGCGGCGCGTTATGACTTGCTTGGCTATTTTTCTAGGCTTGTGGAATTTTGATTTGGAGCAACAGAATGTCATTAATTTCACAACCGTGAACCACGAGATCAACTGCAGCCGCCTTTATGGGGGGGATCACCGCGGTAGGATTAGGCTTGGGTCTAAGGCTGGGGTCAGACCAGCGCACTTTTAACGTGCGTTCTGGCGCACTTAATCACGGCCGCACTAGCAGCAAATGACGGGCAATGACGGCCAATATACGAAGTACGGTCGCACGAAAGTCCGGCCGCGCAACGCAAGGGGAAAATGAACGCATTTTTTCGAGAACGCAGAACCGCTAGTACGGACGTACAGCGTGCGCTGCGTCCGCATAGCGGCGTGTGTGTGTGATTTGGAGACGTCAGACCCTGCTCATGTCCGGCCAACATAACGTCCAGACACCCAAAGTTTCCTGGTTTGGATCCGTAAAAAATCACTCACAAAAATGCGCGTCGTATGACCGTTTTCGCGTATTCCGTGAAAAAATACGTCAATGCGTTCGGACGCACTTTTTTCCGTTCGTGTGTAAAAATGCTTTCGTTTGACCCTAGCCTAAGATGGGGTTGCCAGGCTGGCCATGTTTTCTCAAACACATATAATTTATTCATGGTGATGGGCAGTGCATGAAAAATGCCACCCCTCAGCATGTAGAATCCATACGCTAACGGTAAGAAATCCGGACGGAATCCCATGTGGCCTGCCTTGCTTCCCTTCCTGTAGGATATGAATTACACATGTTGCAGGGCAGCCCTTTTCCCTGTGCTCTTATCTTACATATGCCTTAACGGGTAAATACTGTAGATTAGATAAGCCACAGCAGTAATGTAAAACATTTGCACAGATTTTGGTAAATGTTAAGTAACCTGGGGAAAAAAAATCAATAAAAAGAAACCGGAGATAAAAACCTAACTTTATTTCTCCTTTTTGTAAATGCAATTTAACTCCGAAAAAGAGAGGAGGGGGGGAAAAAGAAACAAAATAATGCACAACACATGCTACTTTTTTTTTTTTTTTCTAATAAAAAAGTGAAAGGGGGGGATCTGTATTCAGCGACTAGATTATTTTATTTGATCTTCACCCATAAAGTTCTGACTGTTCCGTTCATTTTTAAAATAAGAAAAAGATGTTTTAAGATGTTGGTTTTAGGCTAGGGTCAAACGAAAGCATTTTTCCCCGCGAATGTAAAAAAGTGCGTCCGAACGAATTGATGTATTTTTTCACGGAGTGCGCGAAAACGGTCAGACGACGCGCATTTTCGGGGGTGATTTTGTACGGATCGTCATTAAAACACTTTTTTGCGTCTGGACGTTATGTAGGCTGGACATTAGCAGTGTCTGACATCTCCTAATCACGCAAACACGCCGCTATGCCGCAGCTGCGCACTCAGTACGTCTGTATTAGCGGTTCGGCGTTCTCGAAAAAATGCGTTCATTTTCCACTTGCGTTGCGCAGCCGGACTTTCGTGCGACCGTACTTCGTATATTGGCCGTCATTGCCCGTCATTTGCTGCTAGTGCGGCCGTGATTAAGTGCGCCAGAACGCACGTTAAAAGTGCGCTGGTCTGACCCCAGCCTTAGTCTTGGCCGTAAAAATGAAAGGCATAGAGTGATTTTTTTTTGGCTTTTTTTTTTGGCTCTTTTTTACTTCTGATTCGTTTTCCTACTCGCCGCCTCCTTTCTCTCTCCCCCGCGCCCCCCCCCCATCCATTCTAAAGAAAATGTTTTTGAGGGTCATCTTGACTTTGAGCAAAGCTCACAATATAAAGAAAGATGGAGGTGGGGGGGGGGTGTATGCGCTTGCTGTGCCGCTGTCAGGTCTTATCTAGGAGATCTGATGTGCTTGATACCCGTAAGAAAGGCACCAGATAGAGGAATGCTCTGGTTTACATCCTTTTTATCAATTACCTGCGTACGGGCGCAGCTGGGGCACGGTGACAGCGGTGACTCCGAGGTGTCCAGATCTAGAGTCACTCTGACCCGATAGCGTGAAATGGCAAGGAGCAGGTGCATAAGGCGCTTAATAAGTGCCAAGGATACATCTACATCAGTGGTTTTATTTCAGAAGCCAAGAGGCGAAGAAAACCGGTCAAGTGCGACCGGAGCGGCTCAAACTTTTTATAAAAAATGTAGGATATATATATATATTTTTTTTAAATTCTTTAAGGCTGGGGTCAGACCAGCGCACTTTTAACGTGCGTTCTGGCGCACATAATTACGGCCGCACTAGCAGCAGATGATGGGCAATGACGGCCAATATACAAAGTACGGTCGCACGAAAGTCCGGCTGCGCAACGCAAGTGGAAAACGAACGCATTTTTTCGAGAACGCCGAACCGCTAGTACGGACGTACAGAGTGCGCAGCTGCGGCATAGCGGCATGTGTGTGTGATTAGGAGACGTCAGACACTGCTAATGTCCAGCCAACATAACGTCCAGACGCAAAAAGTGTTTTATTGACGATCTGAAAAAATCACGCACGAAAAATGCGCATCGTATGACCGTTTTCGCGCACTCCGTGAAAAAATACGTCAATTCGTTCGGACGCACTTTTTTACGTTCGCGGGGAAAAATGCTTTCGTTTGACCCTAGCCTTAGTCTTGTGCATTGAACACAAAAAGTGTCCATTGTTGGAAAAGGGGGGGGGGTTTAGCATATTAAAATATATAACAAGAACAATTTGCACAAAGTGCAACAAGAGTGGTAATGTAATAAATTAAATTTAATGGTAAATAAGCATCTAACAATGTAATAAAAAAGAATGAAAAATAAGTATGTGGACGAAAGCCCAAAATAGAAGGGTTAAGGCAGTACCAAGAGAAGGCCGTAAAAAATTGCTTGTAAGCAATAGAAGCTACCCACATCCAGGTGGTTCAAGCCACACAAGGAGCCAGAAGTCAGCAATAAAAAGTAGGAGTATTTTATTTATTTATAAAGGATTTTACCAGGAAGGATACATTGAGATTTCTCTCGTTTTCAAGTATGTCCTGTAACAGCGTATACACATAAATGGTGGCTAACTATACCTCGGTGGTTCAAGCCACCTACATAACCAATGGCACAGGTACGCTAAATAAACAACCAATATAAGTCATAGGGCAAGGTCCACAAGAGAAAAATTCAAGATCGAACTGTTAAAAACAAAAGGAGAGCATATCTCTGACCTGATAGCGTGAAATGGCAAGGAGCAGGTGCATAAGGCGCTTAATAAGTGCCAAGGATACATCCACATCAGTGGTTTTATTTCAGAAGCCAAGAGGCGAAGAAAGCCGGTCAAGTGCGACCGGAGCGGCTCAAACTTTTTATAAAGAACGTAGGATATATATATATATATATTTTTTTTTTTTAAATTCTTTTAGTCTTGTGCATTGAACACAAAAAGTGTCCATTGTTGGAAAAGGGGGGGGGGGTTTAGCATATAGCATATTAAAATATATAAGATTTACAATAAAAAAGATATATTTTTTTTTTTTTGGTCTCCTCCATTGTTTGTTTAATTCAATGATCGTGGTCTGAGTTTTCCTTTCAAGATTTCAGGGTGACCTGAGGCCAAATAACTTTCAACTTGGAGGGTATAAACATGTGATGCTACTAGAGGGGGGGGGATAGGGGTGCGGACTATTCCATAACGCTGAGCATCGGGTATACTATAGACGTGATACAATACATTGAAACACGAGGAGAGGACTGCGAGTGGTGAGAGTGGGGGACTGGTGAGAGTGGGGGACTGCGAGTGGTGAGAGTGCGAGGTGAGAGTGGTGGACTGGTTGGGGCAGTGAGGTGTATCAGTGAGTCGGGTGGTAGGCTTCCCTAAATAGGAATGTCTTAAGGGAGCGTTTGAAGGAAGGGAAACTAGGGGAAAGTCTGACAGTACGAGGAAGAACGTTCCAGAGGATGGCGGCTGCGCGTGAGAAATCAGTTAAGCAGGGAGAAGTTAGGCGCAGGTCACTGTTTGAACTTAGGGAGTGGGCGGGGGTGTACCAATAATGCATTTTTAACGTTGGAAAGCCTTTAGCAAGTCGGCTCATTTTCTGCCCGAGCACAAAATACTCTCACATCTAGGCTGGAGCTTCCCGTGCTGCGCACATCGACTTTCTGGATGCCTGAAGTATCTAGCAGCTACTGTATTAGGGGGGAAATATAAAAAATATATATATATCCAGAGACCGATCCTTTTATCCATATAGAAACGTTAAAGCTGTTGTGTAAACTCTATAGTTTTGCATCATTGATTTTTAAAATCCATGCGTTTCTGTAGAATCATGACTTTCCTTTGAATTACTAAGACGAATAATCAACAACCAAAACGATATTTTCTCCACTTTCTTGTTTGTTTTTATTTCTATACACACAGTGTGTTCTTGTATTTCTCCTTTGCTCTTTCTTATTATGTCCTGCTAACTGGGTTCTGAATTTTGTGATTAAAGGGACACTACCAACGAAAAAGGAAATGTCCGTAACGTGTGTATCTACGTTGCTGATAGCTTACATGTGCTTTGTTTTCTCTTGTATGTTTAGTTAAGACCAAATTTTCCTCTATATGTGTCACTGGGTGCATCCATTGTGTGATATTTTGTGTTGTAAACTGCCCCCCCCCCCAGTATCTTTCCATCACTTGCTCCTCACTGTGTGGCTTTTGGCCATAGACTGGAGTGAATGGGTCAGATCTCCAAAATCCAACTCAGAGGATTACATGCGTGTGGAATGTAAGTAAATTACATCACCGGGGGTAGTATAAAGTGTTGAAAGCCCACTATCATCTCAGGTAGCCCGATTGGCACAATAGACCCCCTGAAGCCTTGTTTAAACATTCGCGCCACCAGCCCATCGCCTCTTCACTACTGTTATATCCTATGCCACAGCAGTAAGGTTAAACTTTTGGAAAGATTTTGGTAAATGTTGCATCATGGGAAAAAATCCACAAAAATGGAAACGGGAGATCAAAACCTAACTTTTTTTTTATTTTTCCAAGAAATACAGCAGCAGCATGTGTTTTATAATCTAGTTACAGTTTACGATAGTGTTAGTATTCCTGTAACCGTATCATAAGAGCTGAAGGGAAGTCAGAGGTAGAATTTTCATTTTTCCTTATCCTGTTATTTTCTTAACTATTTTAATTCCCGTTCCGTTCTCCGTAAACCCGCTGCTTCGCTGGAAGTTAAACCAGCAGTTTTGGATTAACGCTCGGAGCAGAGAATTAATGTTTACTGCTGCCACCGCCCATCATAATTTATGTAGAGAAATGTGTAAATCCGCTACTGTGCGCAATCCGTGCGCTCGTCTGACCCCAGTTTAAGTGGTAAATCGGCAGCTTAGAACAGGACTATAACGACGTCATCCTTCACAGAAAAATAAAGGGGAAGGGGCAAAGAACCACAGCCCTGTCCATATGATACAATGTGTGTGGGGAGAGGGAGAAGCACCATAGCCATGTCCGTGTAGCGCTCACTCACGGAGGAGCCGCTGAATTTAAACCTCGGGTCAGTCTCCCCGCACTAGGGAATAAATATACACCAGCACTGTTGTGGATTTTATACGTTATATAGTTTACTGAATAAACTGGCATATAAAGAGCAACACGGTATACGTATATGTATTTACAGTAGTTCGTAATGCGAGAAATGCGCAGCGAAAAAGAAAAAGGAATTTTAACCCCTTTGTGGTTGGAGTGTGAGTCCCGTACAGGTTGTGTCCCAAGAAAGTGTACTTGTATGCGTGTATTGGTACCCGGGTACAAGATTCAACTGGCCAGTGAATGATTTCAATGTGTCTTCGACTAGTCAAGTTGGGGCCCTGTAGGTTTTGACAAAACTGCAGCGTGCTTTATTATTTTTTACTGTGGTCGGGAAGGCCTCTCACCCATCCGCCAGATAGTCTGCGCTCTGCTCGACCCAGGACGTATCTCCGCTCGATTTGACTGGGACTCTGTGTCACCGGATCTGCTTGTCTTGCTTGTCTGTTTCTGCCACAAGATGCTCAGCTCACCGCCTGCACTCCCATTAGATCATCTGCGGTCTCCTAACTCGGGGTCCTTCAGCATACTCTGTATCTGTGTAAACTTCTCAGCGGTGGATCACTAGGTCTTTGGCAAGTAAAGTGAACCGATCTCCAGCTCCGCAAGGCCGCACCTGCGCTCCGGCCTGCTCACGATCGTTGTCTGTCTCACGTGCGTCTTGCTCTCTTCACTCCTCTGCGCGCTCTGCCTCCTCTCTCCACGAGGTTGCAGATGTAAGTCTCTCCTCCCTCCCCCACTTCCTGTTCCCGCCGCAAAGCATGCTGGAAAATGTAGTCCCAGTGTCTTACATTGCGCTTTGTCTCCCTCTGGTGGCCAAAAATAAGTACAGCAACAGTGTTTTAAACCAGCGCTACATCCATATGATAAAATGTGTGTGGGGAGAGGGAGAAGAACCACAGCCATGTCCATATGATAAAATGTGTGTGTGGGGAGAGGGAGAAGAACCACAGCCATGTCCATATGATAAAGTGTGTGTGTGTGTGTGTCCACACAGCCATTTACATATTATAAAATAGTTGGGGGATCGGTGCATTTCGTTAAAATGCTTGCAAGTTCTCCATGTAGTTCGACTGAAGTAATTTGAAATGGTACAGGACCTCCCATAAGATGAAAAAAACAAACATTCATTGTGAAGATTTGTGCATAAATAGGAAACTCAAAGGAAATGGAGCTTGACGCATAATTCAGACACAACTGTAGCGGCTCAATTTTACAACCAATTGTATCATTACACAACACCTGCGCAGCCGAGACGAGGACTTCTCTATTCTTGAAAAAAATAAACTTAATATAATAGTGCAATGCAGCCAAAAAATATAAATCATCTTCCTAATATGAACCGGAATAGGAAGTGCGCTTAGACTATTTAAAGCCTTCACGCTGGCTTGATTCAATGGCGTGATGCCTATTTCAGGTGGGACCTTCGCCCACACATACGGCCTGGGGTTCATCTTAAACGATTGTCAGCCATAACACATGCCGTCACCAATATAAGTATAAAACACAACAAAACATGCATAAAAGCGAAAGGTTAGCAATCCAGAAATGTGCTTTTACGTCTGTTGTATGGCTGAATCTTCCATCGCCATGAGGCGAAAAGAAAACCTCCTAAGATTTAATGTCACTAACGAAAGCGCGTGTGTTAATATGATGGATCCCTTGGCTTTTCTTCAAATAGTTTCTTGCTCGGACCCCTTGCATATAAAACCCATCATTTTTCATACTCCAGTATATTGAATATAAACGATTACGTGCATTATACCCTCTCTGTGCATTACTGTGAAATGTATACTTAAATTTGTAAAGAAGTAGGAAATGCCTCTTTTTAGCCCATCTCCTGTTGGCTTGCTCTTTGAGAGCCGCCATATTTAATTCCTCATTGGTCGGAAGCTCTATATCAGGGCTGTCAAACTCCTGGTCCCCCAGATTCCCAAAATTCTTTCAATGCAATTAAATGGCCAGGGAATCATGGGATTTGTAGTTCAGAAACCTGCGGGGGAGTCCTTGGAAATGCCTCCTATCCACCCAGAACGATCCAGACACACACAACCAGGAGAGCAGGAGAAATTCTTGATTCCACTAAAGTGTAGGCAGCGTTTCAATTGGCGTTCTTGCAATGTTTGGGGTCGCTAGTCCTCATAGGTACACGATAAGGGAAGAAATCATGTACAGAACTGATGTCACAAACTAGCTGCCATATTGGAGGAGGCAGACCCTGCGCCCGTCGCCTTCTTGTGGCCTACTGTAGCCCTCGAGCCTCGCGCTTCTCCTGGATCCCCCAGGGGCCTGGAGACGCGCCAGATGATGCTGCCTCACTACTACCCGGGGAATGGGACTGCCACACATGCCGGGGAGAGGTTGCTGTCAGAAGGCCACAACAGAGCAGGCCAGGAGGCCTCAACAAAGAGGTTGGATCTGACACCGGTTGACAGGATGAGTTGGCTGGATTCCATACCGGATGACCAGCCGCCCTGACCTCTACTAATGTAAGAATACATTGTGCAGTATTGCACAGAGAGGGTATAATGCCTTTTAAATTTTTATTTTTAAGACCCTGTTAAATGAAAAGTGTCCAGCTTGATATGATGGGTCTGTTCTTCACGGAAAATTTGATCGGTGGAAAACCTGGACAATTTCACCAATCAAAAGAAATGGTGACTCCTATCTTTTTTCTCCATCATGGAGTTTACTGCCTTTTTAGACCAGTTGAGTACTGACTTTACTGACTTCAGATAACGACCGATGGCCTGGGAAAATGGTGGAACCCCTGCTTTTGCCATTTAAAACACTAGCATAGGCAAGAGGTTGGAAAGTCAATCACATGGGTCACAATACGAGCTGGAAATGCTGCCAGTTTCTCTTTATAGGGAATTCAAATTGGAAATAAATGTGATGTAGACTGCTTTTCAGGTCGTCAACTGGTGCCTGTGTCCTGAGTAGACCACCGTGCCTTCTTGTCCGTAAATTGTTGTGTTGCTCTTGTACTTTCATGGTTGTTTCGTTGTGTACAGATGGATGTAACCGTTGAAGCATGCAGAACTCCATCTCGAGCCACAAGCGGGTTCTCTGCTGGAAGTAGCGTTATGGGAAGATACACCATTCAGGAAAAACTGGGGAGCGGATCCTTTGCCATTGCATATCTAGTGACTGACGCCAAGGACTCCGGAAATCTGTGAGTACAGTGAATGTCAAGCTGGTGCCAATGAAACATGTCCCAATGTATGTTATAGATCCAGACCAGTAATAACTACCCTTGGCTCCCCACGCTTCCAGAGCTACGTCACCCGTCTCAAGGCTGTGATATATATTTGAACACTTTTATGGTGCCAACGAGAATCTGAAGGACAACCTTATAACAGGTGGATGTGAGATCCGGTGCATTCATCAGGTCAACTAGATAATTGCCACGGCGCCACTAGGAGGCGGGCGCTTTTATGAGCTAATATAACCACAGGCACTATGGCAAAGGTTATGACTGTTTTGCCCTGCTGCAGTGCTTGCAAGCAGCCCTCTCCTGCCATTGGCCAAGGACAGCTGATAGCTTGGAGAGCTATCTAAATGCAAGTGCCCTCAACCTGCAAGGTTGCCGTCGCCTGGTCTAAACCCCACAAAAGTATGAGTATTAAGGGAGCAGAGACTGTCACGGTTAGAGATCTGAATATGTTTGTGTATGTGTATATGTAGAAAAAATATATATATATGTACTACTTCATGTATACAAATTGCCAATACAGCGCAGCCGCCCAGAAAAGTCTGAGTTTTTTGGCGTGTTCTAGGAAGTAATTAAAATGTTAATGGCCTTTGTCTCTTTGCGGGCCACGAAGTCCCCTTTTGAAGGGATATCACAGGCTATTGTGGAGTACTAGGGGAATAAGTCGTCTTTGATCTGCATGATAAGGGGGGAAATTGCCCCATTTAGTCTAATGGAATTTCCCTTGTCCCGTCCCCACCAGGGTCCCAACAATTCACACCCAAAGAGTGTTTCCCAGACCCAGTGGCAACACTTTGTAATTGATCACGTAGATCAAAGAAGCGGGCATATCCTTTGATAGCTAGAGACGATCTTTGGATAATTGTTATTATATCTGTAAATTAAATTAAAGAAGTGAACTGAGCATGCCCACAAATTAACAAGAGGGGGATTCTGGGAAATGTAATGGGCGGGCTGTACCATCTAGGGGATGTACCTGGGAAGAAATGGGAAAATGTATATATTCTGAAGCACGCCATGTGCCTTGGCTTTTTTCTTTGGGGTCCCATAAGAAAGTGTGAATTTGCAGGTTCTTCCAATCTCCAGCCCCAGGGGGTCACAGATGTCCTTCTAGCTTGCTGACGTGTGAGTAAAGTTCTGTGTTTTAATCCTCTTTATTTTTTCTGCTAGTGTGGTTAAATTATTGATTATCATATCTATCTTTTCTGTAACCAAATGCACTGTGATATATCATTTTTTTGTTTATCACAATAAATCTAAAACTTGTTAAGATCTTCTTCTGCCTGATATTCGTTCCACGCTAACTGAAGGACTGGATTATCATAGAGATTTGCCTTTGTTTAAGCTCGAGTCGATCTACTAATCAGTGTGCATTGGAGTGAAGTCAGTCATTCGGACTGTTTCCTATTTTGGGGTGCATAACCAGAGTCTCAAACCGGCTCTGGTTCAGACAGTAAGCATCTTGGGTAAAAGTCGGTTTGTCGTGGCAGTGTGACTAACAGTATAAGCAATGTAGTCAGTACTCCAGGTCGAGTGTAGACGGATACTGCGTTGCAGCCCTGTGGCCACTTCATCACGTTGCGTGCCCTTCTGGAGTGAAGGCGTTGCCGTGACAGTTAGGCAAGCGCGTGTGGGGGATTGTGGGCCACGTAGTCATTATTTTGGGTCTAGTGTAGACAGATAGTGATTTGTTTAACCCTGCGCTTCCTTCGCCACGGTGCGCGTTCTTGACAGAGACCATGTGGTATTATCGACGTCTTTGACAAAAATGAAATGATGTTAAAAATTTTGACTGCAGAGAGACTTCCGAGAGGTGGGCCAAGTGAATGGCCGCTCTTACACTGAGCTCCGTGCAGGACGAGCAACTAACCCTCTGTTGACCGGGCATCTAACGCCCTCTGAGGCATCGCACCCTGCAGGAGCTCTTTTAACCCTTGCTGCCCTGAACTTTGATTAGAATCCGGCTGGATCCGGTCTCGCAGCGCTGACAACCCCGGAGTCACCAGGCCTTAAGTAGGCGGCCTATCCCGGTCTAACCAGGACCCTTGGAACTCCCTTCCCTGTAACCCCGGATTTTCCAGCTCGCTGGGAGCACCGAATGGAGTGTGTTGGGGTCGAATTTTGGTGGAGGCGGGAGTAATTAAACGCCTCGTGTCAAATCGGGGGGGGGGTTGCGCACGGCCGCCATTTTGCCAGCGCCACGAGGTGGAGTGGCGCTTCCCCAGACGATAATCTGCGGGGCCTATTGAAAACTGAACACCCCCCTTGGCTGTGGAGCGCTCGGAGACAGCGCTACCCGCAGAGTAGAGTGACTCCTCGTGAACCACCTGTCCTGCGGTGTTCAGAGTCGGATTCCTGGGCCCCAGTGAAACCCCCTCCCCGCCTCTAGCGTCGAAAAGACCCCCGTACATAAAGGGAAGGGGAAACAAAAGACAATAAAATAGAAGCCCTTCTACTGCCCTACCTATCCCGCCGGGACAACATCCATCTGCCACCGGTGACGAAGCCTCGTAGAACCCGGCCGCCCTCTTGCCAGGGCCGCGCGTGCGGTGGAGATGAGGCCTCGGATATTTCCCAAATACGGTGGAGTGCAACCAGGAGCTTGTCCCCAAGTTATTTTTATTTTTTTTTATCTGTTTCTCTCTCCTCCGCCCTGGGGTTCCCCTGGGACATCCTTGGCATATTAACTTTACATAACCAATAATTTTTCTCAGTCCTAGGGATCCCCTTGGGCGCCACTCTCAAATTTTTCAGTCTCCTTTAAATAAGAGGCGTCCTGCACAGATTGAATTTTTCGGGCCAGGTCTCCTGGGGTGACTTTCTAGACCTTCACTGCCCTGTCTCATTGTGCTCCTTTGATTGGGGGCGTCCGTACCCCTATCTGTCTCTGTGGTTCAGCTGCGGATTTACCCTACCACTGTTCCTAATTCTAGCCACAATCAGAATTCAGCCTTCGACGCTCTACCTCTTCTTCAGCATGGAGAAATTTGTGTCTTCCAGCAAAACAAACAAGAAAACCTCGGATAAATCCTCATCGAAAGTGACCTCGAAGCTATCTCAACGATTGACTCTGCCATCCTCCCCGTCTACTACTCCTTTTGACCCCCAACTGGATCTATTGCAGTCAGCTCTATCAGCCTCTCCTTCTTATGGCGACAGTCGTCAAGACCCCCCCCGAGTCTGCATGGCGGACATCACAGCGGTGTTGTCCCCCTTGCTTGATGAAAAACTCGGACGACTCTCCTCGACCATTGAATCCATATTATCGCAGTTGACATCGCAAGCACAAAGGCTTACAGAAGTCGAGGAACAGGTCTCGACCCTTGAGGATGACGTTAATCCACTGAAGGCACAGGTGGACGCACAACAATCCGTAATTCAAACACTGACAGAAAAATTGGACGACTTGGAGAATCGGAGCCGTCGCAATAATTTACGTGTGGTTGGCCTCCCGGAGACAGTGAAAGTCTGAGCCTTGCAAGAATGGGCTTCCAACTGGTTACCTACTCAATTGGGCTTGGATGCCCCTGACCTTCCCTTGGCTGTGGAGCGAGTACACAGAGTGGGCCCTGATCTAAATCCACAGGCGGGACGACCTCGCCTTGTCATCATGAGACTTCTCAACTTTGTCGACAAATCTAAACTATTACAAGCCTTTCACAAGGCCAATGCTTTGGATTACAATGGAGCCCCTCTGAGACTGTTTCAGGACTTTTCGGCTTCTGTGTCCCAGAAGCGAAGGGCGTTTTTGCCCTTGTGCTCGGAATTGGTGGCAAAGGACATTCGTTTTTCGCTGTTATATCCGGCTCGCCTAAGAGTGAATTTTAATGGAGCAACCCATTATTTTGATTCCCCGGCTGAGGCAAGCGCGGCTCTCCTCCCAGGGCAACTCCATGAGAGGTCGACTTCGCCTCTTCCTACACGTACGCCATCTACGAGAATGCGCACAGGGAAGCCTTGACAAGGTCGTAACTGGACTTCATTCTACCTTTTCTTCTTCAAACTATGACGCAATTCTTGTTTGTTGTGTTGCAACTAATGCTCTCCTTTTACCCTAGGTTGTGCTTATTGAGGTTGGATGATGGATGGTTCATAGCCACATCTGATCTCTGGGTCCTGTTGATCCTTTTGTTTTTGTCTATGTTACGGTTTGGGTTTATTTCTGAACCCTCTTTACAGGTTCTGGTTCCATATAAGAGTAAAAATGTATGGACGCTCAGAATCAAGGTATTTAGTCTATTTCGTGTTCCCCTCACTGGGCTCCAGGGCTGTAGCTGGGACGACCCTGGCCCCCCCTTTAGGAGTGGCTATGCCATATTCCCTATGATAGGCACTTTACGGTGCCCCGTCAGTCCGAGACCCCCCTCCATGACATCTCTTGAGCCACCTACCCTTAAAGCCTCCCTCAGACTCCTCTCTTGGAATGTGGAGGGTTTAAACTCTCCCGTCAAAAGGAAAAAGATACTTGCTCACTTAGCCACGTTGAAACCCGATGTGGTCTTCCTACAAGAGACCCACTGGTCTTCCCCTGATACCCAATCCAGGGAGATCGGAGATGGTTATCAAACTTCCGCCCCTTTTACGAACAAAAAAAGGGGCACCGCTATCCTTTTAAATAAATCCCTGCCGTTTATAGTCCTTGACGAAGCTAATGACACCCAAGGTCGCTTCTCCATTGTATTGATGTCAGTTCTAGGAGAGCCCTATTTATTAGTGAACGTCTATGCCCCTCACCCTCCCCACTTACAATTTTTTTCCGATCTCTACACGACTCTCCTTCAATATACTTTTACACATTGTATTATAGGCGGGGATTTTAATGCGGTTTTGGACTCTGTCTTAGACCGCTCTCGTGTAGGCTCTTGCCCAACACCCTCACGGGCTTCAGCTGGCCCCATTTTCTTAAAAGACCACCTAGCTTTGTTCGACGCCTGGCGTTATGTCAACCCTGAAGGTAGAGACTACTCATTTTACTCACATCCCCATGATTCCTTTTCCCATATAGACATGTTCCTACTGTCCTCGACTTGCTACAACTCCATAGTTGACGCAACGATAGGAATGATACACATTTCCGACCATGCACCTGTCACGGTAGATCTACAGTTAAAAACGCCACTCCCACGCTCCCGAAATTGGCGCTTTCCCACTACTCTCCTTCACTCCAGTGATTTTAAAGCACACCTAGAACTTAGTTGGAACAACTACCTGGACGATAACTTGGAACATGTGGATGATATTAATTTGTTTTGGGAGGCGGCTAAACCGGTCACGAGGGGTTGCATAATTGAATATATGTCCCGTAAACGTAAAGAGGTCAACAAAAGACTGCTAGAGGCGCACTCCTCCCTAGTTAATTCTTATAGAACTCATGTCGCACACCCTACCCCTATCACATCAGAACAGTATAAGGCGGACAAACAAAGCTATGCTAAATTAGCTGAAGAAAAGGCCCAATATTCCTGGCTGCACCAGAAAAATCGTTTTTTCCGCTGGGACAACAAACCAGAGAAACTCCTGGCCAATCTACTGAAATTGCAACACCCGTCGGTCCCGGCAATAACTAGAATTAAGACCCCCACGGGTGACATGTTAACTGACCCATCAGACATCAATAGGTTTTTCCGCGACTACTTTGAGACATTCTATAAAGCTGAACTCGATGAGTGGAAAGTCCAGGCTAAATTTTTCGTAACAGCAGGGATGCCGGAACTAGATCCTGAGACGAGATAAACTAAATGCTCCAATTAGCTCCAATGACATCACGACAGCAATTTCTCACCTCCATTCCAATAAAACCCCCGGCCCGGATGGCTTCTCTGCAGAATATTATAAAATACTAGAGGGCCATCTTGTCCCCCACCTCACGACCTTGTTCAACAATATACTACAGGGAAAAGCCCCGCCACCTTCCTTTTAATGCGTCTAGGATGATAATGATTCCTAAACCAGATAAAGATCCTTTACTAATAACGTCCTATCGCCCAATTTCCCTATTAAATACTGATTTGAAACTATTATCGGCCATAATGGCTAGGCGTCTGCAGGCCCCGCTAACTCCGTTTATCTCCCCTGCTCAAACAGGGTTCTTGACAGGACGCCACTCCACGCAAAATGTCAGAAAAGCCCTGGCTGCAATCTGGTCGTCAAATAGCCGCACTCAATCATGGGAATTACTCCTTAGCTGCGATGCCGATGAGGCTTTTGACCGCATATCATGGTCCTATCTACGACGATTCTTGAAATATCACTCCTTTGGTGTCCCAATACTTAATTTGTTTAATGCTTTATATGATACTCCTTCCGCTACCATCACGACTAATGGCCTTAATTCCACCCCTTTCACACTTGAACGGGGCACACGTCAGGGTTGCCCACTTTCCCCTCTATTATTTAATCTAGCATTAGAACCACTCTTAAGAATTTTCCAAACATGTCCGGATCTTCGCGGGATACACATAGGTTCTCAGGAGGTCCGCATAGTTGCGTTTGCAGACGATTTGCTTCTCTTTCTGTCCCACCCCGACAAAGCGCTCCCAACCCTTTTGACATATTTGGAAGAATTTCACCTAGCATCGGGGTTTAAGATTAACTATGATTAAACATTAGCGATACCGTTGGGTACGGATTGAGGAAGCTCGATAGGGCAGCACAGTCCCTTTCGCTGGTGTCAAACGGGGTCTTTTAAATATTTAGGTGTGTTACTACCGACAAATATCACAAGATTATACGAGGTTAACATTTCTCCGCTCCTGTCTCAACTTAAGAACCAGTTAGCCTCCTGGGCAAAACTTCCGTTGTCTTACTTGGGGAGTTGCAGTTTTATAAAAATGGTCGCATTCCCACGGCTCCTATACCCGATACAAATGCTCCCACTACTCCTCAAACGTAAGGATATAGCACAAATTCATGCTCTGTTTACCAGATTCATCTGGAGCGGGGGAAAACCATGCATAGCACTACGCAAACTTCAGCTTCCCTATACTATGGGAGGATTGAACTTACCAGACATGTATTCCTATAATATTGCAGCCCTGTACCAAATAGTGGCGGACTGGATCGCGGACTCATCTAGGTACACGGATTGTGCCTTGGATCGAGCCATGTCTTTCCCAATATCCCCATTGGCTTTCCTGCACACCCCCCTGTCTAGGATCCCTCGAACCCAGAGATCTAATCCCTTGCTTTTTACAGGACGGGAGGCGTGGTATCGAGCTCGTAAACTGCGGGGCTTGTCCTGGACATCCTCGGTTTTCCAACCATTACTACGTAACCCTGCTTTCCAGTCTGGCTCAGCGGCCTCCGCATTTCGGGTCTTGGCGACTAAAGGTCTAACTCAAATAGGTCATCTGTTGTCGGGATCAGCTCACTCCCTTATCTCCTATAGAGATTTGTGTGTCCTAGCGGCCCCTACCCCCCTTCACTCGGTATATTATATGCAGCTATCGGCATTTGTATCAACACAGTTAAGTACCTTAAAACCACAGGACTTTTCCAATCCCCTTGATACTCAGGCGTCTCTGGGTCCGTCCACAGCTTCATTTCGCGCTCTGCTTCGGCCTCAATTTGATTGGTCGGTAGCGACCACGGGCTTAGCAGCTTGGTGTGTTCAGCTTCCCAAACAATCGCCCTTTACCTTAATCTCGGCCACTAATAATTTACGTAAACAGATCCCCTCGGCTCAATATGACAAAATGTTTTTGAAATTATTACATGGCGCCTATATAGCCCTGGATAGATTGGCCCATCTAACACCCCTCAGCTCTGGCCAATGCCTCAAATGCATGCATGCTAACGCGGATCTCTTTCACTGCTTATGGTCCTGCACATTAGTGTCAAACTTTTGGAACTCCATACGGAGATTCGGTGTTCGGATCCTAAATATAGAGGTACCTACCACCCCAGACTGGGCGTTGTTTAACCTCCTCTCCGACAGCGAACGACGTGGACTGGACAGGAATCAGAGGGCCCTATTAGGAGTGCTATCCGCAGTAGCTAAAAAGGCCATTTTGGGGAACTGGATTGCCGCCTCTCCCCCCACATTTTCTATGTTTTATTCCCGCTTTTATGCTATTTTTCAACATGATTGGGTGGAGACCGCTCTGCATAAAGACGATAAAGTACAACAGTTTTTTTTTGAAAAATGGGAGCATTTTATGTCATGTCTGCCGGAAAATGTCGTTGCAAAACTAAAAAGAGATTTTGAATATACTACCTGGTACCTATCATCCCCTCTCTTAAGACCTAACACTCAGACACTGCTAGAACTTTCAGAATTTTTTGATGTGTTACCATCGGCTTAATGTGTAGATACTGTATATTGAGGCTTTTCTTGTCGACTGTAGGATGGGAGAGAGGTCTTCCTAAGTGGGAATGTAAATCTGCATATTGTACTATGAACTGAGTTTGTCAATTCAAAAATAAAGTTTATAAAAAAAAATAATTTTTTTTTTTACTGCAGGGGCAGCTGAAATGGTTATGATGCCTACAATGTCTCATAAATGCCTATATGTGCTCACTGGCATATATTTGTCCAGCTTAACAGATAGCTAATGGTGTCCATCACTTGAATGAAAGGTTGTGTCAGGCTAAGGTCTGATAAATCTGTAAATATCTGAATTGCCTGCAAGCTGAGTTGTATATATTACATAATACATAAACGCGGTGCTTGCGAAGTGACTCATTGCATTGTTAGAGTCAGATTTCATTGTCTTATGTCAGACTTATACTTTTCATTTCTTTTTTTCTTTTTCTTTCCTCATTTTCGATGTGAGTCACTTAAACTGTCGCATTGGGTAGAACATTCATTTAGACCATAAACCGTGTCAATCTACTGTGTAATTCCACCCTCGCAATAGCGCTGTATGCAGAACAAATTCATTGCCTCGCTATGCGGAGTGATTGCTCTGCCCATTTAGATCCAGATCTTCAAGGGTTTCTGCAATTCCTAGTATTAAATGCTAGCACATATATGATGTATTTCTTTGTAAAATGCTGATATGCCTCATAGCTCATACCTGTAATCAAAACACCAAAAAAGTCAATAATTGTAGGAAAAATTTAATGTTCATGCTCCGCATATTGTGCTCTGCCTGTTCTATTACAGCAGGGGTCAGCAACCTTGGTCCTCCAGATGTTTTGGAACATTATTATAATCATTTATATGGCGCCAACAGTTTCCACAGTGCTTTACAATAACCAAAGGGAACGAGATACAGAGAAACGGACATGGGATAAAAACGAGGTGTAGAGGGTCCTACTCATAGGAGCCTAGTCTTTCTTTCCTTCTCTCTTCTCTCCTCCTCCCACTTTCTTCTCTCTTCTCCTCTACCTCCCTCTTTCTTCTCTCCTCTCCTCTACCTCCCCCTTTCTTCTCTCTTCTCCTCTACCTCCCTTTCTTCTCCTCTACTCCCCCTTTCTTCTCTCTCTTCTCCTCTACCTCCCCCTTTCTTCTCCTCTACCTCCCTTTCTCTCTCTCTACCTCCCTTTCTTCTCCTCTACCTCCCCCTTTCTTCTCCTCTACTTCCCCCTTTCTTCTCCTCTACCTCCCCTTTCTTCTCCTCTACCTCCCCTTCTTCTCCTCTACTTCCCCCTTTCTTCTCCTCTACCTCCCCTTTCTTCTCCTCTACCTCCCCTTTCTTCTCCTCTACCTCCCCCTTTTTCTCCTCTACCTCCCTTTCTTCTCTTTCTTCTTTCTCTCCCTTTCTTCTTCTCTACCTCCCTTTCTTCTTATCTACCTCCCCTTTCTTCTCCTCTACCTCCTTTCTTCCTTCTACTCCCCCTTTCTTCTCTCTACCTCCCCTTTCTTCTCCTCTACCTCCCCTTTCTTTCCTTCTACCCCCCTTTCTTCTCCTCTACCTCCCCCTTTCTTCTCTTTTCCTCTACCTCCACCTTTCTTCCTCTTCTCCTCTACCTCCCTCTTTCTCCCTCTTTTCCTCTACCTCCCTCTTTCTTCCCTCTTCTCCTCTACTCCCTCTTTCTTCCCTCTTTCTTCCCTCTTCTCCTCTACCTTCCTCTTTCTTCCCTCTTTCTTCCTCTTTCTCTACCTCCCTCTTTCTTCTCTCTTCTCCTCTACTCTCGCTTTTCTTCTCTTCTCCTCTACCTCCCTCTTTCTTCCCTCTTCTCCTCTACTTCCCTCTTTCTTCCCTCTTCTCCTCTACCTCCTCTTTCTTCCCTCTTTTCTCTACCTCCTCTTTCTTCCCTCTTTCTCTACCTCCCTCTTTCTTCCTCTTTCTTCCCTCTTCTTCCTCTACTCCCTCTTTCTTCCCTTCTTTCTTCCCTTTCTCCTCTACTCTCCCTCTTTCTTCCCTCTTTTCCTCTACCTCCCTCTTCTTTCTTCTCTCTCTCTCCGCTTTTTCTCTTCTCCTCTACCTCCCTCTTTCTTCCTCTTCTCTCTACCTCCCTCTTTCTTCCTCTTCTCCTCTACCTCCTCTTTCTTCCCTCCTCCCTTTTCTTCCCTCTTTTCCTCTACCTCCCTCTTTCTTCCCTCTTCTCCTCTACCTCCCTCTTTTCCTCTTTCTTCCCTCTTCTCCTCTACCTCCTCTTTCTTCCTCTTCTCCTCTACCTCCCTCTTTCTTCTCTCTTCTCCTCTACCTCCCGCTTTCTTCTCTTCTCCTCTACCTCCCTCTTTCTTCCCTTCTCCTCTACCTCCTCTTTCTTCCCTCTTCTCCTCCTACTTTCCCTCTTTCTTCCCTCTTCTCTTACCTCCTCTTTCTTCCCTTTCTCCTCTACTCCTCTTCCCTCTTTCCTTATCCTCTCCTCTACTCCCTCTTTCTTCCCTCTTCTCCTCTACCTCCCTCTTTCTTCCCTCTTTTCCTCTTCTCCTCTACCTCCCTCTTTCTTCCCTCTTTCTTCCCTCTTCTCCTCTACCTCCCTCTTTCTTCCCTCTTCTCCTCTACCTCCCTCTTTCTTCTCTCTTCTCCTCTACCTCCCGCTTTCTTCTCTTCTCCTCTACCTCCCGCTTTCTTCTCTTCTCCTCTACCTCTCTTTCTTCCCTCTTCTCCTCTACCTCCCTCTTTCTTCCCTCTTCTCCTCTACCTCCTCTTCTTCCTTCTTTCCTCTACCTCCTCTTTCTTCTTTTTTCCTCTTTTCCTCTACTCCTCTTCTTCCCTCTTTCTTCCCTCTTCTCCTCTACCTCCCTCTTTCTTCCCTCTTTGCCCTCTTCTCCTCTACTCCCTCTTTCTTCCTCTTTTCCTCTACCTCCCTCTTTCTTCTCTCTTCTCCTCTACTCCCGCTTTTCTCTCTTCTCCTCTACCTCCCTCTTTCTTCCCTCTTCTCCTCTACCTCCCTCTTTCTTCCCTCTTCTCCTCTACCTCCCTCTTTCTTCCCTCTTCTCCTCTACCTCCCTCTTTCTTCCCTCTTCTCCTCTACCTCCCTCTTTCTTCCCTCTTCTCCTCTACCTCCCTCTTTCTTCCCTCTTTCTTCCCTCTTCTCCTCTACCTCCCCTTTCTTTCTTTTTCTTCCCTCTTCTCCTCTACTCCCTCTTCTTCCTCCTCCTCTACCTCCCTCTTTCTTCTCTTCTCCTCTCTCCTTTTCTCTCTCTTCTCTCCTCTTCTTCTCTTCTCCTCTACCTCCCTCTTTCTTCCTCTTCTCCTCTACCTCCCTCTTTCTTCCCTCTTCTCCTCTACCTCCCTCTTTTCTTCCTCTTCTCCTCTACCTCCCTCTTTCTTCCCTCTTCTCCTCTACCTCCCTCTTTCTTCCCTCTTCTCCTCTACCTCCCTCTTTCTTCCCTCTTTCTTCCCTCTTCTCCTCTACCTCCCTCTTTCTTCCCTCTTTCTTCCCTCTTCTCCTCTACCTCCCTCTTTCTTCCCTCTTCTCCTCTACCTCCCTCTTTCTTCTCTCTTCTCCTCTACCTCCCTCTTCTTCTCTCTTCTCCTACCTCCCGCTTCTTCTCTTCTCCTCTACCTCTCTTTCTTCCCTCTTCTCCTCTACCTCCCTCTTTCTTCCCTCTTCTCCTCTACCTCCTCTTTCTTCCCTCTTCTCTCTACCTCCCTCTTTCTTCCCTCTTTTCCTCTACTCCCTCTTTCTTCCCTCTTCTCCTCTACCTTCCTCTTTCTTCCTCTTCTCCTCTCCTCCTCTTTTTCCCTTTCTCCTCTACCTCCCTCTTTCTTCCCTCTTCTCCTCTTTCTTCTCCTCTTCTCCCTACCTCCCTCTTTCTTCCTCTTTTCCTCTACCTCCCTCTTTCTTCCTCTTCTCCTCTACCTCCCTCTTTCTTCCTCTTTCTTCCCTCTTCTCCTCTACCTCCCTCTTTCTTCCTCTTCTCCTCTACCTCCCTCTTTCTTCTCTCTTCTCCTCTACCTCCCGCTTTCTTCTCTTTCTCTACCTCCCTCTTTCTTCCCTCTTCTCCTCTTTCTTCCCTCTTCTCCTCTACCTCCCTCTTTCTTCCCTCTTTTCCTCTACCTCCCTCTTTCTTCCCTCTTCTCCTCTACCTCCCTCTTTCTTCCCTCTTTCTTCCCTCTTCTCCTCTTACCTCCCTCTTTCTTCCCTCTTTCTCCCTCTTTTCCTCTACCTCCCTCTTTCTTCCCTCTTCTCCTCTACCTCCCTCTTTCTTCTCTCTTCTCCTCTACCTCCCGCTTTCTTCTCTTCTCCTCTACCTCCCTCTTTCTTCCCTCTTCTCCTCTACCTCCCTCTTTCTTCCCTCTTCTCCTCTACCTCCCTCTTTCTTCCCTCTTCTCCTCTACCTCCCTCTTTCTTCCCTCTTCTCCTCTACCTCCCTCTTTCTTCCCTCTTCTCCTCTACCTCCCTCTTTCTTCCCTCTTTACCTCCCGCTTTCTTCTCTCTTCTCCTCTACCTCCCGCTTTCTTCTCTCTTCTCCTCTACCTCCCGCTTTCTTCTCTCTTCTCCTCTACCTCCCGCTTTCTTCTCTCTTCTCCTCTACCTCCCGCTTTCTTCTCTCTTCTCTTTTATTCTGCCTGGGATGCGTGCTTGTTTTCTTGTTGACCAGGGTTGTACTTCACTTTGACCTGGACTATGGGGAAAGTGAGGCCCACTTGGTTTGCCCCTCTGGCAATCCTGTCTCAGTGATACATGGGGATTCCTGAAGCAACATTCAGATTCAATCCCAGAGCCTGAATGGCAGCAGTACTATTAGGGGAGCATAGGCCATCCATCGAGAGATTATAAATTGCTCAACATCCCTAAAACGTTCCTTCTACTAGTCATGTTTCTCTGTTCGCTGATCAGTCACTTTAGCATGTTGTTAAATGACGCTCCGAGGCTTTGGAGCCTTCGTGTAAATCCCAAGCTGGTTTTCTTTGGTTTCCATAGAGCGCACAATGTTTCCAGCAAAGGGATCCTGGGTATTGTTTCTGGAAAGCATAAGCTCCCTTCTCGCCTCCCTTCATGTAAAACTCACAATAGCTTTGGCATCTTCTAGTATTACATAGTTACATAGGCTAAAAAAAGACATGCGCCCATGGGTTCAGCCTCTCACACATCACCTACTGCTGTTGATCCAAAAGAAGGCAAAAAAACCCAGTCTGAAATGCTTGCCAATATGCAACACACTGGGAAAAAATTCCTTCTTGACCCCAGATGGCGTCAGATTTCTCCTTGGATCAAGAAGCTTACCCACGTATTGCATATTTTAACCCTTAATATTCTGTGTCTGCAGGAAGTCATCCAGTCGTCATTTAAAAGTCAGTACAGTCTCTGACCCAACCACCTCAACAGGCAGAGAATTCCACAGCTTTATTGTGCTCAACATAAACTAACCCTTCGTATGCTTTAGGCTGAATTTCCTTTCGTCAAGTCTAAATGGGTGACCTTGTGTCCTGTGTATAGTCCTGTTAATGAATAGGTTATCAGACACTGGTATATAATGGCCCCATATATATTTATATTAGGTTATCAGATCCCCTCTAAGGCCCCGCATATATTTATATAGGGTTATCAGATCCCCTCTAAGGTGCCATTTCTCTAAACTAAACCGGTTTAAGCTTGTTAGTCTTTCCTCATAACTTAAACCTTCCATTCCCCTTATTAATTTAGTTACCTGTTTGCACTTTTTCTAGCGCTATAATATCCTTTAAGACAGGTGCCCAAAATTGCACGGCATATTCAAAATGCGGTCTGACCATTGATTTATACAGAGACAAAATTATGTTTTCATCCCGAGAGTTAACTCCCCTTTTAATGCATGCCAATACCTTGCTGGCCTTGGCGGCTGCTGTTTGACATTGCACATTGTTACTTAGTTTGAAGTCTATGATTATTCCCAAATCCTTCTCCTGCTTGGATTTCCCTAACTCCGTACCATTTAGGGTATAAATTACTTGTGTGTTCTTCAAAGTGCATAATTTTGCACTTATCTACATTAAATTTCATCTAACTAAATCCCTCTGCAGCGAAGTAACATCCTGCTCACATTGTATTACTTTTCCTAGTTTTGTGTCATCTGCAAACACTGATACATGGCTTTCAATGCCTATCTCAAGGTCATTTATAAATAAATTGAATAGTATTGGTCCTATAACAGAACCCTGAGGGACACTGCTTACCACTGATGTCCATCTTGAAAATGTACCACTTATGACCACTCTCTGTACCCTATCTTTTAGCCAGTTTTCTATCCAAGAACAAGTATTTTCATCTAGACCAATTTTTCTTAATTTAAATAGTAACCTTTTGTGTGGAACTGTGTCGAAAGCTTTGGCAAAATCCAAGTAAATCACATCCACTGCGACCCCCTGATCTATACTTCTACTTATTTCCTCATAGAACGTAATTAGGTTAGTCTGACATGATCTGTGTTTCTGCTGATTTTTGCTAATTACATTATACCTCCCAATAAATTCCTGAATACTATCCCTTAGTAACCCCTCAAATACTTTCCCAGCTACAGATGTTAAGCTCACAGGTCTATAATTCCCAGGCACAATTTTTAAACCTTTCTTAACTATAGGGCCACGTCAGCTTTTCTCCAATAATTTCTGTCTTGTGTTGAAAACCGATTCATTCGGGTTCTGTATTTTTATGCTTTCTTACATTTGACATCTGGGCAGCGGAATTCAGGCATCAGCCACCGTACTTTTCATTTTTATCAATCTATGAATGCGTCACCTCCCAGCACAAAATACACAAAGACTAAGAGGGCCTCTCTTTTCTTAACTGGGCACTCTATCCACCATGACCAAATTGGTAATGGTACACCAAGTGTCCTCCTCCACCACCCTTGGGTGTCTATACAGGTAGCAACAACCCTTCAGAGCTGAGGGCTTTTCTCCACCTGGAAATCTTCTAAGGTTGTGATCTTCACCGCACAGGATCTGAAGCATGAATCGACCAATGCCTCTCAAGCATTTGCCCAGAGAAGCATCTGATTGGCTGAGAGCTTGGCACAGTGATGGCTGTGTGAGCCAGGAAAAGCACGCTAGAAGACCCCCGGCCCTGGAACGAGAGAGCGTGCTGAGGGAGTGTAGAAAAAAGCAGGGGCACCGAGCTACAGGTCAGGACAGAGTTGGCTCCAAAATTAGGCAAAATAGGCAGACGCCTAAAGCCTCACATCTGAGTTTATATTTTAATGGAGGAAAGACAGTCTGAGCATCAACATTAAGCAAGGTAAGCAAAGTAAACTTTTTATGTCTTCACACTACCTGACAGTGGTAAGCGTGCCCCTCCCGAGGCTACACCAGTGGCTTGACGGGTTAAACGTAAGAAGAACTGGCAAAGGAATTTTACTTCCAGCTCCTGTAAAAACATGTCTGCAAATCTCTCAAATACCTATGGGCAGAGCATTCTCTAAACCTCAGCACCCGGCATGCGCTGCAGACACTGCTCTATTGTTTAGAGGTTTTAAAATATTAACCCACAGAACAATGCACAGTATTGAAAAGTCTTCACACTCCTTTCCAAGTGCCACCGTCTGCACCTCCATGATACCCCTGCCGAAAGTCGCGCCTACATACTGTAACACGTGCCAGCGTCTAATTACTGTTATCCATGTCTACATCGGTTTGAGTCTTGTGTCCGTTGCAGCTGGTGCGTTATGTTGCGCTTTACTATGTCAGTTATGGATGCACCTGGGATCTCTGGGTTTTGCACGCGTGGCTCGGCCAGCCAAGATGATTCATGGTCATCTAACTGTAGAGTCTCCTGTAGAGGTGATGACAAATGTCTGCTGTGTTGGTACCAAAACACGGAGCAGGTAATTTGTTTCTAATGTCATATCACAATGGACTAGACCAGGGGTCGGCGACCTTGGCCCTGCAGATGTTTTGGAACTACATCTTACATGAAGCTCAGCCAATTTAATGAGTACCTGAGCATATTGGGAAATGTACTTCAAAACACCTGGGGGGGCCAAGGTTGCTGATCCCTGGATGAGACCTTAACATGGATGAATAACCTTTTATTTTGCATATGGAGCAGTTGTCCCTGTAATGGCTCAACCAAGCTAAAACTTTGTGAGACCTGAGCAGGCCCCACCGTAAAGCAGGCCACTAGTGCTGTTTCTCGTTCTCAGGACCCTCACATACCTCTCTTTTTCTCACGAAGTTTACAGGGTAATCCAGACGTGGACCCCTTGCTCGATGTGCCTAGAGGTTGTCGGCTATACCCTCTTGACGAGGCCTAACAAGGCCGAAACGATCGTCGGGGGTTGCTGCACCTTTCGTGCAGGGATGACGTCCTTGGCATTTCAGTACTGGCCACACTTTCTGGGTGATAGCGTCTCATCTGCATCCCTGTAATGGCACAATCGGGCTAAAACCTTGAGACCTGAGCGGGCCCCACCGTAGAGCAGGCCAGTGGCCACTAGTGCCATTGCTCATACTCATGACCCTCACGAACCTCTCCGTTTCTCACCTTTTATTTCCTGTTTCGATACTTGACTTCCAGGTATCACATAATGGTGAATCATGGACAGTGTTGCATATTCCTTTATTTGTCGATCTAGAATGCATTTTTCGAGGGTTTAGAGCAGGGGTTGCCAATCAAGGCCTTCCATATGTCTTGGGACTACATTTCCCTATAAGGCTCAGCCAATCAGAGTATCTGAGCAGCATAGACGATGTTGTTACAAAAGCTCTGGAGGGCCGAGGTTGCTGACCCCTAGCATAGGGTAAAGTATATTGGTTTTGGGTGCCCAGGAGGTTATTGAGGCCAATTTAACCCTTCTGGTTTGAGGTCAACCAATTTAAAGGAAATCTAAAGCACTCTTTAGAAATAAATGTTTAATACTAAATTTAAAGCAAGCCTGCTGGCGAGTCCGTAAGGCTAAATTTCTGGTATAAACATTGCCGTCGTAAGAAACCGAAATCCTGTATAGTAACGTGAAACGAGACCAGTGTCTGCATTTTTTTTAAGGTTTAATTCGTCCAGACCCACTCCGAACGTTCCCTTCTCCCGCTTTGAACTCAGAATAGGTTCGCGAACCCTCCGAGTATGTCTGAACTCTCCTTTTTATTCTAACGGTGTGCTGCACTGGACGAACTGCAGATGTCACATGACCAGCAGGAGACGGACTGCTCATCCAGGGAGGATGGACGCTTGAGTGAGCGTTCAGCCCATCCAATGGCTTTCCAATCCAATTGAGGGCCATCTGGATAGAAAAGAGTCCCATTTCCAGGTACCGATCCATGGAGCTTAGCTTGACGCTCGCTGATCTCGGCTTCTGGCTGGAGATGAATCTTCATTCACAAAGTGGTGAGGACAATCTGGTCACTGTGACCACTCTTGACATTGAGTCACAATGTCTAGACCTGGGGGGCAAACTCGGGTCCCCCCCCCTGCAGATGTTTCTGAACTAAAATTCCCATTATTCTCTGGCCATCCATTGCACGCCAAGAATTCTGGGAACTGGAGGCAATCTACATCTGGGGGGCTGGAGTTTGATAACACTGGTGTAGAGGGTCCCTTTTAAGAACCGCTTTTCTTAGTTCATTAAGGAACTGAAGCAGAGCGGCAGGCTCCTCCACCAAGCATTTCTGACATTAGGTCTTGATCTCCCTGTACGTCAGTTAGTGAGGAGGCCTGATTTTTGACCTGATCAAGATGCTGGATTCAGTTTCTCCAACTGGGGCTTTCCTATCAAACCTAGGACAAGGGAAAGGGTCTCATGTCTATTTTAAAGGGAAACTCTATTGAAAAATAATTGAGCAAATGCTACTGACAGCCTCTGGCCAATTATTTTTTTTATTTTCATTTTGGGATTAATTTATTCACCTGTCGACCGTCCGCCGCGCGCAGCTCCTCCTCTTCGACTCGGACTTCAAAAACCAGACGTCCCTGAAGCTTTTCTGCACCATTTGCTGTCCTACGCAACTTGCTTAGCGTCTGCAAATTGCACACCGCTACAGATTTGCGCACTTCACATACATCCTGTAGCGCCTGCGCAGTGCGACGGATCGGAGCTGCTCTCTTGCACGGATCCGATCCAACGGCTGCCTCTCTGAGAACGCTCGCTGCCGCGATTGGTCTCAGAGGGTGACGTCGGGATGCTCTCTGCACGCTGACATCACTAGTGAGTCGTCGTGACCGATCCGGCAGCTGGGAAATCCCAAAAAATTGCATATAGGAAAGTTGGCAAGACTGTGCATTACATAAACTGAGTTCTAAGAATGTTCCGGTATGTGGTAACGTGTCCGAGCTGCCACAGGCAGGCTAATATAGATATTGGCAGAAGATGGCAGCAGACGCCTGTGTTAACTATAAATGAGAATGTGGCAGAGAGTTTCTGAGTGCCTTGTTTTCTTCTAATTAGCGATCGGCGCCCGTGCTCAATTACGCATCTCATTAAACCGCACGGCGCAGAACAAAGCGCCCTTCTCCGGGTGCATTCTATACGCATGCTCCTGTAACGCGAGTCTCTTTCATTAGCAAGGTCCATCATGCAATTAATGCTCCTCTACGCAAACTGTCCTCTACCGACTGATAAATCTTTACATTTGTTGAAATTCTAGCATCATGGCATTTTATTTGTTCTATTCCTACCCACGTGCCCAGAAGCATATATAATTTTATTTTATTTTCTTTTTCAGGCAGGTTTGAGAATGCTCGAAAGAGCGTTTTAACCTCCCTAATTTTTTCAAAATTTTGTGTCTAAAAGCATCTAAATTTTTTTTTTTTTTTTTTTTTTTTAAGGAAGTGTGTTTTTGTATATAGTAAGCCTGTAATAATTAGGAATAACGCACTGAAATCCGTGCAAGCAAGAGTCCTTCCTGGTAAAATCCTTTATAAATAAATAGTAAATACACAGAGTCCGATAAAGTTTGAAACCCGACATAATTTTATTATCCCAAAAATAATTATACAAAATAATGCTAATAAATTATATTCAATAAAATAATCAAACAAAAACACTGAAATCTTTCAGAAAACAAGGGTGCAATATTAGACTATGTATGGTCTGTTTCTGATCCTTTAGTGCCACCTAGTGGCCGTTCATGTGCAGGTCATGCTGCTCGAAATTTTACATTGGAATACAGTGTATTCTTTTTCAGTTTGCTGCCTGGTCCCGCCCCCTGCATCATGTGACTCGCGTTACCAGGAAAGTCACCACGATCACACTGCAGGGGAGCGCAGGATGAGGTGAATATGCAGCCCAAGTGTGGCTCGGGATTACCGTTCGTGGTAGCGAAATTTAACCCCGAGTCACACTCGGGAATACCGCCAGGGAGGTTAATGGGACAACCACGATGCCGACCGAGCCATCAGTAACATGGTTCTCTTGCTGCATTTTGCCCTGGGGTTGGGAGGTAGTACGGAGATTCTGGATAAAACCATGTGTCTTCCAATTTCTTTTGCAATGGAGAGGAAGACTATCCACCACCTTGTCTCTGTCAATCGAAGGATACGTACACCAAGTAGTCCTCCTGTGTCCTTTTACCAGAACTGCAAGATCATGTCCACAACCTAGTCTCCATAGAGGCCTATGGACTCCAGCAGTGCTGCCATTTCCATCTCGGTGGCTCCCATTACTTATAGCCCTATTTCTAACCAGTTAACATTACCTGATGTTAATTTTAATGCTCTTAACCTATTATAATAATGATATATACTGCATGGCCAAAAGTAGTCACCCATTCTAATCTTTGGTTGTGTCGCCTTCTGCTGTGATTGCGGCACGCATTCGTCGCGGCATTGTGTCGATAAGCTCATACAATGTCACAGCATTTATTTGCGTCCAGAGTTGCATTAATTTGTGGTCAAGATCTTATGTTGATGATGGAAGAGTCGCGGCGCTGCGTAAAGTCTTCTCCAGCACATTATCCCAAAGATTCTCAATGGGGTTAAGGTTTGGACTGTGTGGTGGCCAATCCATGTGTGAAAATGATGTCTCATGCTCCCTCAAACACTCTTGCACAATTGGAGCCTGATGAATATTGTCATTGCCATCTTGGAATATGCCCGCTGTGCCATCACGGGAGAAAAAACCCAGTGATGGAAAAACCTGCTCATTCAGTGAGTCACATGAACTAATTATTTTGGGCACATAACGCTGCTGAACCTAAACCTGACCTGCTGAAGCCACCGCAGATCATGAAAGGCTTGTATGGGAGGTGGTGACTGACAGTGTGTTTATTTGGCAACATTTCCTAAAGTATAAATAAAATGATGAACTCAAACCAACAAACTAAAACTGGTCTAAGAGAAGCTCCAGGTGTAGAAGGTTCTGCTCCTGCTGCCTTTGGGATCAAGAGGTCTCCTGTGTGCATGAAGATCTTTTGGAAAACCAGCGTTCAAGCATGGCTTCAAACAATAACACCAGCAAACTCCCAACCATATGAAAAGAGATCTACAAAGGTATTGCTAAGTGAAGAGTAAACACCGTTGAATGGCTTCATCTATACCTCTCATTATTCCTTTAAGTTGCATTCCCTGAGGGCAGCCTGTATTTCGCCTCAATGCATCTCTCCACTTACTGGTATATTGTATAATTCAATCTATTACAGCGCGCCTTTATAGGAATCTCTCTGCATTTAGAGTCTAAGTGCTGTCGGGCAGAATGTTAAATCACATTATCCCACAGTATTGCCTTTTAAACCTATAATACCCTTTTCTATTCATAAACCTGTGATCGCGCTGCCTACTGAATTCCAGTTTATAGATGTGGATGGCAAGAGGAAAAAAATACAGCAAAATTACAGGGTGGTCAATCGACTCTTTTGGTATGCACCACAACGTCAGAAATGGGTGTCACCATGATTAAGATGGCTATCCTCGGGGGCAGGGCTATCTCTTCTAGGGAGGGGTTATATGCAGCTTTATCTCACGGAGATGCCACCTGAAGAGCATTCTGCTAAGGGATCTCTTCAACAACATAATCGCTAGTGTGGAAAATCTCACTACCCCAACGGATACGTCTGCTAATGCTGCTCCCTTGCAGGACATCTGTTCTCACCCCAACAATCTTTCATGCCATTTCCAGCCCTTAGCTGAAGCTTACAGATGGGTAAAATAAAAGCATAGTTATAGCATTTCCCGTACAGGAGACAGGACTCACTGCTGGGATAAAACCGAGTTTAATGAAACATCTGAACCAAATATACACAGTACAAGACCTGGACACCAATGGAAGATGACACCCTGTTGTCCCCCTCCTCTTCTTCCGTTGGTGATCCACAGCCCCCAGCCATAACCCAGAGTGCCATGTAATCCCATCCGGAGCATCAGACTGAATAAGTTAGATAACGGATAACACAAGCACACAACAGTCTGATAGAGTGGCAATGTTTGGCAAACAATGAGCTCTCAAACCTGCCATCACTGTAAAAAATATTCCATACGGAGGGGTTGGGAAGGGCTGCAGTGGCACAAACAGTCATGATAAAAGTAAATGATATATAAACATGGACAATAGCAATATTAAAATCTACACACGGGCACCCTGTACCCTTTATAGGCACAAGATGACACAAACATAGGAGTTGGTGGGGAAACCATATTGTCATATTGTGACCATTGACTTTTGGTACATGGATATAGTGATGCCTTTTGGGAGATGCGGGCCTGATGTTTTATATTGTTTCCCAGCCCTCTCCTACTTTTCTAGTCACCCTATGCCTGCAGTTCTAGGTGCAGGGTGTTTGTGTTTAATGTGCCCTGGTCCTTGACGTACAGTCATGGCCAAAATTGTTGACACCTCAGACATTTTTCCAGAAAATCAAGTATTTGTCACAGAGTATTGCAGTAACACATGTTTTGCTATACACATGTTTATTCCCTTTGTGTGTATTGGAACAAAACAAAAAAAGGGAGGAAAAAAGCAAATTGGACATAATGTCACACAAAACTCCAAAAATGGGCTGGACAAAATTCTTGGCACCCTTAACTTAATATTTGGTTGCACACCCTTTGGAAAAAATAACTGAAATCAGTCGCTTCCTATAACCATCAATAAGCTTCTTACACCTCTCACCTAGAGTTTTGGACCACTCTTCCTTTGCAAACTGCTCCAGGTCTCTCTTATTGGAAGGCGCCTTTTCCCAACAGCAATTTTAAGATCTCTCCACAGGTGTTCAATCCGATTTAGATCTGGACTCCTTGCTGGTCACTTCAGAACTCTCCAGCGCTTTGTTCCCATCCAATTCTGGGTGCTTTTTGACGTATGTTTGTGGTCATTGTCCTGCTGGAAGACACAAGATCTCGGATGCAAACCCAGCTTTCTGACACTGGGCTCTACAGTGCGACCCGAAATCCTTTGGTAATCCTCAGATTTCACGATGTCTTGCACATGTTCAAGGCACCCAGTGCCAAAGGCAGCAAAACAACCACAAAACATCATTGAACCTCCACTATATTTCACTGTAGGTACGGTGTTCTTTTCTTTGTAGGCCTCATTCCGTTTTCGGTAAACAGTAGAATGATGTGCTCTATCTTGGTCTCATCTGTCCACAAGACGTTTTCCCAGAAGGATTTTGGCTTACTCAAGTACATTTTGGCAAACTGTAGTCTTGCTTTTTTATGTCTGTGTCAGCAGTGGGGTCCTCCTGGGTCTCCTGCCATAGCGTTTCATTTCATTTAAATGTTGACGGATAGTTCGCGCTGACACTGATTCTCCCTGAGCCTACAGGACAGCTTGAATTTCTTTGGAACTTGATGGGGGCTACTTATCCACCATCCGGACTATCCTGCGTTGCAACCTTTCATCAATTTTTCTCTTCCGTCCACCCACAGAGAGAATAGCTACAGTGCCATGGGTTGCAAACTTCTTGATAATGTTGCGCACTGTGGACAAAGGCAAATCTAGATCTCTGGAGATGGACTTGTAACCTTGAGATTGTTGATATTTTTCCACAATTTTGATTCTCAAGTCCTCAGACAGTTCTCTTCTCCTCTTTCTGTTGTCCATGCTTGGTGCGGCACACACAGACACATAATGCAAAGACTAAGTGAACTTCTCTCCTTTTAATCTGCTTTCAGGTGTGATTTTGTTTATATTGCCCACACCTGTTACTTGCCCCAGGTAAGTTTACAGGGGCATCACATGCTTAAAACAATCTTATTTATCCACAATTTTGAAAGGGTGCCAAGAATTTTGTCCAGTCCATTTCTGGAGTTTTGTGTGACATTATGTCCAAGTTGCTTTTTTTCCTCTCTTTTTTTGTTTTGTTCCAATACACACAAAAAAGAATAAACATGTGTATAGCAAAACATGTGTTACTGCAATACTTTTCTGTCAGAAATACTTGATTTTCTGGAAAAATATCTGGGGTGCCAACAATTTCGGCCATGACTGTATGTCTTCTATTATTATTCCCTTATGTATTCATTGTAAAATGTCATGTTGAATACATTGTGTGGTTTCCCTTATGTGTATCTGTAAGTAATTGATTCCTTTATCTTTCCCTGCTTCCATCACCTCCCCCCTCCCCCTCCCCCAATGTCTGGCTTAAACCAGATTTCTCTGGCCTCTTCCTCAGGCTTTGCTTCACCAGGGCATGTGTGTGGGAGGGGGAGACTATTGGGAGGCTCTTCAGTATGGAAACACTGGGGCGTGTTTTCCATTGTTTTCTGTACATTCCCCGGGGTGTGTTATTCCAGTTGGAGTGACTTATTTATTTACAGTTTACAAGCTTGGTTTTCACCCAGCAAGGAGCTCCGGCTATTGACTGGGTGGGATTGGGCCAGAATTCGTACTCCTTCGGGATACTGACGGCGAGGGGAGCCTTTATGCACGTGGGTACGGGACCCCCGCGTTACAAATAGGACAAATCAAACCCACCATAATCTACAGTCCCAAACCTCCAAAAACCAATGCTGGGTCCAGGTACCCCCAGTTCCCGAGTGACTACCGTCAGTTGGGTTCAACAAAAAAACATTGCCAGGGAAGGCAGCGAACAGCTTCTTGGGATTATGAAGATCTATCTAGGCCCCAAAGGACTCCATACATAGGATTCTAGCACTGTAACCATTCTATATTTGAGCGCTCATGGAAGTTTTACTCCTTCTGTATGTTACACTGTAATCATGGAAGAGCAGGTTTTCCCAAACCTCCAATAACCAAATACATTCAGTCGTAGACCTTGAAATTCAAGTATCTCACGTCAAAATTCTGCAAACTCAATCGGATACTGTTATTTGCATTAAAGGAATACTCTATTGACAAATAGGGTTCCTTTTTATGCCCTCAGAACAATGGGTTGGAGTTGCATGTGCATGCACATAACTGATCCATTGGGTGCTTCTCTGAGAGTGCTCGCTGCAGCGGGTTGGTCTTGAAGAGGGTGACGGCAGCACCATTTTAAAGGGTCACTCTACTCATCCTGACCACTTTATCTTTTTATAGTGGTTGGGATGTGAGGAGTGTCTCCCTGCTCCCCCAATCTGGCTTTATTGCAGCCATCGATTCTTCCTCCCCACCCCGCGTCATCAGCAGCTGGGATTTTTGAGTTTCCTGGCAGTCGGTCACCAGATCGGTCACTAGTGATATCAGCATGGAGAGAGTATGCCGATGTCCCCCTCTCGGAGACCACCTGCTGTAGTGATCGGTAGGGAGAGCAAAAAATGAATACTAATAATTCCAAAAACTCCATGGACATCCAAAATGCCACCCTCGACACTGGAATAGAATGTAATTTGGTGTTCTGAGCAAAGTGCAGCCGTAGCGGAGATCCAGCAAATTATTAAAGTCTAAGAGACTCAAGGTAAATGGTTCCATGGCAGTAAAATCCCCCTTTCCTTTCGTATCGATTTTCAAGAGGTTTGCTGTCATTCTGAGATGAAGATCCTGCTTGCTGACTGAGGGACTCGGCCTGGCGTAAATTATCTCGACCTCGCATAGCTGTAAATGTTAGAAAAACAGCGTTATAGATGCTTAATTACAGAGCAGTGTGGCTCTATTTCACTCTGCAGTTCGATGCTTTTGATTTTTGAAACGATATTCTGTGTTTGCTGAGCTCTACTTGTATATTTTCTATAAATATAGATCATTGCATGTTTAGGGTTGTGCTACTCTTCTCGTATAATTTCATTCCTAGCAGAATTGGAATCCTGACCTGGTTCCTTTTTTTAGGTTAAGCCCCAATTCCCATCAAGGTTCCTATGCCGCATTAACAGTGCACTGGCAGTAGGCTTCAAATAACATGGCCATGTGATGATGGGTTCACCATGTTTCGCTCAGTAATTTGGAGTTTTGTTTCTCTTTAGAACCATATATTTTGTGTTGGTGATTCTTTGGATTTCCATGAATTGAAATTTCTTCAGGGTGTCTTCTGTCTACGCATGTTCCAGGTTGTACATCACAAATTCTAACTTGTTTTGTCACGCTTGATATTTCTTTAAAATCCCTGTACACTCCACCTCGATGCTTGGTTGACTTGATAAAGACTTTTGGTCTTGTAGTCTTTCTACTCATCACCTTCGTTACATCTACCTGATCCTTAGAATGTCCTCACTTGATTTCTCTCAAAAGGGTCAAGAAACAATCTTGCAGAGATTTTACTATGGGTCAAGAAACAATCATGCAGGTTTTACTATGTTTCTGTCTTCTCTAAAGGTTTCTTAACATTAAGAGTTCCTGAACTGGTGTCATCCTTGTATAAATTGTAATTTATGACCATCAGCATGCAAGGGATTAAAAGGTGACCACCCCTTCTTTCAGGCCCAAAATTGGCTTATTTGATTGGAAACCTCTATCTTCCTTTTGACTTCTCCATCATGCCATAGTAGAAGAGTCAACAAGAGATGATTCTTCTACTACTCTGTTCTCTACCACATCCATAATGCCAATTGCTCATCATGGTTGACAGTGGACACTTGTCCAGTAGCTCAAAATCCCAAAGGGAACTTGGTATCAAGGAGGGTGAACACGGCCATTCAGGCCTACTCAAGCAACATGGATAAAGTGGAGGATGGTCTCGCACACGACATGGAGAAAATTCAATGGCTCATTCTAGAGCATGGTTACATTTAAAAAAATGGAAGAGGTCGCCATTCTAGAGTGTGGCTACATTACCAAATGAACAGAAGAGGTCACCTCTAGAATTCTAGAATGTGGCTCCCTCAACAAAGGAACATAAGCGGTCACACCCATTAAGTAAGAACACTCTAATCTTTTGGCCAACATAGTGCACACAATGTCCATGCATCCAAAGAAACCATGTTATTACATTACAGACAGCTGTCTCCCAGGTCAGTTCCTTGGAGAGGTCTCCTTTGCTTTTGGCACAGTTTTCTATAAAATAAATTAGCAGCAGAATCTCCATCCAGCGCCTGACTGGTAACGATTGGTGAGTTATTTGAGGGTCTCTTAGCGTGCAATTTTGGTGCTTTGTTCTTCGCCTCATTTCAGAAATTCCATTTCGCTGAATATATGGTGAATTCACTTTAGCAAATGGTCACTGTATTTTACCTGAAATTGGAGTAGTCTAAGGCTAGGGTCAGACTAACGCATTTTTCGCGTTGTCCGTGAAAAAGTGCGTTCGAACGAATGGACGTATTTTTTCACGGATACGCGATAGCGGTCATACGATGCGCATTTTCGTCCGTGATTTTGTACGGATCATCAATAAAACACTTTTTGTGTCTGGACGTTATGTTAGCCGGACATTAGCAGCGTCTGACGTCTCCCAATCACGCAAACACGCCGCTATGCGGACGCAGCGCACTCTGTACGTCAGTACTAGCGGTTTGACGTTCTCGAAAAAATACGTTCGTTTGCCACTTGCGTTGCGCGGCCGCACTTTTGTGCGGCCGTTCTTCATATGCAGCCCGGCATTGGACGTCATTTGCTGCTAGCACGGCCGTGATTTAGTGCGGTTAAACGCACGTTAAAACTGCTTTCGTCTGACCTTAGCCTAAGCAGTTATCAGATGTCGGTGAAACTCATCGAATTGGCATCGGCAAAAATACAAAACAAATAAAAAAGACTCCTATTCTCCAAATAGTATAAATCGATAAAATGTAGTAAAAAAGTCTGTTGCAAAATAATAAAAGGTAAAAAAAACAAAAATGTCATCCAAACAATACAATTAAATACAAAAGTGTTAAATTCCCCCCCCATAAACTAAAAAAATTAAACTGACTTTAGATAAAGATATAACTTTTTTACATTGAAACCTGTGGGATTCACCTATTTAAACCTGTCGAATTGAATCAGGGCATTTCGCCGGAATTTTGGTGCAGTCCAGCGTTCTGTGAATAGAAGACATGATAGTTTTTTATGGGGCAATTTCAGTGCCGGCGAACTGCACCGTAATTTGCTGTCAATTCGCCAGTATTTGGTGAATTGACAGCTTAGTGAATAGATAAATAGGCCCAAAATTCCTCCCAACTGTGAAATTCTGGGCCAGTTCGAAGGTTAGTGAATAACCTCCTTAATGGCTTTGGGTTTTATGATCACTACAGAAACTTTTCACAACTGACTATCCCACAATTATCACAGGAACAGGGGACACTGGCCCCATGCTTAATGAACTTTTTGAAACCTCTGCCTCTAGGGCCGTCAAACGTCAGCCTCCCATGATTCCCTGGCCATGTATTGCAGTGAAGGAATTCTGGGAATTGCAGTCATCAACATCTGGAGGGCCGTGAGTTTGAGAGCCCTGCTCTACACCGTCCATTCCTTCTCCTGGATCAAGGCCTTCTTTGCTGTACAACTAAAACTTGTGTAGCTCTTTAGTATCTTTCCCCAATCACTAGAGAAGAGTAATGTATATTTTATTGGAGAGGACATCAGATAATAAAACCATAAATAAAATATGGAGGACAAACCTAGAAACCGATTTATAATGAAAGTATAATTAAATTACACCCACCAGTAGTGCCAGAATGTCTGGGCAGCGCTAATTCAGAGAGATCGGCTCAACGAATTTAAGTTACGATTCAAGCAAGCAACTCTAGAAACTTTTAAGACACAGGTTTTTAAAACCTAACTATAAAACACAGTGAAGCAATGCCCAGTTGCCCTGCAAATTGCCGTTGTTACAACGGTCCATAGTCCTTTGACAGGAGACTGGCACCCACTCTTCTCCGAGGGGCACAGAGCCTCTCGCAAGTTTGGATGAGGCTGTGCCATGGAAGATGAGTGGGTGCAGTTGGAGGGAGCTTCTCTACAGAAGGGGTGAAAACCATGAGGATTTCAGCATGAGAAAACCTATCATCTTTCTACAATATGGAGATCCGCATGGAAAATATCTTATTATTATTATTCTTTATTTATAAAGCGCCAGCATATTCCGCAGCGCTGTACAATAAGCACAGTATAGACAGGGTTACAATACATTGAACAACATTTGACAAACAGTACAAGAGGAGATGAGGGCCCTATTCCCGTAGGAACTCACAATCTAGAGGGGTTGGGGTTGGAAACAGGAGGAGAAGACTGCAAGGTGAGAGTGATTGATGGTTGCGTCAGTGAGTTGGGTGGTAGGCTTCCCTAAATAGGAATGTTTTAAGGGAGCGTTTGAAGGAAGAGAAGTTAGGGGAAAGTCTGACAGTACGAGGGAGAGCGTTCCAGAGAGTGGGGGCTGCGCGTGAGAAATCCTACAGTCTATCATGGGAAGAGGTGATGCGGGGAGAAGCTAGGCGCAGGTCACTGTTTGACCTTAGGGAGCGGGCTGGGGTGTATCTGGTGATTAGTGAGGACAGGTAGTGGGGCGCTGAGTTAGTGAGGGTTTTGTAGGTAAGGATAAGGATTTTGAACTTAATTCTGTAGTGGATGGGGAGCCAGTGAAGGGACTCGCAGAGGGGAGCGGCAGAGACAGAGCGGCGGGTGAGGTGAATTAGCCTGGCGGAGGCGTTCAGGATGGATTGTAGGGGGGAGAGACGGGACAGAGGGAGGCCAGATAAGAGATTATTGCAATAGTCGAGTCGGGAGATTACCAGGGCGTGTATAATGCTAACCCAACTCAAAAGTACTAGCATACGTTGCGGAATATGCTGGCGCTTTATAAATAAAGAATAATAATACGTGTGTGATGTATCTTAGGCGATATCCGATCATCTAAAGAATATACTTTAATAAGAAGATGGCAGACTGTCCATTAGTTTTACTTCAATTCTTTCCCTTATTTGTCTCCATTTGCTAAGTTGTTTTCCATAACGCCGCCGACAAGAACCAGTGTTATTCTGGAAAACCACTGTAGCGCTCACTCCCGAAGGAGCCGCTGAATTTAACCTCGGGTCAGTCTCCCCGCACTAGGGAATAAATATACACCAGCACTGTTGTGGATTTTATAAGTTATATAGTTTACTGGTCTCAAATAAACTGGCATATATAAAGCAAACACTGTGTGTATGTATGTATGTATGTATGTATGTATGTATGTATGTATGTATGTATGTATGTATGTGTGTGTGTATATATATTTTAACGCGCAGCGGTAAAAAAAAGGAAATTTTAACCCCTTCGTTGCCGGAGTGTAAGTCCCGTACAGGTTGTGTCCCAAGAAGGTGTGCGTGTATGTGTGTGTGTTGGTACCCGGGTACTAGATTCGACTGGCCAGTGAATGGATTCAGTGTATCTTCGACTAGTCACGTTGGGGCCCTGTAGATTTAAGCAAACTGCAGTGTGCTTTGTTAACTTTACTGTGGCCTGAAAGGCCTCTCACCCATCCGCCAGACAATCTGCTCGACCAAGAACGTCTCTCTGCTCGATTTGGCTGGGACTCTGTGCCACCCGATCCACTGTTCTTGCTTGTCCGTCTTTGCAACAAGATTTTCAGCTTACCGCCTGCACTCCCATTGGATCATCGCTGTCTCCTAACTCGGGGTCCCATCTGCAGCTCTGTGTCTGTGCAAACCTCTCAGCGGTGGATTACTAGGTCTCTGGCAAGTCACTGAAACCGATCTCCAGCGTCTGCAAGGCAGCACCTGCTCTCCGGCCTGGTCACAATCGTTCCCTGTCTCACGTGCGTCTTGCTCTGTTCACCCCACGGCGCGCACTGCTCTCCTCTGCACGAGGCTGCGGATGTCTGTCGGTTCTCCCCACCCACTTCCTGTCTCTGCCCCAAAGCATGCTGGAAAACGTAGTCCCAATGTGTCCAGTATAGTTTACATTGCGCTTGTCTCCCCCTGGTGGCCAAAAATGGGTAATTACAGCAACAGAACTAAAACAGCGCTACACCACTATACATGTTCCCTTAACCTCCTCACCAATGGTCTGGTGTTCTCATCCAGATTTGAACCTGCTTCTCCACTGTTGTAGAGCAAAGACCTTCCTACCATGCTAAGTATGTATCGATGGGTGACTTGCTGGAGAGGTGCTACTAACGGAATTCGGCTGGATGGAGTAGAGGTAACATCACTGCTCTATAAATGTGGAGACCCACGTTCGAATCCGCACCTCTCCAGTAAGTGTCCTTGGGCAAGACCCCCTACCACACAATATCTGCTGTGGAGTCCAGTGGTAATGTCTCTACCTTTTCGACTGTGGAGAAGCAAGTCAAAATACCATTCAGGACATCCCTCCAATACAACTGTGGAGAAGCATATCTCGACTTTATGAGAAGCGGGTTCAACCTAACCGCCAGGTCGCTGATCTACAATCATGGAAAGATGACTCGATCCCACTCAGAAGACGCCACCAGCGAGTGTCCTTGGGCAAGACACTGAACGATATGGATGCGCCTACCTCACAAAATACTTAAACATCTCATAGATTGTAAGTTCCTTTGGGCACAGGGACTTCCTGAATCAGGTCATCATCGATGTGTGGGATTCTAATGTATCAACTCCTTGTACACTGATCTTGTAAAGCGCTGCGGAATCTGTGGCGCTGTATAAATAAAGGATAATAATAGTTCGGACCAGTGTTTCCGCAGTTGTAGAGCTGATAATATACCCAACCAATATGAGGTACAAATTGACAATAAAATTTGAAATTAATTGCATCCATCACTACTAAACACAGTGACTACTTTTGGAGGATGAAACCTAATGTCTCCGATACAATAGAACCCAACCCTGTTCTTTCCAGCCATTGATACTTTATGATGGGATGGGAAAAGGTTAAGCTGGGCTTTGGCGTGTAACGATCCCATACGTTTTATGTTCTATTATTAAGGTATGCGACATTAGCTCTTTGAGAGGTGAAAGGATCGTAAATGATTAATGGGCGACTTTCTGGGTTCTCTTTAAAAGCAAATCGATCATAAAATATGTATCGGAGAGCTGCACTGCGTTACTCATGTGGTATTTAAAGAGTACCGTGCATACATGAAATTTTTTGGCAGCGAAATAGAGGGTAAAAAAACCAGTTCTGGCAGAAATCTTCGGTCATCAAATAACATGTTTCGTTCAATCACAGCAGGCGAGTGATAATTAGTGATAAATGACATGGATGCCAACTTCTACGGCGGCAATTAATCACTACAACTGAATTATCCGTAAGTAATTAGCGTGGACTATGGGCTGTATACCTATGCAATTTATATATTTAATGGTAAACCTACTGTGACGCACAGAACTTTAATGAGTTAATGGGAAATTAAATGTAATGTATACATCGTGGCTGAATGACTATAATTTATAAAAGGTTAATAAATGCCGCATAAAATGCATTTTACTCCATTGGCATAGAGGTCTATGCCAATGGACATTTTATAGCTCAGAACAGGGTAGTAGCCTTGCAGGAAGTTCTGTGTCTCAGGAGCCATCTGATTGGCTGCAACACACAGATTAAGAAGTCGGTGAGTCAATGACACCACACAAGGCGAAGGCGATCACCCTTCACAATGCAATGTCTCTCAAAGCGATCGCTCGCGATGAATCGTCCAGGTTCATTGTATCACAGTGGATAGGGCTGGGTGAATTTCTCCAATATAAATCCAGTCTAAAGCCAAACTCCATTTTACAAAAATTGAGGAATCTGGGCTCTTTTGGCAGAGAAGAGACGTACAGTTCGACCGGTATCTGCACAAACACGTCGACCCTGCTTTGTCGATGCACCGACGGATGCGCCGCCTGTTAAAAAAAATTCCAGATTCCTCGATCTATAGAAAAGTGAAATCGAAGTTGACCAAAACTCCATTTAATCGTGAAAGGATCGCATTCAATTCAGTCTCTTTCAGGGGTCATGTCCTAAAACAAAAGAAGTGTGGGAGCTCATCAAGATATGTGTCCCCAAATTAGGAATTGACAAAAACACTCCCTCAAATCTGATATTTATGTACAAATATAATTATATATATATATCCAAAAATCTACATCACAATAAGTGTGGGATTTAACAGGGAAACCTGTTTGAACACTAGCTTTATAGTGAGTGGGACCAATGAGCGTTCCCTCTGCATAAATACTATTACTGCACGTTCCCCGTCGACCTGACCCCCTGGTCTTTTTACTTTCTTGACTATACGTGCAATGACAGCTATAGCAACAAGTCCAGTGAGGATAGGCTAGGATTGGCTGAGAAATCAAAGCCACCTCCATGGATTTAGACCGTCTAGGCTTGGACATTTAAGCCATAATGGACAAGAGAATTAGTATTTATGAAGCCACCTGCTCCTTAGCCACTTGAGGCCCGCATCCCTTTCATTCAATTTCCTCTGTTGAACGTCCTTGTAGGGGGTTGCACTCTATCTCCCATGATGCTCAGTCACTCATTAGAACGGCCAAGCCTCATGGGAAATGCATTTTCAAAACAACTGGTGGGCCAAGGTTGCTGACCCAAGGTCTAAGGGGTACTGATCTATAGAATCCCTTTAAAACGTGGTTGGAAAGCACTCAAGACATACTCTAGGGTAAAGATGAGAAGGAGTAGGGGTTATTTGGGGGAAACCGAAGCACATTCAGTTCCTCGACTACTCTGCTTTATAACTTGCTTTGTCTCTAGCGCTGGGGTCGTCTTCCTTCGTGTCTTCAGCTCTGGTCATTGAGACAGTTTCATAAAGCTGTGCAGTGCCAAACGTAAATCCTGGAAGACTGTCCAGCGCAAACTGCAGCGCTCCTTTTAAAGGGCCACCACCAAAAAAAAAGAAATTTCCCTATTGTGTTTATTTGTTGTTGCTGATATCTTACGTGTGATTTTGTTTTTCATTTGCATGTTTAGTTAAGAAAATATTTCCATCTATATCTTTCACTGGGTGCATCCATTGTGTGACATTTTGTGTTGTAACCTGCCCCCCCCCCACAGTAGCTTTCCATCACTTGCTCCTCACTGTGTGGCTTTGGAGATATAATGGAGTGAATGGGTCAGTCACCGACTCACATCATTGTATTGTGTGGGATTTTTTCAAAGGACATCACCAGGGGGTAGGTTAGAAGTCTTTTAAGCTCCCTGTTTTATCTCATTCAGCTGCCAGCTCTTAACTCAGCTTGGAGAGCAATAGACTTCATGTCGTCTTATCGAAACATCCCCTCCTCTACCTCATTAACTGTTAAATACGTATAAGATAAAGCAGAACCACAATGCAAAACTTTTGCTCAGATTCTGGTAAATGTTGCATTATGGGAAAAATCCACAAAATGGAAACAGGAGATAAAAACCTAACTTTATTTTTCTTTTTTAAATGCAATTACTTCAAACAAAATGCCAGCTGCACATGTTGCATAATGTGGTTTTATAATGTGGTTTTATAATGTGTTTTAGAATGTGGTTTTATTTGTAATGCACTCTAGTTACAGTTTATGTAAGTGCTAGTGTCCCTTTGAGTAAAGATGGCAATGAATAAAAAGAGGAATCTGGTTGCTGCTGTTGTGTTGTTGCTCTGTTAGGTCATTCTTTTTATTATATGATGTGATGAAAACTAAAACCCCAAATGGCCTTCAATTTTCTTCATCCGTTATTTGTGTTTATTTTTGTCTGGGTCGATACAGAGAGCTCAAGACAAATATTCCCTTCCTAACGGCTGCGATACGCCTCCTGTGGACGCTTTGTGAAAAATAAATGGAACGTTGTGTCCATTCGCTTGCTTTCTTGCTTTCAAAATTAAACCAGATCCGCAGCCAAACGGTTAATATTGTGGAAATAGGACGGCAACAAAAGAACAGATATATCCAACATTAAACAGATGTAGAAATATATTACCCGAGGTTCTCAGTTTGTTCTTTATTCTCTAGCCATCACTAGAGTCGCTGCCTGTGTAGCACGGGAGCGTGTCTGGGGCTGCCTGCGTGGCACGGGAGCGTGTCTGTGGCTGCCTCCGTGGCACTGGAGCGTGTCTGGGGCTGCCGCTGTGGCACAGGAGCGTGTCTGGGGCTGCCTCCGTGACACGGGAGTGCTCATCTGGGCCTGCCTCGGTGACACGGGAGTGCTCGTCTGGGGCTGCCTCCGTGACACGGTATTGCTCGTCTAGGGCTGCCTCCGTGACACGGTATTGCTCGTCTAGGGCTGCCTCCGTGACACGGTATTGCTCGTCTAGGGCTGCCGCCGTGGCGTCGGAGTAAGCATGTTGGGCTGCCTCCGTGGCAGGGGACAGCTCGTTTGTGACTTTGTGGGGTTTTCTGCATGGCATTGGAGCACGCTTGTGGATTGGCTGTCTGCGTGGGATGAAAGCCTGTGTGCTGGCTTTCTGCATGTGACAGAAGCGCATGCGGTGGCAGTGTGCGTGGGACGTCAGCGCATGTGAGGCTCTCTACGTGGCATGGTAGCATGTGTCGGGAGTCTGTGCGTGGTATGAGAGCGAGATCGCACGTGTGGGGGGCCATGTGCATGCGGGTCGGGGCACGCCTGAGGCTGACAGCATGGGCTGAGAGCTCGGGTGGGACTGGGGAAGTTTCATCAATGGAAAATATGGAACACCCACACATTCTAATGGTGGGTAACTTAATGTGTATGTGTACATATTATAATTATTTCCTTTTTATTTTTCCCTTTCAAATGCCATGTTTACATGAAACTCCAAGAGCCAGAACTATGATTTTTAATCTCTTTTTTTTATGCATACACTTGGAGTTTAAGCAATTATCTTTCACAGCAAGATGGATATCCACAGGTCTCTTAACAATCAGCAGGCTGAAGGCAGAAACGGGGCGATGTCAGGCCGACCAATTAAATCACCGAGGTGAATTGAATTGCCCAAATATTCCCAAACCAATTAAGCCGCTCAAAATGACACGCCGAGACTAGGGGGGGGGGGGGGTAAAGTGAATCTTTTTTTAAAAGGAAGCGCCGGGCCGTGATTAGCGCTCGTGTCAGTGCAGAGGTGGCCGATAATTGAGTCTGAGGTAGAGCCCCATGTAAGCCGCTCAGCAGCAATTAATTTTCCGTATGAATATTTTCTGTGATCACCACATCATGAAAGAACATTTTTATCCAATAAAGCCTGCTGGAAAATGTGGGTGAACTCCCGGAAAGATATCAAATTTATGTCATTTTTTGCTTAAATGAAGAAAAATGAGCAATAGAAGTTGCTTAAAGCTACATGGTGCACCCCTCTATACGCCTCTCTGTGTTCCTCGTACTGTCTGCTTTTCTGTTGTTTCTGTCTTTGTTCTTGCCTGTCCATTTGCCTGCTGTTTGTCTTTTGCACAGACCCTTCAATGCTCTGCTATGGTTCTGTTGTTAAGTCCTTTTTTTTTTTTTTCTGGACGCTGCAGTCCAGTATTCTGCCATACAAACCCAACATATTTACCGGAAGCCCCGATGTGCCCAGAAAACTCTTCATTAGCTTAGCAGGGCTGTAGAACCGGTGAGAATTGGGGCAGGGGAACAATGTAGGTGAGCTGGATGGAGCAGGGGAACAATGATGGTGAGGGGGATTGTGCTGTGGCACAGTGGTGGGTGAACATAATGGGGTGAGGCACAGTGATGGGTGAGAGCGATGGGACTGAGCCACAGTGGTGGGTGAGCATAATGGGGTGAGGCACAGTGGTGGGTGAGCATAATCGGGTGAGAAAGGATGGGGCTGAGGCACTGTGGTGGGTGAGAAAGGATGGGGCTGAGGCACTGTGGTGGGTGAGAGGGATAGGACTGAGGCACTGTGGTGGGTGAGAGGGATGGGACTGAGGCGCAGTGGTGGGTGAGCATAATCGGGTGAGAAAGGATGGGGTTGAGGCACAGTGGTGGGTGATAGGGATGGGCTGAGGCACAGTGGTGGGTGCGAGGGATTGGGCTGAGACAGGGGTGGTTGCGAGAGATGTGAATGAGGCAGTGGTGGGTGAGCATACTTGGGTGAGGCACAGTGGTGGGTGAGAGGGATGGGGCGGAGGCACAGTGGTGGGTGAGAGGGATGGGGCTGAGGCACAGTGGTGGGTGAGAGAGATGGGGCTGAGGCACAGTGATGGGTGAGAACGATGGGACTGAGCCACAGTGGTGGGTGAGCATAATGGGGTGAGCCACAGTGGTGGGTGAGCATAATCGGGTGAGAAAGGATGGGGCTGAGGCACAGTGGTGGGTGAGAGGGATAGGGCTGAGGCACAGTGGTGGGTGATAGGGATGGGGCTGAGGCACAGTGGTGGGTGATAGGGATGGGGCTGAGGCACAGTGGTGGGTGATAGGGATGGGGCTGAGGCACAGTGGTGGGTGATAGGGATGGGGCTGAGGCACAGTGGTGGGTGATAGGGATAGGGCTGAGGCACAGTGGTGGTTGCGAGAGATGGGAATGAGGCACAGTCTTGGGTGAGCATAATGGGGAGAGGCACAGTGGTGGGTGAGCATAATGGGGTGAGGCACAGTGGTGGGTGAGAGGGATGGGGCTGAGGCACTGTGCTGTGTGAGAGGGATGGACCTGAGGCACAGTGATGGGTGAGAACGATGGGACTGAGCCACAGTGGTGGGTGAGCATAATGGGGTGAGGCACAGTGGTGGGTGAGCATAATCAGGTGAGAAAGGATGGGGCTGAGGCACTATGGTGGGTGAGAAAGGATGGGGCTGAGGCACTGTGGTGGGTGAGAAAGGATGGGGCTGAGGCACTGTGGTGGGTGAGAAAGGATGGGGCTGAGGCACAGTGGTGGGTGAGAGGGATAGGGCTGAGGCACAGTGGTGGGTGATAGGGATGGGGCTGAGGCACAGTGGTGGGTGATAGGGATGGGGCTGAGGCACAGTGGTGGGTGATAGGGATGGGGCTGAGGCACAGTGGTGGGTGCGAGGGATTGGGCTGAGGCAAAGTGGTGGTTGCGAGAGATGGGAATGAGGCACAGTCTTGGGTGAGCATAATGGGGAGAGGCACAGTGGTGGGTGAGCATAATGGGGTGAGGCACAGTGGTGGGTGAGAGGGATGGGGCTGAGGCACTGTGGTGGGTGAGAGGGATGGGACTGAGCCACAGTGGTGGGTGAGCATAATGGGGTGAGCCACAGTGGTGGGTGAGCGAGATGGAACTGAGGCACAGTGGTGGGTGAGTGTAATAGGGTGAGGCACAGTGGTGGGTGAGAAAGAATGGGGCTGAGCCACAGTGGTGGGTAAGAGGGATAGAACAGAATCTCAAAAAATAAAATAAAAAAAAATCCGGGTCATTGAATCCGCTGTCCAGCACATGTCCGAACTCTATTTTCTCCACTACCTGAGGAGTAATAAAATCTATACTATAGGAACATACTTGAGCATGTTCAATGGACGTCTTCGCTTTCCTATTTTCCCTATTATCTTTCGGATTAAAGGATTAATGCCATGTCACAGTGTATTATGCTGAGTTGTAAGCTAGTGATGCAAAGATGGTTTCCAAAATTTCCATCATCCCAGCCACCCACTTGAACTAACTCCCTCCCCTCACTCCTCTGTTATTATGAAAGGAATTGGCTGTGAGATGGGAATTTAATTAGCTCGTCAAATCAGTGTGTGATTTCTAATTAACTTTACATTACGGAGAGAGCCCGTCTGGTACAGCAGAGGCCTCCTGGCACGCAGCCTGGCACACAGGTGAGAGTTCGATGTTTCAAGTCGGAAATCTAAGGCGTGTCGTTTCCTGTGAAGTGCAAATTTTCACTCTAATTTATTTTCCCTTTCACATCACAGTAATGCTGCCTGGTCTCTGCAACACCCCCCCCCCCCCCGGAATTGCGTCAGGGTTTCATCCGGGTCATGCTGTCGTTTGTTGTCAAATTAGATTTTACTGTCCTGGGAAAAGATGAAAAGCCCCTTTGCAATTGAACACTGCGCTGTGGGATGACAGTATCCTGAGACGCCTCTGGACAGGAAAGCCAGACCTGACAGACTAGCAATGCTTCTGGCAAAAAAGAGAACTGAAAACTTATTAATTAGACACAGCAGCCTGTCAGCATCTACCTGTGCATAACCAAAGTGTCTATACAAGCCAGGCAATTTCTGCATGTTTCTCTATAACCACAGAGCAAAGGCCAGCACTTTCAGAACTTTTAAAATAAATATACATGCATATTTATGTATCCTTCTATGTGTGTATAATGGAGCAACTGTACCCTAACTGAGTACCACAGTCAGCAGACTCTCTCCCCTTTAAAACCGTCCCCACAGTCACCAGATCAATCTTCCCCAACAGTCCGCCCAAACTTTAACCACAGTTGAAAGAAGGGTGGAGACCGCTGAGAATCCAAAAGTAGACTGGTTATTTTTTAGGAAAACCCAGTACACTCAAACTGTTCATAGAGCGAGGTAAGGAGAACAATAGGGTTACACCCTGGTCCTGCTTTGTAACCAGAGCTCCCACAACGTCTGAGTCAGTTAGGGGTGGCCACGATTAAGTCCAGGAGTCCAGCTGGGGGGAGGGATGGTCAACTCAGTGAACAGGTGCACAGTGAAAAACAAATATATTTGTAAGATCCAACAATTCTCCAATAGTCTATAGCTGGTGGAATAAGTCTCTTTTGAATATCAAAATGTCAGTTTCCACTTAGCTGGACAAGGGGGCAAATGTATCCGTATGCGGCTCCACAGACCTGGCTACAAAAGGTGCGTCGGCCTAGAACTCAAGTGCTGGTTCCCTTCAGTGCTCTTACTGGGCAAACCCAGTCTCTTTCACGGGCCATAGTTTCTGGGCAGGAGGCTAGCCCACAGCCCCCTCCAGATGCCCCAGTGACGGTAGGTTCCGTCAAAGTGTACATTGGTTGCCTGTATTGCTGTGGAGCTCTGTGATACGCTCATTCACACTGCACATTACTGTGAGTTTTATTGCTGTGGAGCTCTGTGATATGCTCATACACACTGCACATTATTGTGAGTTTTATTGCTGTGGAGCTCTGTGATATGCTCATACACACTGCACATTACTGTGAGTTTTATTACAGTGCAGCTGTGATACACTCCTAGCCACACAATAGATCATTAGAGCCCTGTGGGAAATGCAGTCCCAAAACATCCTGAGATGCAAGGTTGAGCACCATTTGGTCTATTCCTTCCAACAACTTTTTTTATTTTCCTCAAATTGCTCAGAACAGTTATGAGTAATGGGTATCTCAGCCACCTGGTATACCTATAAATGCATAGTTTACAGATAACACATTGTGTATAGTCTCAGGTTAGCTCTGTTGCTCTGATTCCTGTAATATAGGCTTTTTGCGAGTGGAAATGCTTGTGGTTTTTATTTTTCTTCTGTTCTGGGTTGCTTTGTTCACACACACACATTTAATTTATCCTGTTTATTATTGCATTGGGTGTTTTATGAAAGGTCAGACACACACAGATGCTTCCGAACTGCCTCACATACAGGTTTCCAAAGCAACGTTCCCTCTGCTCGTCTCTGAAGCCAATAATGCTGATCTGCGGCTGAGTCTTATTAAACTTTCTCCTGACGTTCGGATGCAAGACACTTCCGACTCTATTCCAAACCATTCTGTTGTGTAATTTGCCTTTTCTAGCATAATATTCCCAATGTTTAGTATAGTGGCGGATTACCTTTTGTGCGCAAATGGCTGTGGACCTCCTCTTTTTTTCTTTCACTCATCCACCAGATGTGAACTTCGGTGCCCATGATGACCAAACCCATTTATGGTTTACCACTGGCTGGAAAATAGCAATAGATGGAACTGGAAGGTGTACAGTCATTCCTGAAGGCATAACGTGGCTGTCACATTCCTAGTTACCACTGTATACTGTGAAACCATGAGTTGTACCAAATACATGTGACCATTATTTTACCGATGTTTCAGAACCACTAACATTTTGTCCCAAAGATAAGCTTCAAGTCTTGCAATAGACCTGTTTTGGTTGAAACCAGTCTTGGCTAACATCCTGGCAGAAGAAAGAAGGTTGTGGGTCATTTTTTTGAGATAGAGTATGATATTTCATTATTGCGAGCGGCCACTGGTTGGGAGCTTTTGTTTTGTAGAGCTGGTAAACTAGGAAAGGATTCAAAACTGTTGTTGTGTTGAGAATAAACATTTGTCAGATTCTGGAGGAAGGAAGGCCTGAGGGAGAGAGATGGTCAAAGTATTCCAATAGACCCAAATGTAACCCCTTTTCTTTTTGTAGTTTAAGGTTCCCCATGGGCTCTCTAGCTGTCTCCACATGGGACATTAATATGGTGGAGTCCAGTTTTTAATGATGTTTTGAGAAGCCACTTCAGTTGTGTTTGGGACTTTTTGATCTTAATTCTCTAGCCATTCTAATCCCAATGGATGTTCTCTACAATATCCCACTATAGATAGATAGATCATCTAGATTATTATTAATATAGTGTTTTTGACCACCAGCACGTGGAGTCCCATGGAATTCTGACATTTTCTATTATTGTTACGCCTTACCTATTATCGGGGTACCTCTGCTCTTGGGTGTGCCACTAGACCGCGAGTCCAGGCACTGCAAGAAACCGGGTTGCTTCTCGGTCAGCTGGAGGCCATGCTCCTCAGTGGTCACGCTGCTCTTGGATGTGTCCGACTGAGGTCGGCACACCAGGTTGTGTGGCGCAGAGGCATGCCTCGGCATTCTGTCAATATGTGCAGTCAAAGCAGCCATCTTGGGTCACCTTGATGGGGTTTCCCCATTTCTGCTGAAACTGTGCTCATTTGTCAGTTCTACCCTGTGCTGTGCAGTTTGAGATCTTCTGTATTCACTGGTATCCAGACCCTTGGCTTTTGTGTTTTCACCCTTGTGTGAACACTGTCTGCCCCAACCCTTGGGCCGTCTCAAACTGTGATACCCACATCATTCCTAACTGGACTGCAATATATATTATTTTCCCCTAATGTACCCCATATTGGGTTTCTGTAAATCATCCCTATTATGGCAATTAGAGTCCATGGTGATCTCTCAATTTCTAGAACATTGCAACACTTTTCCGTTTCCAACGTTTTTTTTCCCTTGTCTTTATGAATGGAAGAGGAGGTGGGTGGTAGTAAATCCTTGGCGATCATAGTGTCCCGTCAAACACCTTCATAAGCCTTGAGTGTCCTTCAAGGCCCAACGCTGGTGTATAGTATGTTTAATTTTTATTTGTCACTTTGTCACATTTAATTACCATCTCAATGTCCATGGTCCGGTAACTGAGGTTTGCATTTCCAAGTTTTTTCCACAGAGGTCTCATTCATTCAGTGTTCCTGAACAGGTTAATGCCACATTACAGTGGCCTTCATACATTAGGTAAGATGTTTTTTTGATTCGAAGGAGGGGTCGCTTTAAATGAATCATGAGCCTTCCATGAATATTTTATCGAAGTGTATTTCTTAATAACGTCTCTCAATATTTAATTTATTTTGAGCGGTTTGCATTTGCTCAGCAGCCATGAAGATTAGACGTGAAGTGGAGAGGAGAAACGCGTGTGGGGGGGGGGGTTACAATCGGGTAAATACCGTTGTTTGTGTCTTGTTTAGGAACCCGTATTGCTGACGACTGCTGTCTCGTTGGGTGCAATCTCTTCGCTCTTAGAAAATTAGGGTCGTATAGGTCCTGGCGTCCGATTTCACTCGAATGTAAAGGCATTTAACGGGACTTTGCTATATTTATTTCTGCTTAACGCGTTTGATAGAAATGCGATGAACTGTCGAACAGGTTGATCTACCTTGGAGTAAACTGTCATAGAAAAACAAGGGATCGTCCGGGAACAGATGGAAGATACAAAGTAATAAAACAAAAATAAAAGCGGAAACCGATATCCAAAAATAGATCCTCGTTTCCGATACCGTAAAGAAACCAGCATAAAGGTCAAGCAATCCCACCAGAAAAATTATTCATTTACATGGCACGAGCGAACTTGGAAAAACATGAAATGTATCATTTAGCAATTAAGTGGAACTCTACAAATATGATTTTATTTACAAGGTGGTAAATTCGATTAATACCAGAACATACATATAAATACACCCGCGGTCTGAAATATTCATTTGAGCCAGGGGAGAGATTTTTAATTTGATAAGGAAGCAGGCATCATAAATTATATTCTAGCATGGGAGGCGAGTAGCTCCCACCCCACTGTTCGAACACAATTCAATTTGTCCTCAGCCAGCAGGCAGCTCCCAGTAAACTATCATGGAGGCTGCTCTGCTTAGTTCTTTGGACAGCAGTCATGGCATTCTGAAATATGGGGACCTCCGCTTCCCTTGATACCCTAACAATTTAAAGAGTATCATGGAAAGTACACATACAATGCATCTGGGATATCGAGACTGAACACATCAGATGGTCCTTTAATGGACTGTCATGTTAACAGGCCCCTGACTAGAAACCCTCCATAGAGTCACGTGGTGGGACCCCAGACTGGGGTTTCTCCTTTGGCAGTCCGGGGCACCTGACAGCTTTCATGGCTGTTTCCTCCTGTTTGCAATCAGCAATATTGGAAACAACACTCTGATACCTTGACTCCTCCAATTCCCAAAATACAAACAAAACATTGAGTCTCACCAGGAATTCACTGGAGTATTGCTTTATTCCACCACGTGTGGACCATGGCAATGTTTCAACCCAAAAGGATGCTTATCAAGCCTTCTCAAAGACCATTTTTGGTCAAAACATTGCCGAGGTAAACATTTGTTTAGTATAATGAATTACTCCATCAAATTCCTAGAGCGACGTGTCCTCCATTGCTTCATTCGTCCCTTGATTGCAGCCCTGATCGAAGAGTAAATGCTATGGCTCTGGTAGTTGGAAAACAATATTTCAAGACACTTTTTCCAACAATGAGCCGCTGGAAACACATAATCTATCGACATTTGAGCTGTATAGTCACTGGCTCTACAGAATGCCATAGTTGACTCATGGGTCAATTGTGCCACTAGCTATGTAAAGCTTGTCCATGGCCTTGAGAGCCAAACCGATCTCCTGGGATAGAGCATCGGACTCTGCAAGTCATTCAGAACATTGTTCCACCCGGGGGTCAAGTCAAGGAGGAATGCAGTTCCTCCAATTTTTTTCCCTTTGGTCCCACACATTATAAAGCTTTTATTCAAGTGTTCAATCATATCTTTCTCCATTAAGTCTCCTATAAATATAGAATTTTGATATATTTATGCAGATATGTGGATTTTGGCAAAGATGTATCAGATTTGTGTTCCCACACTTCTTTTATTAGGACTTGACCCCTTGTTCTTCGATGCTCCGTAAGCACCACAGGAGCTACGTAGATTATAATTTGGATACAGAAATCTTCACCCAATAGTAATATATGATAGTACTGCTGGACCACTGGTCAGATGACGTTGAAGGGCCTGTTCCAGAAAATCCTCATGCGCTCTCCATCGAGCCACTGAATGCTCTGGAGGATGTGACTTGCCCATTTTTCTTTGTATTATACATGCATATTGCTTGCGACGTTACGATAGAGGAGCACTTTTTGGTGCCCTGTTTGTTTTTTCCTGTCTTGAAGGAACATTTAGAGTTGAGCCAACAAGACCAGTGATTGGTGATCGATTTTGGTGGTCTGTGTGGGGACCCTGGAAACAAGACCCATAAGCGCAGAAAGAGAGCCAATTCAGACGCTGGAATATTAAATTAATACAAATTACATAAGTGATAGGTATTTTTACATTACGTATTACACTATGGTTGTATGTTTTTTTTGTTTTATGTTCTCCATCAATCAAGTGTGCCACTTTGTTGACAGTGGAGAAATTCTTCTTCTGTATGTATAACTTTATATACTTACACGTTTAAATAATTACTCTATTTAAAGGTATAATACGTTTTTTGTTTTTGACTGCACCATGCCATATATTGTTGTTTTGTGAAGTTGAAAGGTAACCTTGTTTTCTAATGACTCTTCACTAGATTCTGTTGTTTAACATTGTTCCATCCATGATGAGTTTCGGCGATCCAGGGAAGTTCTAAGACTGGAGGACAAAACGTCAATCTGGAATGCCAATGGTTATCATGGTTTCAACAACATTAAGTAAGGGCACTTGGTGGATAACACCCAAAGTCAATGGAACAGGGAAACATGCATTCGGTATTTCCTTACTATATGTAAAGCCAAGGGAGGATCCAAGCATTTCCTGTCACTTTAAAGCAAACGTTTAAAGACTCGGCACTGAAGCAGACACTTCTTCAAGCTGGATGTCAAGGGGAAGTCATTCCGTTAGCTACGCAATTACTTATTTCTGGGTTAACACAATTCAGCTGGATTTTATTTGAATTTTAACTAGAAGATACCGTAGCGAGGCAGCAGGTGTTCCCTGTCTTGGCACTGTGAAACGTTCAATGATTATTGAATTTGCAGGGCGCCTACAGCTACGATGTGTCTGCATTGCATGAAAGCGAATGGCTGATTGTCATCTAGATACACACCCCTGGATGTGAGACTGACCCTATCTGCTGCAGTTTCGAGATGTACCCGAACCAAGGATCCGTGCGTAGATCTATATTACCTGACGAGGATCCGTCTTACTGCCTTGATTTATAAATGATCATCACGAAACAGGCGTTGTATCGAGGGCCACATTTACCCGTCACGCCGATTGGGTACGCTGGTCTTCATTCAAGGAGAGATTATGGAGAACAAAATCAAGTTTATTGGAGTGGGTAGTGGCATAAGGGGTCACCACTTCCACAGACCCACAACTCTACCTCCCCTACCATCATTGTTATTGCACTGGTTGCACTTAAATTGTATGGACTGTGGTAGACAGGCGCCCTCTGCTGGCCACCCCATGTATAGAGCTGAGGCTGCTACAACTCTCTGAAAGGAGGTTTTAGCCGAGCTGATATGTCTGATTTTTCTCTAACCTTAGGAACATATTCTGGAGGCTATTTGCCACGAAATTGGTTTGCGATTCTCCAGAATAAGTCCAGGTTGAGTTATTAAAGATCAAGCTAACTCTATTAAGGTAGTGGCGTGTTTAAAGCTTTGCCAACAAAAACACATATTAGGAAGTGCACCGTAGTCTGGCTACTGGACTCTTGTGCAGCCTCTTCTTTTTATGCTTTGTCTGGTGGCAGCAGGTCACTTAATTCAGGCAAGGAGCCCACTTTAATTCTTCTGCCCTAGACGAACACCTCCTTCGTACAATGCGCTGGCTCTAGTCAGACCCTAGTCGTCCCGTCTTAAAAAGGTCTGGACTGTTATGCCTAAAAATGTTTGGAGCCAATTGCTGCATTTTACAGCAAGAGCTTGAACATCACCAACTTAACTCATTAATCCATTTATTGCTACTGAGGGTACAATATGTCCATCATTTATAAAATAGATTTTGTGTAAAACATGGCAGATATATATATATTCTCCTGTGACCACTTTGGGTGGAATGCTTCTTCTAAATGGTTTTTTGAATCGTGCTTTTTATAGAGCTTTATTTCCTGTAAAGATTTCTCTCTCTCGCAGTGTAGCAAAACATTAACACAACCATGAGGAAGAGGCATGAACCCCCCCCTCTTATTTGCACCTTATTCACATCATTAACCCTGTCACTCCCGAGATCAGGATAACTCGTGTGTTAAAAGGCACCACCAGGTTCCTGGTGTCGAGTTATCTCGATCAGCATGCAGCTGAGCAGGGCAAAAGGCAAATTCATTTTTGGGCTCCAGAACATGCTCCTAAAATTTTATAACTGTAGGCATGATGCCCAAGGTTGTAAAAACTTTTTAAAATCCACTAGGAAAGCGTCTGACTTCTTTTGGTTGTTGCTAGAGGATGGGATATTGTGAGCAAAAACAAGGTGTGATGAGAGCACACAGAAAAGGCAGAAGCACCAGTTGGCTGTCCTACGGTGAGTTCCTGCTCAGGTCTCGTAAGGTTTTGGCTCGATGGTGCCCTTACAGAGAAGACTATATCATATTCAAATAAGACTGCTAGATGATGGGTTACATCTGATTTTTGTAGAGCGGGTATAGTTGTAACGTAGCCCTACATTCTGAATGGCACAGGCCACGGATGCAAAGACCACCAACCTTTTCTTACTTTAATAACCTTGTAGCACTTTGAAAATTAATTGAATGGTTGACCAATAAAATGTCTCGGGCTGGCAGGAGATGGTGACACTTGCGAGGGTTGGAGGGAGATGGTGCTGCTTTGGTAGGCTGGAGGGTAGCGACATCACTAGGGCAGAACGAATACAAAGTAATCATGGAGGAAGGGAATCCACTAAAGTAACCCTGTAGCATTTTGATGTTACCAAACACGCTGTAACGTCTCGCCATCAACTAGGGATGTGCGTTTAGGGTTTCGGAATTTTCACGAAATTTCCCGATTCGTGTTTTCGGATGCAGCCGATTTTCCGAAAATTTTTAGATCCGAAAATGGCAGATCCGAAAAGTTTTCCGAGCCGAAACAATTTTTTTTCGGAATTTTCGAATGGACTTGAAATGTGTCAAATCGAAATTTATTTTCGCTCTATTCGTGATTTCGGTTCCATTCGTGATTTCGGTTCCATTTCGGTAATTCTGGACATCGTATATTTAACTATTATCGGTTATATCGCTGATTCTGTAAATTTTGTATTTGTAAATGCGTATCACTTGTTTCTTGTGGCATTCGGGTCAGTTTAGCGTTTTTTAAATCGTTTTGTTCATTTTTTTTGTTCCTTGGCTTTCATACCATTTTAATATGATTAAATAAAGTTGTGAAATGTATATTCAATTATTCATACGAAAAAAAGGATCTTTATTTATTAATAAAAAACACTATAGAATCGCCAGAATTATCGTAGACACTTTGAAACGAGGAGAACAGACGTTCCGAAAAAACGAAAATTTCTGAAATTTCCGAAAAGTCGATACAAAAAACGAGCAAAGTGACACGAAAATACGAAAAATGGTCGATATTCCGAAAAAAAATGTACGTGAAAAACGATCCGAACCGAATCGAAACAGAAATCGGTCGAAACGAGCCGAATCAAAAAGTTTAAACATCCGAACAAATCGAACCGAAAAAAAAATCGGTGCACAAGCCTACCATCAACACCCTTGGTGTTTAAGCACAGGGAACATGCAGAAACCACATAGAAAAAGTTGAGGCAGCCTCCTGTGCTTTGCCAGAAAGATGCACAAGTGTCACCTGCACTTAATGCATAAGAGGAGCATCAAGAATCTTTCGATTCGGGTATGGAACCCTTCTTCGGTGTATTGCCCATTGGTACACTCAACAAGGGTTCCATGCCCGAAACATTCATTAAAAATTGCAGGTGACACAATGCATCTTTCTGGCAAAACACAGCGCTGTCACAATTACCTCTATGTGGTTTAAGACCGAATGAAGGTAGATGGTGATTCTTGGTTGGCCTGGAAGGTGTCGGTGATACTGGGATGGGCTGATTAGTGGTGACATGAATAGAGACCCGATAATTTCGTTGCATAATGCAAGATATGATGGCAGAGCTGAATTAATTACGCATTTGAATCTTGGCTTCTTTCCTATTCATCCAGATTTTGCTAATTGGCTGGTGATTGATCCATCTAGATTTGCTGTTTTGTGAATCATCCTTGATTTGGGAAACACTGGCATTGCAGTCTGGCAATCTGAGCGGTATCTGACTGAGGCAATGTGTCGAGTGTTGATACTCCTCATTCCTCGGATACCTACATGTAGGATGAATCGCCAGTCGCTCGTATTGCGGCCGACGTGCCAGAACCATCTCTTTGTTCTGTTTCCAAGGTCTGCGTAGCATCGCTGTGACATAAAGTGGTGATGCACAAGCTTTTCACATCAGGTTTATGTAATGGCTTGATCCAGGGAGAAATCTGACGCCATTCTGGAGTGGAGGAATTTTTTCCCAGTATGTTGCATATTGGCGAGCGCTTCAGACTGGGTTTTTTGCCTTCTTTTGGATCAACAGCAGTAGGTAATGTGTGAAAGGCTGAACCCGATGGATGCACTGCTTTTTTCAGCCTGTGTAAAGGCAGCAGGAACAAGACTATGGACATAAGTGGGCAGCTCATTGTCCCTATGTCAACCTCTGGTTGACTGAAATGTGACCGAAAAGCATCCATTAATAACTAAAAGCCCAAAAGGAACTTAATTTGCACCCATTGGGTTGGAGACTAAGAGCTCATGCATGAGCACTCACAAATCATTCTGGTTGCAACATGTAGATCTTGCAAGATGTTTTGGCCTTTAACAGAATGACCACAAATAGTCATTTTTCAGCATCTTCAGATAGCTGTTCCACTACCAATGGGACGGGAGGCTTTTATAAGGCTCTCAACAGCCACTGTTACTTTTTGGTTCACCTCTATATTCCATACCACCATAACATAAACACACAGCTACCTTGGTTGTAAAGTGAAGCTCCTTCATGGTTTGTTTTAAGTTAAAATCACTATAAGGTGGTCCATCGGGGCAGGTTTTTTTCCACCCACAAAAATGGCATTGTCTGGGTACTATTTATTTCATTTTTTTTTTAATCTTGTTAACTTTTATTATCATTATTATTTTGGGTTTGCGTCCCCATCCCCGAATGATGATAGAATTGAATAAAAAAAAAAGGCTGATCATGTCCGGCTTTATTGCTGAGGAGCTTAACGTTCGTCCTCCAGATGTTTCGAAACAACATCTTTCATGATACCCAACCACTCATTTAGTCAACAGAGCCTTGGGAAATGTAGTTCCAATATATCTGAAGGCTCACGGTTGAGCACCCCTGGTTTGTGGCACCTTTTAGAAATCTGTACTGTTGGAGGGCACATTACACATGCTCAGTCGGCCTCTTTAAGAGATTTCTGATGTTGCCCATTCACTTTCTTTATGGGCATTTAGGCACCGATGTCCTCATGAACTTAGACCTGACCTCTGAAGTATTATCATCCTTTATTTATATAGCGCCACATATTCCGCAGCGTCAGTGTACAAGGTGTTGATACATTAGAATACCACACATGGATGACACGGTCTGATTCAGAGGGATCCTGTTTACAATCTATGAGCTGTACAAGTATTTTGTGGGTAGGCGCATCCATATCGTTAGGTGTCTTGCCCAAGGACACTCGCTGGTGGCGTCTTCTGAGTGGAATCGAGTCGTCTTTCCATCATTGCAGATCAGCGACCTGGTGGTTCGGTTGAACCCGCTTTTTGTAAAGTCGAGACGTCTCCACAGTTGTACTGTAGGGATGTGCCGAACGGGACCTTGAGTTTCTTCTCCACGTTTGAAGGGTAGAGACGCTACCACTGGTCTCCACAGCCAATATAACCCCAGATCATAACATTGTACGTAAAGTAGTGAGGTTTTTTTTGCCTAGACCGTGTGTTTTGTACTTTAGAAAGTGTCACTTTAACTTAATTAAAATAGATTTTGGAGTAATAGTTTGAATTTACCAATTATCTACTTTTCTGATGACTTTTAAAATCCCAATATAAGCTAGAAGTGCACTTCCATTTATTAGTTCAAAAACATTTGAAAAAAAGCTATCGGTAGACATAATAAGCAGAGGGAAAGATATATGGTACCCGGAGGAAACCTCAAAGCAGAGCAACAGGGATAGGTTTTTTTGTATTTCTCTTAACCTTTTAGGGGGTCAAAGGGGTGGGATCGTACACGATGAAGGTCAAAACACTTGATGTGGCTTCCCTTCCAAGGTATCGAAATGGCTTTCATAGTAAAACGTATACATCCTATGGAAGTCAAATCCATCATTGTGTTAACACATCAACACCAACATACAAGCAAGAATTTCTAATAAAAAAATATTATTATAAAAAAATATGCACAAAATAATAATTAAAAAATGGTTGTAACCACCAGATCATTGACAGAAACCAAAAGAAATTGCATGACAAATATAAATATCTGCTTTCATAATAGATCCCCGTCCACGGCCGCATCATTGGAGTAATTTATGACGGCAACCTGACAGTCCTCGTTTATATTGAGATGAATATTTCCCCCTTTCCGCATATCTCTGTATTTCCGAGCTTAGCCTTAATAAGATAAATAGAAATTTGTCCGACTCGCATGTATTGCAACGCAAGCACAGGTCCTGGGGCGCTGGATTAAACGCTAGTCATTTGTTTCCTGCTTCCCATTGATATCACGAGCTGTGGCTACTCGACTGTGCAAATGAACAAGCTGGAGCTGTTGAGGCGCAATCATTAACAGAAGGCTACGGGTAGCCCAGGGGCAGGAGAGACCAGGGTGGGTTTTTTCCACGTTTTTTTTTTTTTTTTTTTATAGAGCCAAAGCTTCTCATTCATGTACGCAGAAACCTTTTCACATCTATACGTTCCCCTCCCAACAAAACGCCGCCAAGAGGGGTCTTCAAGGCACCACCAGGCTGACCTATAAATACACTTGTGGAAAGAAATGAGGCAGATGTTCTAAAACCTTTTATGAGCAACAGGGTCTTTTAACGCATGTACTTACCGAGACGAACCATGCACCTAGTCCTTCAAATCACTTAAAATTTTAGAAAGCCCTCTCTGTGCCTTCCTCAGGTAGTGGCCATCAGTTTTTCAAACAAAGCTTTCCTTTGTTTCCTTTTCTCATTTCTTTCCTTCCTTTTTCTTTTGCTATGCGTTCCGATCTGTTCCATTCTCTTCATTTCAGTTCCTTTCCGTTCTGTTCCTTTCTGCTCCGTTCTGTTCCGCTCCTTTCCTTTCAGTTCAGTTCTGCTCTGTTCAGTTCCTTTTCATTCCGTTCCGTTCTGTTCCGTTCTATTCCTGTTCTTTTCCTTTCTCTTCTGTCCCATTCTGCTCCTTCTCTTTTCTCCTGTCTTTCATGTATCTTACTGGTCTGTTTGTTCCTTTCTTTACTTTGCCTACTCTACCTTGCTTTTCTATATTCTTCTCTCTCCATTCTTTGTTTGTTTTTCTTTTCTTCCGGTTTATTTTCCTTTTTTAATTTCCACTCTATTCTTTCCAGTCACTTCTCTTTTATTTCCTTCCTTTTTCTCCTTTCTTTCCAGTTTTTGTTTTTTCTTTTTCATTCGTCTTTTTCTTTTTTCCCTTTCGTGCTTCCATCACACACAGAAGATTCTATGTTACCTTGGATCATACAAGGGTTTCCTGTATGTCTCCATAGTTTGTGTCTACAGGAAGCTGTGTTTCCTATCAAAGTGAATGTGATGCTGTGTTGACAGTCTAGAAAACAGACGCCCAGAGGCAAAATCCTTTACTTGTCTAGAGTATAAGACCAAGGCTATTCTTGCCAGTTATCGCAGAGCAAGTTGGCAACCTTGGTCCTCCTGTTATTTTGCAAATACCTACTGTATTCCATGATGCTCATCCTCTCATTCAGTTGGCTGAATCTCTTGGTAAACCAAATGTTGTCCCAAAATATCTAGACGGCCAAAGTTGCTGACCCCTGTCATAGAGTATGACTAACGGAAATTCAGGAGGCTCCGTTTGGCAAGACTAGAGCGACACAGCTAGTCTTGACTTACCAGTTACTGATGCTTACTCAAGTCAGTCCTTCTTGGTTGTCCAGTTGGTTAGACCATAGACCACATAGACCGACGACTCCACCTTCCTAACCTAGTGTTAAAACAAAAGAACAGAGAGCTAAATGATCCACAAGTAAGGTTTTAGCAACAATCTAAGAGGACCACATAATATAATTGTCGTCTTGGCTCTCTTGCTCATTTGGACTAAGGCATTGAGCCATTTTGATGGTCTCCATAATGCCTTGATTCCTTTCAGACTTTCAATTAGAGATGTGCATTTGTTTCGGAAAAATTCGGAATTTGGAATGAAATTTGATAATTTGTATTCGGAAGTACTTTCGAATAACGAATCAATACGAATTCAAAACGGTATAACAAATTTATTTAGTTTTACACTGTGTCATCATAAAAGAAAAATTTGAATAACTATCAACTATTGAATTTGAAATGAACTATCGCATTGATCTTAACTTACAATACAAGTAATAGTCAGCAAAGTACTTTATGAAACAAATTAATTTTATTTCACTGTTTAATTTGACTCCAAAACTAAATCCGTGACACAGCTTAAAATTTAACCATAGCTTTTCTTTTATCTAGTGATCCAAAATTCGAATTGATATCCACTATCAAATTGATATATGAAATTCGAATCTATTTGAAATTTCAAATCGATTCGAAACGAAATTAGTTAAGAAATGATTTAAAACTGTATTTTTCAGCCATGTACATCTCTACTTTCAATATCACCTAATGGAAGGAGCAGTTGGGTCTGCAAGTTGGGCTTCCGGAGCTCACACACTGTATATTTTTCTGCTACAAATAAGATTGACGTAAGATGCGAAGACGGCCTGTAGCATTTCCTAATTCCTTTTCTTTGCATGGCCACCAGCGTCTCGCCTTCATTACAAAACCTAATTAAAAGTGATTTATTTACTAAACTTTGTAGTTGAATAAAAAGGTCTGCAAACTAACATTTTCCGAGCCTTCTAAACACAGAGATTATTTTCTGCTGTCAGGGCGCATTAATTAATGGTCCTGCGAAAGCTTGTCTACCACAAACGAGAACACAAGGGATTAAAATATCCTGCCAACAAAGTGATTTAGCGCTGCTTAATTTTTTCTACGGAAACGTTAAATGGACAGAAGATGTCTAAATATTTTAAACCTTGTAATCGTGTTATAGAACTAGGAACTTATTAAATTCAGTCTTTACAGATGCCGTTTGAGTTCACGTTGGAGACGAAGAATAGACGTTCACGTCTAGGGCTTCCTCAAAATCAGAAGGGGATGCAATCCCTGAATAAAAATCAAGAACTCGTAATAATCAAATTCAGTAGAAACGGTTGTGGTACCCACTGACTAGTCTGGACAACACCGTGCGTTGCCTGATGGGATCAGCACTGGTGGAAGATGAGTTCAAAACAGTTTAGCTGGACTATATGTGTGGTTCTCAACCCTTTTCTCAAGTCGTCCTAACAGGCCAGATTTTAAGGATCACTTTGGGGAAATGCAGACTGAATCCTGCAAACACTGAGTGGCAAATCATATCACCTGTGCTGTGCTTCAGATATCTGGCAAACCTGGTCTGTTGGGGGTTCTTGATGACCATGGTTTGGAACCACTGGTCGATATGGCCTTCGACCTAACCTCATTGACCATAGTACCCACGTTAAGACTATGGATGCTGGAGTCCTTAAAATACCTAGTGCGCTATTCCAACCCAGCCATTAGACCAGGGATTTCAAACTCCAATCCCCAGAAGTTGATTACCTGCAATTCCCAGAATTCCATGTAGGCAATCATGGGAGTTGTTCAGAAACATCTGGGGGGAGCAGAGTTTGAGGTCTCTGCTTTAGACTAACGGCTTCAGCCATAAATGTTTGGGGCTTCCACCACAATACTAATCATTTGAGCCACTGTTCCAACTGTGAATTAACGGCTCCTATACTTTGTATACTATCAGGGTTATTCAGAGAGCGTGAAAAGCAGGAGAATGACTGGAGAATGAAAAATTCGAGGTCAAAGTAGCCAAACCAGAAAAATTCTCCCTTTCATCTCACTTTCCAAATCGGCTATTTTGACCTAGAATTTTTCATTCTCCAGTCATTCTCCTGCTTTTCACGCTCTCTGAATAACCCTGTTAATATATTAAAGCAGTAAATGGCAAGTGGTGGATACAAGGTGTTCCTGTAATTCCCGTACACAGGCATTATGCAGGCGCATACAGATGTTGGTATTTTTTGGAAGCTGCATTGATAATAATCTCATAACTATGAAACCTTTTTATTAGAAAATTATATTTTAATGCATTTCCTTATTATTGCAACAGCATTTTTAATGAAGCGATATTGGGGTCTTTCAACCCTTCGTCCGCCTATCTGGTGGACCAAACCACTTTCTGGACAAACAGATTATTAAGAATTGATGAAATCTCATTTGATAAATCGACTCCTCATCTGATTCTGATTTAATTCTTCATGGATCAATAAATAATTAATATTCTTTTGGGGTCTATGTGGAGCCAAGTTATTTTTAAAATCCTAAAAAAGCAAAATGTAATTTTCCTTAAAAGGGCACAAAAAATATATTCCAACCAGAGCAAAAGCTCGGAAAGGATGGTATGTTAAGCCTGACGCTAAAACGGCATGTATGTTTTAAGATACATTCCGGTCTACCATAAGATGACAGCCATCCTATTATAGCCCTTTTCTTGTAAGAATTATCCAATGCAATGAGCAGAAACTGATTGTAAAGAAAGTGGGAATCTTCATTGGATGCACTGCCGTAAAGTTGTGCTAACCTAGGCATCCCAAATTTTTCAGAAGGGCATATCCCATGATTAGCTTGAGCCTGGCAAAGCTTCATGGGTCCTATAGTTTAAAAACTTCTTGGGCCATGGCCGTTAAACTCATGATGTTGATGTCTGCCCTCCCCCCATTGCTGATGCCTACAATTCCCAGAATTCTTTCAATGCAATCGATGGCCAGGGAATCATGGGTGTTGTAGTTCAGAAAACATCTGAGGGGCCAGAGTTTGGCAACACTGTCTTAGGCGGCCAAGGTTAGGCATCAGTGGTCTAGACCAGAGGTGGTTACCCTTGACCCTCAAAATATTTTGGCAGTACATCTACCATGATATTCAGCCACTCATTAGGTTGAAAGAGCCTTGTGGGGAAATCCGGGGAGCCAGAGTTTGACAACACTGTCTTAGGTGTTGTCCATCCAACTACCGCCCTGTATCCCTGCTTCCCTTCACATCAAAGCTCTTAGAAAAACTAGTCTTCAACCGCCTCTCCCTCTTCCTGTCCTCCAATTCCCTACTTGACCCCCTGCAATCTGGCTTCCGTCCCCTACACTCAACTGAAACTGCCCTCACCAAAGTCACCAACGACCTCCTAACTGCTAAAAAACACGGCCACTATTCTATTCTCATCCTGCTTGACCTCTCGGCAGCTTTTGACACTGTTGACCACCCCCTCCTTCTACAGACCCTCAACTCTCTGGGTCTCGGTGACACTGCACTTGCTTGGGTTGACGCCTATTTATCCAACAGGTCCTTCTGTGTGTCCTTTGCTGGTAACTCCTCCTCTTCATTGCCTCTATCTGTTGGTGTACCTCAAGGCTCTGTCCTTGGTCCTCTGCTCTTTTCCATCTACACCTCCTCCCTGGGCAAAATCATCAACAGCTTTGGCTTTAATTACCACCTCTACGCTGATGACACTCAGATCTACCTCTCTACCCCTGATCTCTCTTCCCCTGTCCTCTCAAAAGTCAGTGACTGTTTATCTGGCATCTCCTCCTGGATGGCCTCCCACCACCTAAAGATCAACATGTCAAAGACTGAGCTCCTACTTATTCCTCCCTCCAATGCCTCCCCACCTCCTGACTTCTCTATCACGGTGGAGGGTATCACCATCTCCCCATCAAACCAAGTTCGCTGTCTTGGAGTTACACTTGACTCTGCTCTTTCCTTCATCCCCCACATCCAGTCTCTTTCCTCCTCCTGCCGATACCAACTGCGTAATATTTCCAGAATTCGGCCATTTCTTACCGCTCTCACCACAAAACAACTCATACACGCCCTAGTAATCTCCCGACTCGACTATTGCAATAATCTCTTATCTGGCCTCCCTCTGTCCCGCCTCTCCCCCCTACAATCCATCCTGAACGCCTCCGCCAGGCTAATTCACCTCACCCGCCGCTCTGTCTCTGCCGCTCCCCTCTGCGAGTCCCTTCACTGGCTCCCCATCCACTGCAGAATTAAGTTCAAAATCCTTATCTACAAAACCCTCACTAACTCAGCTCCCCACTACCTGTCCTCACTAATCACCAAATACACCCCAGCCCGCTCCCTAAGGTCAAACAGTGACCTGCGCCTAGCTTCTCCCCGCATCACCTCTTCCCATGATAGACTGCAGGATTTCTCACGCTCAGCCCCCACTCTCTGGAACGCTCTCCCTCGTACTGTCAGACTTTCCCCTAACTTCTCTTCCTTCAAACGCTCCCTTAAAACGTTCCTATTTAGGGAAGCCTACCACCCAACTCACTGACGCAAACCATCAATCACTCTCACCTTACAGTCCTCTCCTCCTGTTTCCAACCCCAACCCTCCTAGATTGTGAGTTCCTACGGGAATAGGGCCCTCATCTCCTCCTGTACTGTTTGTCAAATGTTGTTCAATGTATTGTAACCCTGTCTATACTGTGCTTATTGTACAGCGCTGCGGAATATGCTGGCGCTTTATAAATAAAGAATAATAATAATAATAGGTGGCCAAGATTAGCCATTAGTGGTCTAGACCAGGGTGCTGAACCTTGACCCTCAAAATGTTTTGGATTACATCTCCCATGATTCACTGCCACTCATTAGTTTGAAAGAGCCTTGTGGGATATTCGTTGTCAATGAAGGCTGAAATTTGTAGTGCTGATCGTGTCCACAGAACCATTGCAGGAAGTTTACAGGGAGACTATTTGTGATCATATCCATAATTCGAGGAGTCTAAAGGCAGGACGTGTTGAACTTGATGGAGCCATCAGAATCTGGATTATGAATGGAAATCCCATGAATAGTTATTGGATGAATGGTATTTTGACCAGATCTTGACGTAATTTGCAGATTAAAATACAGAGATGGAACATTTCCAGGGCAGCCAATGGGATCCCAGTACAGTAGGGTAAATAAATATGAATGCAAAATTTCCAGCACCCAAGACTACCTATTCGAGATGAATACCATCTTCAGTTGTGGACTTCAGACTCATCGGTTGCCCAACTTTCCAAATAATACACTTCTTTTTTCGATCGGTCTCCCCTCGCAGTCGTTTTGTGCATTTCCGTTTTTCCTTCGATATTATGGACAACCGTGAGGACACTCAACCAGTATTGTTCGTTTGTGAGCTTTGGGCAGGGCAGGAGAGCATTCATTAACAAACAAATTTTACAGGGATCCTCGTTGTTGTATTTAATCGTGATGACTGTCGCCATCATGATTATTGTCTGTCTAAACTAAACGCTGTCTGATTGTTTGGCTGCAACTCCCTGCTTGGCTAATAAGCCCCTCCACCACACTTTGATTTCATTTTTAATTTCCGCTAATGACTTCAGCAACTCCAACTCTTTACTTTATTCCCTATTCCCAAAGACCGTATTGTCTAATCGCATCCTTGGATGGCATCATGCGCTCTGCCACCCTGTTACAGGAATCCAGATGGTGTATTTTCTTCCACATATGATTAAAATCACTTTTTGTTATTGTCGGCATAGATGAAAGAGAAGGGAAAAAAACAACAACAAAACAGGAATGTTGGATATTTCCAGAAGAGCGTTTTTTTTTCTCTCTCCCTCTTCTTTTGGAGGGCTCTTTCCTTTTAATCAAGCTCTGCATTGCTCAGCGTGTATAATTAATTTGCTCGCCAGGAGTTCCGGCCATGTTTTTGAGCTTCTAACAAGTGAGGCTTGGAGACAGTCTTCTCTTTTGGTGCCACCCGTAAGACGCGTGCCAGGGAACACAATGTGTGCGAGTCCCACGGATTCCTCTCCCATTAATTCCTTCGCAGCTGGGAGATTACGGACAACAGAAACATCTGAGAGAGTTTACTGAAGCATTAGCCGGAACGCTTACCCCGCCGATAAAGTGTGTTCTTCATATATTATGAATGTATCTTTAAAAAATGCAGATCTCCCCAGCTTCTCCTTCTGTCCTCTTGCCGTAATTAGTCCAAAATCCAATTGTGGTTTGTAAACAAAACAAAAAAAAATGACTTGATTGAGGCATTAGCTTCCAGTATCCTTGTGATCCACAAGGCAGAAAAAAAACATGGCGGCTCTGTATTGTAAACAGCCTTTCCCACCTCACTGTTCAGGGAGGTGTTAACAAACCTGCACTGCCAACATAGAAACGATAAGATTGTATGTTCTAGAAATCTAGGACTGCTGTCGCCCAGAAAGTAGGGATGTGCGTTTCGGGTTTCGGAATTTCGGAATTTTCACTAAATTTCCCGATTCGTGTTTTCAGATCCAGCCGATTTTCCGAAAATTTTTAGATCCGAAAATGGCAGATCCGAAAAGTTTTCCGAGCCGAAACGAAATATTTTAGGAATTTTCGAATGGACTTGAAATGTGTCAAATCGAAATTTATTTTTGCTCTATTCATGATTTCGGTTCCATTCGTGATTTCAGTTCCATTTCGGTAATTCTGGACATCGTATATTTAACTATTATCGGATATAATGCTGATTCTGTAAATTTTGTATTTGTAAATGCGTATCACTTGTTTCTTGTGGCATTCGGGTCAGTTTAGCGTTTTTTAAATCGTTTTGTTCATTTTTTTTGTTCCTTGGCTTTCATACCATTTTAATATGATTAAATAAAGTTGTGAAATGTATATTCAATTATTCATAAGAAAAAAAGGATCTTTATTTAATAAAAAAAAACACGATAGAATCGCCAGAATTATCGTAGACACTTTGAAACGAGGAGAACAGACGTTCCGAAAAAACGAAAATTTCCGAAATTTCCGAAAAATCGATACAAAAAACGAGCAAAGTGACCCGCAAATACTAAAAATGGTCGATATTCCGAAAAAAAATTGTACACGAAAAACGATCCGAACCGAATCTAAACAGCAATCGGTCGAAACGAGCCGAATCGAAAAGTTTAAACATCCGAACAAATCAAACCGAATCGAACCGAAAAAAAATATCGGTGCACAAGCCTACCAGAAAGGGCGGCAACTAATCAAATGCCGAGAAAGTCCTCTCCGTCTGCAACGTAGATGCAGCAACACCTGACAAGCATTTCGGCCTTGTTAGGCCTCGTCAGGAGGGTATAGCTGGGACCCCTCTAGGCACTTTGAGCAAGGGGTGCACGTCTGGAATGGATTACTCTGTATACTTGGAGAACAAAATTCATTGTTATGTGGTGTATATTTGGAGATTCCAGTCAATCAGAAATCTCAATGTATCCTTCCTGGTAAAATCCTTTATAAATAAATAAATAAATAAATCACAGGCTCCCATGAGTAAGATCCCCCAACGTTTGGTGCTTTCACACATAAAGAAAAGTCACATCTAGGAGAGCCATGATGGCCGCTTGTTGGTTTTGCTTTGTAGTCACCTAGTGGGAGTCTATTCTGGTTCCTGTAAACAAACAAAATGAAGATGGAGTGGCTTGAGTTTCTTGGGACAGTTTGGAGTCAAGCTTTGCCCTTTCCCCCAAAGATTCAATCTTTATCTCTGTAAATCAGACCTGCCAAGTCACATGATCTGGCTGTGTCCACGAGCAAAAAAGGAACCAGCACCGTGTCTTCCAACGACGATAGATTTATTGGAAAAACTGTCTTGGAGACATTTTCTGTGTCTCAAGGTTTATGTGCTGGTCTTCAATAGTTTTTGATGATCTGGCCATCTGACACCTGGCTTTCCCTCTGTTGACTCGATCACAATAGACTCTCATCCGGTTCTCCTGAGGCCTGAGGAGAAGTGCACCATGAATGCCTGTTTCAATGGTACTCGCAGTGCTTAAATGGTTAAAATCAGTGCGTTTAACGTCCATACACAAGAGCTACAAACCCTGATAGGCAGCTGCCACGTGCCTCACATGGGCCAGTGCGACACGCCCTTTTTGAGGGCCGTGATGGCGATGAAACAAATCACCTTACGGTCATGCCGCCTTTCACCCAGTCCTAGAACTGCCACAGTTGGCAGGACTGTTCATTGGTCTGTGAACACCAGCAGGCCCAAATTGAGGCCTAACAAAATGGCTTCTGTTCTGTTTTCTTTTTTGTAACTACAGTCGAGTTAAATGTCAGAGTTTTGTGACAAAATAAGCAATTAATAATAAATTAGGTTCCGGGAACGCCGTACATCTTCCATTAGTCACGGAACAAAAAGAAATCTGCGTGAGAAGATGCCCTCAGTCTTTAATCAATGAAGGGGGGGGGGGGAAACACTGAAATAATAATTCTACAAATTCAGAGACTAAAAAAAAAAAAAGATGTAAAAGACAAACCATTTAAAAAATATAAATAAAAACCTTTTTAATTGCCAAGATTTTACTTTGTAAGTACGCTAAACATGCAAAAGGTTACATAATCAGCCGCCATTAATTACCGCTGGGTACACGGTTACGTTATGAAAAGGTACAATGCAAGCGATTTCTGTAAGACGGAGGATACGCATTAAAAAGAAAAGGGAAAAAAAAAAAACAACCATTTCTTTCAGACTTTAAGTGGCTTTGCTTTCGTATGTGTTTTTTTTTTCTCCATCACATCATTGTCCTTCGCGTTCCCTTCTTCTGCTGCTCTGATATTCCCATCGCCCCAGAAATGTTCAAATCCCCCATGAGGTAAAGTGAGATTGAGTGCACTCGTTTTATAATGAAGCAGCCGAGAGAAAGAGCGAGAGAGTGACGGACAATTGAGAGAAGATTGGTTTTGAAGCTGATGGAATGAGAGCCGAATGTTTTACATGCAAATTGACGAGCTGGAAGATCAATGGCATCCAACGAGGGCGCTCTGCTCACATCCATGGAAAGCGAACCTGTCGCAAACCTCTATTTAACCACTTGCTGGAGAGACTGGGAGGATGAAGCTCTCTTACCACGGATCTGCACAGAATGTGTTGTAACACATTGACCGGACAATATCCGGACAGGCTCACACTGGGTTAAAAACTCTATAGGGGTTATTCACTTAACACCGAAATGTCGCTGATATTTTGGTGTTCTGTCGTTCCCCTGCACTTCGGGGAATCAAATTTCCCCACCCTGCGGTGAATTGTGCATTCACTGCAGGGTCCCCGGAGCGCGGGTAAAAGCCGCCGAAAGATGAAAAAGCTGCAGAACCGCCGATATTATCAGATCCGATTCGATAATACACCCAGAACCTGCTGAAAGAATCGGATTTTATAATTTCAGAGGTTTTGCAGCTCTTTTTTTTTTTTTCTATTTTTATTTCTTATAAAACCACTCTGAAAATATCGGATTGGATCCAATGATCTGCTGAACCCGAAATGAAAAAAAGCCGCCGGACGGGTAAAAAAATAAAAATAAAATGATTTGAAAGTGTCAAAATTTAGACTTTGTTTGCAAAAAAACTACTGAACAAAAATTGTCTGGATTTTTTTTTGAGGATTTTACCAGGAAGAACACATTGAGATTTCTCTCATTTTCAAGTATGTCCTGGGTGGCGAGTATGTACCGTTAGGTGTCTTGCCCAAGGACACTTACTGGAGAGGTGCTCGTCAGAATCGAACCCATGTCTCCACAGGCTCTCTCCGCGCAGGGCAGTGATGTTACCTCTACTCCACCCAGCCGGTACTACAATTACATGCAAGGTCCTATGAATGATAATAAAAAGGTCTGTTACAGAAAAATGGAAAAACCACGATTTAAAAAAAAAAAACAGAAAAATATTTTTGCAGAAAAATGCTAAAAAAATCAAGAAATAGACTTTTACTGCAGATTAAAATAATTAAACAGTTTATTAGATATTGGTTTAAAACGGGAATATTTTTAACAATGAAGCCTATGGGATTCCCCTGAATAAACCTGCCGAATGAAAACCCCGAACAGCAAGGCACTTCGGCAACTTTTCACTGCTGTTTGGTGTCTCTGAATAGATTAACCATTGCTTCTCTATGGGGGATTTCACTGCCGTCGAACAGGCGCCGTACTGGCAGGCAATTCCCCAAATTTGGCAAACTGCCTGCTTTCTGAATAGCCGAATGGCCAGGTAATAGCACCAGACGGGGAAATTCACTGTTCAGTGCCATTTCAGGGCCAGATCAGCTCTTTGCGAATAACCCGTGAATAACAGAATGCTGCTTATTGGCCGTTCTCGTGATTTACGGAATTGCCACCTTAACATTTGTTGTGCCCACTGGGGGCACTATCACCTCCTTCACGCTCACGTTAGCGCTCCGCTCAGATCCCCTCCGATTTGCTAACGGGTTAAAAAAAGCCATTCGCGAATCGCTATTAGCGGTCTCTACCACGAGTTTACTGTACTTTGCGCGCCCTATACTTAACATGGGAGCGCAACAGGTAAGAGATTAACTAGCGTTAGGATCACAAGGTCAAGATCTCAACGTTTTTGTTACAGAGCTTTACACTAATATATGGAAATTAATGTGTGTTTCTGCAAAAATGTACCTCCTCTTATGTTGAGCGCATCCCATTATACCAAGTGCTGGAAGCGCCAGTTGTTTTCTGCTAGGCAGATGTCGATGCAGCGAAGGAATAGAACCTGGTACAGCGCAAATTACACAATTCGTCCGTGCGGGTAACCATTGTCACATGTCGACGCAGCTCTGCATGTTTTCGGTATCGTGTCTCAGTGTTTCGGATGTCAATCCTATTGTTATCGGCAAAGGAGTCATGGTGTGGGGTTTGCTACAGGACGCTTGTTCCTTCAGAAAGGCCCACAAAAAGAAGTCTGGGCTGATAAGATCAGGAGACTGGATTGAACCACAGATTCTTGGAAATTACATGGTCCTCAAACAAACTATGGCTAACAAATTGTCAAATAATCAGATGATAATCTAGAACAGTCAAATAATTAGATATCGAGCAGATTTCGCTAAAACTTCCAGATTGAAGAAACCATAATCCTCTCCAGGGGTTGTAAACATCTCCCTTCAGGCCAGAGGAGAAAAAGAATAGGGTCCCAATGCCGCGATTACACAGGAAAACTCCTTGCTCTCACCAGGGGGCATCAACCGCCAAGAGAATGCCGAGCCTGACTATCCGCCACGAATTCGGATGAAGAGGCATTTGTTCTGGGGGATTATTTAAGGCTGGAAAGATGAATTGAATAAAAAAAGAAAAATCCTTGCTCTTAAAAGGAAATATTGCACGGCTTCTCAAGGCTGTGGCATGCAAAGCTGAAAATGTAGAGTGACGAATATAAATGCTGTTCGTGATGTGGATGTATCACTTGGTGCTCTACAGACTAACGCCTTAATTTCCATTTGGCCCGATAGCTGAAATTAGGACCTTTTTCGACCGCGTTGTGGCACTTTTCGGTCACTCATATCATGTAGAGTGTGAGTTGCGTGTTTTAATCTAAAATCCTGTAAATGCGAGTTTTACCGTAAACCCTTTAATTGCAAGCTTTACCGTAAATTCCATACATGCGAGTCTTGCTGTTAATAACATAAATGAGTCTTTCTGTATATTACAAACAATATAGAGCTAACGCAACACCAGGATTTAGTAGGAGATCTTTTTATTCCAACGAAGTTGACCAGGCAACGTTTCCTGGTCCACTAGGGTGGAATAAAAAGATCTCCTAACTAAATCCTGGTTTTGCGTTAGCTCTATATTGTTTGTTTTATGACCGATGGATTACGGATTCCTATGACTACACACTCAGGTTGAAGAAAATACAGAGTGCTGTTTCCTATATTGCTTGTTTGTAATTCTGTAGATCACAGACGTGTGTTTCTACTGTAAATCCCGTACATGCGAGCCTTACCGTAAATCCCGGAAATGCGCATTTTTACTGTAACAGAGGGAATATTAAATTAGGGACTTGTGGACTTTAATTATCACAGTAAAAAATTGATTTTGAATTGTAAGCGTGTTCATGTACGGAAATTACGCATTTTTGTTGCAAATGTGGACCCCGATTTCAAGGAATTAACCCCTTCCCGCCGCAGGACGTTCCATGCCGTCCTGGCGGCAGGCAGGCTTTGAAGATGCAGGGCGTACATGTATGCCCTGCTGTCTTCAATGGGGCTGCCTCAGCCCCTCCCCGCAGCCTGCGCACGCTGGCTTGCAGCACGCGTCATTAGCTGCACGGAGACGCCTGAAATCAAGCTGTCCCCTGCAGCCAATGATACGCGTTGTGCGTAGGCTGAGGGGAGGGCCTGAATCAGTGCCACATGACAGCAACTGTCTGCGAGGCATACCTATACCCCTCGCCGGCGAAAGCCACCCCTTAAGGGTGCCATCCTGGGTATTGTAAGAATCAACATGTGGCTGGCTGTGAGTTTGACAGCCCTGCTCTACATTGTTTGACCATTCCATCTAATCTGAGTGGTCACACTAATGTAAGCCCCCTGCTCCCTTTAAACCCCCCTCAGAGGAATGAGAGGACTGATTCAGCCATCCAAATGCAGGGGCTTAGTCCTGCCCAGAACCTCAGCTCAGAGATCCCTCATCTCAAGTTTCTTGGATTTGGAGTACTTTGGGTACCAGCCCCCTCCAATATTATCAAAGCCTTCCTGGATTAAGAGCCACTGGATTGGCTGGAGTTTCCAGGCCCCCCATGTGGTCACATGACATGCAGAGCTGGAAGCATGGCATATGCTGCAGGGCTCAGAGGGAGACCGACCTTGGATTCAGGGGAGCTTTAACAAGAAACTAAAAGGTTATGAAGGGAAGTGTGGAGGGGGTCAGCCGGGGTTAATGTTTAACCCCTCTGCTTCCTACCCCTTCCTGTTTTAACCTCTTAAGGACCAATCATGTAATGTTTATGTCATAAATGCATTGAATTTAAAGACCCCCGGTCCTTAAGGGGTTAAAGGGCAATATGGTTAACCCCTCAAGGACCGGGGGTCTTTAAAGTCAATGCATTTATCACATAAACATTACATTGTTGGTCCTTAAGAGGTTAAAACAGGAAGGGGTAGGAAGCAGAGGGGTTAAACATTAATCCCGGCTGACCCCCTCCACACTTCCCTTTAAAACCTTTTAATTTCTTGTTAAAGCTACCCTAAATACAAGGTCGTCTCCCTCTGAGCCCTGCAGGATATGCCATGCTTCCAGCTCTGCATATCACGTGACCACATGGAGGGCTGGATACTCCAGCCAATCCAGTGGCTCTTAATGCAGGAAGGCTTTGATAACATTGGAGGGGGCTGGTACCCAAAGTACTCTAAACCCAAGAAACTTGAGATGAGGGATGTGAGGAAACAGCCGCCCCAATGTTTAGTCACAAGTATTTTGCTTTACAGTTTATTGTCTCTGTATATAGTGTAGACTAGTGTTGTGTGATGTGCTGTGCTGTTGTCAAAGTGTATATCTGTATGTTACAGTTACAAGTTGTTATATTTTGCACTCACAAAATCGTAGGAGAGGACCCTGCTCAAGCGCTTGCACTCTAACCTCTTGTCTGCTTCCACCCCCCCTCTCTGCATCTTGTAGACTTTCTGCCATAAGAAGACTCCTTAGTTTCCCTCTAGTCCTAGTACACTGTTTAGATAGGACGCATGTGTAAACACTCCATTGTGTTGGATGGCTCTTTCTATTGTTCTCTGACTGGAGACTCTTGATCTTATCTGTAATGTATTCTTTAAGGGAGGGGGTTGTGTCTCAACTGTTAACTGTGTGTATTTGAAATTAAGACGCATTCTCCATTTGGATTTTGAACCAGCAACAACTCAACAGTATAAGTGTCTATTCTGTGGGTTTGTACGAATATCTCCTGTGTTTCAGCAGGAAGGGGAGTTCAGACAGAGGGTACCTAGTGTGAGTGTACCTCAATCCGTAACAAGGGATCTCTGAGCTGAGGTTCTGGGCAGGACTAAGCCCCTAGATTTGGATGGCTGAATCAGTCCTCTAAACCCCCCTCAGAGGGATGAAAGGGAGCCAGGGGGCTTACATCGGTGTGACCACTCCGATTTGATGGAATGGTCAAACAGTGTAGAGCAGGGCTGTCAAACTCACAGCCAGCCCACATGTTGATTCCTACAATACCCAGAATTCGTTCGATGCAATAGATAGCCAGGAAATCATGGGAGTTGTTGTTCAGAAACCTGGGGGGCTGGGGGTTTGACAGTCCTGGTGCAGTGTGTCCCTTTTTAAGGAGACAAATTATTCAGTATTGTAGCAGATACATTGTATCTCTCTAAATCTGAACACTACAAAAATATTTCTTTAAAATGCCCCAAAAACCCATGCTAACAAACCAGTCCAACAAATTATCATACAACTGTCTCTGGGTGTTTACATCCCACCCTCTGTGCAATCAAATATCAATAAACAGCTTTATTAGACCAGGTTGGCAAACAGCAGCAAACTGGTTTACCCAATACAGACACAAGTGACAGCTTGGCGACCCATCTCATTAAAATCACACAAGCCAGGGTTGCAAATGAAGTCTCTCCTCCTGTGACCTGGCTCATTATGAAGAAACAGACTTCGAAACCCAACTGCTATCATGAAGACCAATTAAATGAGGGTTAGATTTTTCTATACACAGTTATGCGCCATGCGGCCTGTTCTATTCCGGTGCACCGCGCCATGGGATTCATCTGAACGAGCGTCTGAATATTTCGAAATCCTCGTCTTCTATTAACCACCATTAATTATACAGTTCACATCACGTAGGGCTGTATGGACATTGTGACATTGTGAGAGGTTAAAGGTGCTGAGGACTGTAACCTCGGTCCTTGTGCCTTCCTGATCATTTATGGTCCAAGGAAAAGGAACATGAAGGTGCTTGGGGGGAGGGGGAGCTTCCATCAATCCTTATAATTGGATTCAAGGGACACAACAGCCCTTGTCGAATTTTCACTAATACAACCCAAGGAAAAATAACATCCCCACCTCAATAGACTTATTATAAAAAAAAGTCCAGATGCCAATACCATATAATTAGTAATTATTACTAGTAAATATCTCCCTCCACTCCCTTTTATTCCCTCTCCGATGCTAGGACTAGGCGTTACTATCATGGACCCATGAACCCATTGACAAAGAGTTGGCAACCTTTGCTCTCCAGTTTTGTAATTACATTTCTCGGGAGGCTCTGCCAACCTAATGAGCATTTTAGAATCGTGGGCGCTGCAGTTCCAAAACATCATCTGGAGGGTCAAGGTTTCTGACCCCTGGTTGACTACTTATGTCACTGATCAGGGTCATTTCCCTCCTCTGTGTATACTAGAGCTCCTTTTGTCTCTCAAATCCCAGAAAGCTCCTCCATATTTGTAGTTTCTTGGTTCTTCTGGTTAAACCTCAAGAAGAAACCCGTGTCTTCTCCCCAGCACGCTCTTCCTCTCGACTAGATGTAGTGTCCTTCACCCAAGTCTCTATCCTATATTATCAGCAAAAGAAACTGACAATGGGCAAATCAGAGAAGATATAACACTTTTGTATTATTTGATTTCTGGTTTTAGGCTAGGGTCAGACGAACGCATTTTTCACGTTGTCCGTGAAAAAGTGTGTTCGAACGAATGGACGTATTTTTTCACGGAATACGCGATAGCGGTCATACGATGCGCATTTTCGTCCGTGATTTTGTACGGAACATTAATAAAACCCTTTTGCGTCTGGAGGTTATGTTGGCCGGACGTGTGCAGTGTCTGACGTCTCCCAATCACGCAAACACGCCGCTATGCGGACGCAGCGCACTCTGTACGTCAGTAGTAGCGGTTTGACGTTCTCGAAAAAATGCGTTCGTTTGCCACTTGCGTTGCACGGACGAACTTTTGTGCGGCCGTTCGCCGTATGTTCCCCGGCATTGGACGTCATTTGCTGCTAGCACGGCCGTGATTTCGTGCCTCTAAACGCACGTTAAAACTGCTTTCGTCTGACCTTAGCCTTAGATTTGTATACCTCTTTTTATTATCCCTTGTCATTCACCCCTTTGGTGGTCTTTGTTTTATAATGATGTAGTAAAAGTTATTATAAAATAATCACTGTGACTGGCTCTGACGAGAAATGGTTGCTTGGCCCCTTCATTAGTGAAGGATCATCCAGAGCCGATTTTATAGAAAGAAAAACACAATAATAAAGATAATAAAAAGCCCAGCTAATGAAACAAAGGGGTCAATACATCTGACACAAGCGTGTAGTCAGGATTAATTAGTCTGTAATCCCTTCTCAGGTTGTGCGGATGTAAGACTTCCTGCTGGTCCTCTCATCGTCGTCGTGCAACATGGATTTTCTGTCGTGGTCAAACAGGCCTGAAAGCGCGGCCACTTGACATTGAGCTGTCAAACTCCGAGGCTGATAAACTCATTTGCAGTTGCTAAGTGAATCTGCCGCCTGTACAAAACCTCCAGCCGAGTATATAAATGCCAGCTGATCCACGCAGTCTTTATACCTTCCACTCTCATGTTTTCCTGATCATTAATCTTCCACCGAGGTATTTTTAGTTGACTTGATGGCTTGTTTGTGTGCTGCCGTTAAGGATAGGTCGATGACGACGCGGAGGGCCGGAGGAAGAGAGCGCGACACAGGCTTTGTTTTCCTCTCGCCGGTCCGATTGCCTGTCACACACACAACAAAATGACACCACGGGGACCTCTGCTTACGACTCTTTCCGAGAGCTATTTCCAACATCGTCTCAAATGTCTCAGACTGTCATCTCCGACTCCGACCGAGCCAAATATTTAATGAACGCGAAGTTTAAATGTAATATAAAAAAAAGTTAAATGCATTTATTTCAATCCTTACAGAAGCCCTAAAAATCTTCTTTTTTTTGTAGGTATTTTGGCCTTGTGATGGTAACAAAGAACAACAGCTGGCGCAAATTGAGAATGATGATCCTTTGCACAGGGGTCAATAACCTTGACCCTCAGATGTTTTGGAACTACATTTCCCATGATACTCAGTCAGCCTAGTGAGTGGTTTGTCCTCATGGGAGAGGTGGTTCCAAAAAAATCTGGAGGACCGAGGTTGCCCTGATTTCCAAAAATGGAGGATTATACGTCAAGAAGCGATCTGGGTGATGGTGTCAAATATGGCGTGAGACCCCCCCAAGACCTTCTCAGGCTTCTCGCCTTGAATCGATTGATTTGAGATTTATTATCATGTATTTATACATACAGTATGTGCTTGTTTTGGGCCTAGCAGTATTTGTGGTTGACATATTCAAAGCCGGTATGAAGATGATCTCAGATAAATGGGATCTCAAGGAGGTTTCTTTACACAGCCGCTGTATGGATGGGGAAGGCGATGCTATCTGGTGTTGCCCTCAGGCCTTCCATGAAGGTGTGAAGGCAATTCTAGATATACGAAACCTTAAGCAAGGCTCAAATATGAGGCCTTGTTGCTAGGTATTTCAAAAAAAGATCGTGTACTTACCAAGCTCTCTCAGTATGTGGAAGTATATTTGTGTGAATGCCATGTGCAAACTGACATTACAGCATAAATTCCATCATGCGAGGCCCCTGGTTGAGTGAGGATTTAGGCAACCACCTAATTTGCCTAATCTGACCATACTCTGCCCCCTGAGTGATCAGTGGACATAAATAGATTTTTAGGTGAGTGCAGCCATTTTGGTTTTGTTCATACTTTGCCCTCTGGGCCAAATAGCAGCCAAGGCTAGAGCTGCTAAGGGTCATGTTATCTCGACACTTGTGGCAAGAATGGATGGGGAGGTCACAGATGGTGGCCACATACCCTGAAAATGTCTGCCATCCTTGTCTATTGGGATTATCAATTCTCCTCCCACAACTAAATATGTCCAGTGCACTCCTAAAATATATGTATGGGCAGAAATGTGCACAGAATTTGTATCTACAGTCAATTAGGGATCAGGAACTAATTTATTTACACACAGAGTGGTACCAGGAAAAAGGGGCAAAAGTTACCTGGTGTCCCGATTCCCTGATCCCAACACGCACAAGTGTCACTCCCTACCCTGCCGGTCTTTAGAATAACCGGTAAAACTAGCATAAAGATAGAGAAAACCTAGTAACAAGCCAGAGTCCAGAACCAGAGGAGGTAGTTGTTGTACAAGTCGGGGTCAGAAACGAGGAGAGTAAAGCTGGGGTCAGACTAACGCATTTTTAAAGTGCGTTTAGGCCGACTTAATCACGGCCGCAGTAGCAGCAAATGACGGGTAATGACGGCCAATATACAAAGTACGGCCGCACGAAAGTCCGACCGCGCAACGCAAGTGAAAAATGAACGCATTTTTTCGAGAACGCAGAACCGCTAGTACTGACGTACAGAGTGCGTTGCGGCGGCATAGCGGCGTGTCTGCGTGATTAGGAGACGTCAGACGCTGCTAATGTCCAGCTTACATAACGTCCAGACGCAAAAGGTGTTTTATTGACAATCCGTAAAAAAATCACGCAGAAAAATGCGCATCATATGACCGTTTTCGCGCATTCCGTGAAAAAATACGTCAATGCGTTCGGACGCACTTTTTGACTGTCGCTGCGAATAATGCGTTCGTTTGACCCTAGCCTTAAACATAGGCGAGAGTCAGGAGCCAGAGAGGTTAAACGTATGTCAAACAGGGAAGCCAGAGGTCAGAATAGTCGAACGGATTGGTCAAAATAGACTTTTGCCTGCTACTCCTTGGCTCCCTGGAACAAGGACAGAATTCCCAGCGGATCTATTCTTTCTGAGTGGCAGCATTCGCTAAATCGGGGATTTACAATGTTTTTGGCACGATACCCCTCTGGTTTCTCCAGACTAGTTACATAGTCACATAGGCTGAAAAAAGACATGCGTCCATCGGGTTCAGCCTCTCCCACATCACCTACTGCTGTTGATCCAAAAGAAGGCAAAAAACCCAGTCTGAAATGCTCGCCAATATGCAACATACTGGGAAAAATTCCTTCTTGACCCAGATGGCATCAGATTTCTCCTTGGATCAAGAAGCTTTTACCCACATATAAATATTATAACCCTTAATATTCTGTGTGTCTGCAGGAAGTCATCCAGTTTTTTTTAAAAGTCTGTACAGACTCTGACCCAACCACCTCAACAGGCAGAGAATTCCACAGCTTTATTGTTCTCACCGTAAAATAACCCTTCCTATGCTTTAGGCTGAATTTTCTTTCTTCCAGTCTAAATGGTGACCTCGTGTCCTGTGTATAGTCCTGTTAATGAATAGGTTATCAGACAATGGTTTATAATGGCCCTGTATATATTTATATAAGGTTATCAGATCCCCTCTAAGGCGCCGTTTCTCTAAACTAAACAGGTTTAAGCTTGTTAGTCTTTCCTCATAACTTAACCCTTCCATTCCCCTTATTAATTTAGTCGCCCGTCTCTGCACTTTTTCTAACGCTATAATATCCTTTTTTAAGACAGGTGCCCAAAATTGCATATTCAAGGTACGGTCTGACCATTGATTTATACCGAGGCAAAATTATGTTTTCATCCCGAGAGTGAACTCCCCTTTTAATGCATGCCAATACTTTGCTGGCCTTGGCGGCTGCTGTTTGACATTGCACATTGTTACTTAGTTTTTGAAGTCTATGATTATTCCCAAATCCTTGCTCCTGCTTGGATTTCCCTAACTCCGTACCATTTAGGGTATAAGTTGCTTGTGTGTTCTTCACTCCAAAGTGCATAACTTTGCATTTATCTACATTAAATTTAAATTTGTCAAATTTAAGTGCCCAGTCCCCCATTTATCTAAATCCCTCTGCAGCGAAGTAAACATCCTGCTCACATTGTATTCCTTCCTAGTTTTGTGTCATCTGCAAACACGTGTAGCGCTCACTCCGGAGGAGCCGCTGAAAATGAACCACGGGTCAGTCTCCCCGCACTAGGGAATAAATATACTCCAGCACCGTTGTGGATTTTATAAATTATATAGTTTACTGAAGTAAAAGCATATAAAATAAGACACGGTGTTCGTAGATATATTTACAGTATTTCGTATTGCGGTAAACGCGCAGCGGGAAAAAGAAATGCGAGACTTCGTATTTCTGGAAAACGCGACCGAGCAGAAAAAAATATACAATGATTCGTAATTACGAGAAACGCGCAGCGGAAAATAAAATAAGATGCGAATCTTTTCCCCTTTTCCTGATACTAAGGAGTGAGTCCCGAACAGGTTAAGTCCCGAATTGTGAGTGTGTGTGTGTGTGTTATGGTACCCGGGTACTATTCAACTGGCCAGTGAATCTTTTAAGCGATGTCTTCGACTAGTCACGTTGGGGCCCTGTGGGTTTCAGAAATAAACAACAGCGTGCTTGAACTTTTTGTGGAAACGGCCTTGGAGGCCTCTCACCCATCCGCTGATCACCCAGGCTCCGCTGACCCAGGACGTCTCTCCGCTTGTCTCCGCGCTGGGATACCGGCTATGGGATCGATATTCAGGCTCTCTGTGTTTCGGCCCGGACTTGTCCAGCTACCGCCTGCTCTCCCATCCGTTGGACTCGCGGTACTCCTTACTCGGGGTCCTCAGCTTGTCTGGAATACACTTGGTGGTGATGGCCGGTGGGTAAGGCTCCTTCTGGCAAGGCAGGATAACCCCACTCGATTCCTGATAGGCCACACTTGCGCTCCGGCCTGGTCACGATTCCGCTCAGCAGCACTGCGTCCTCTTCCATGCACTCCCTGGCGCGCTCTGGCGCGTTCTCCACGAGGCTCAGGATGTACAGCGTCTGTGTCCCACCCACTTCCTGTCTGTTTGCAAAGCACGCCGGGAAATGTAGTCCCAATGTTCAGTGTCTCTGATCGCGCTTGTCTCCCTCCGGTGGCCAAAAATAGGTACTGCCACAGTAGAGTTTAAACACAGCGCTACACTCTCCCCCTCCTAGAACTCTTGGGTCTCTCCAAGGAGGTACAACAGTTACATTTACATTTTTATACAATTAGATAACAGATACAGGGTTGGCAGCAAACATACAGTGTGTTAGATACACTTCTTCAAGTTGACTCATGTTTTGCGCTACCTCAGCTAACATAGCAGACACTTCGGACAACCTCTGCACTGTGGTGATGGCCTCTTCAGTGCTATGTCCTGGTGAGTCGTAGGTGAGTCGCTGGGGCGGTCGAACAGAGCGTTTTGGTTCTGGCTCAATCAGTTCCTCTTCAGGTGGAAGTACTATAGGCGCTGGCTCAGTCCTTCTTTCTACTACTGGAGCAGACATTTCTTCGGAGTATGATCCCTCCAGTGAAGCATAGAACTGTAGTCATAAGACTCGGCTTCAGGAGCTACAGGAACTTCAACAGTCTCAGGAACTCTAGCTGAAATTCAAGAGCTTCAGGGATTTCAACAGTCTCAGGGACTTCCAGCAGAAATTCAGGAGCTTCAGGCCTCAAATTACTCTCCCACCGCTCAGGAACAACGACAATTCCTCAGGCTCCGGTGAGCGCATCCAGTCCAGACAATAACTCTCTTCTTCACTGTCTCTTTCGCTCTCTTCGACAACCCGGGTCTGTTGAGACCGAGTAACAGGAGGCAAACGTGGAGCAGGCGGATTTGACAGAGGCAGTTCGTCCCCAACTGGCATCCTCACAGCCTCTCTCAAAGGTAACAAATGATTCCGGTGCCAGTTCTTAAGAGGTCCAGCCTTTCCATCCGGCCGGATTTGATACACCGGCAGACCCGGCAGTTGCTTGCAGACAATGTAGACTTGAGAACTCCATCTATCCGCCAACTTGTGTCTCGCAGCAGCACCCAAGTTCTTCAACAGAACCCTATCACCGGGTTGTAGATCTTGTATCCGAACTTTCAAATCATAATTCCTCTTGTTCCTTTGCTCCCTGTTTCCTGAGGTCAAACGGGCCTGTTCAAACGCAGAAGCCAGGTTCTTCCGAAGTCTATCCACGTAGTTTCTATGGGAAGCTACCGACGTCTGGTCTAGAGATAACCCAAACGCCAAATCAACCGGCAGTCGGGCTTCTCTTCCGAACATAAGACGGTACGGTGAGTATCCAGTTGCATCACTCTCCGTACTGTTATATGCATGCACCAGAGTAGCTATGTGACGACTCCAACTCTGCTTCTCTATGTTCGACAAAGTCCCCAGCATATTCAGCAGCGTGCGATTAAACCTTTCAGGCTGAGCATCACCTTGAGGGTGATATGGTGTAGTTCGGGTCTTTTGGATTCCCAACAGTTCCAACAATTGCCAACAAGTCGGCTTTCAAAGTCTCTACCCTGATCAGAGTGTATTCTCCTCCATCGACAGACCGTAGTGAACAAAGAACTTTTCCACCAGAACCTTGGCTACTGTCGGAGCGCGTTGATCTTTCGTGGAAAAAGCTTGGGCGTAACGAGTGAAATGATCAGTCACTATCAGAATATTCCCTTGCCCGCTAGCATCCGGCTCTAAGCACAGGAAGTCAATGCACACCAAATCCATGGGTCCCTAACTCTGTAGATGGCTTATTGGAGCGGTTCAGGTTGGTAGAGTCTTCCTCTGAATACACCTCAGACAGGAATGGCAGTAACTTTCCACTTCAGCTCTCATGCAAGGCCAATAGAATCTGTCTCGCACCAGCTTAAAAGTTCTTTCAGCACCCAAATGTCCATGCTCATCATGTAACGATCGCAGCACACTCTCTCTATGCTTAGTGGGAAGGAATAGCTGTTGAGTCTCTTCAGCGCTTGTTGAGGGGCCCCTTCGGTAGACCACCCCATCCAATATCTTCAACCGTTCCCACTCTTTGTAGACCAATCTGGCTCCATCCGGGAAATTGGTCAGCAGAATTTCCCGCTGGTTCGCAGTTAGGGCCTTTATGGTCAGTGCAATTTAAAGGGTCCCTGGCCTGATCCGCCTTCAGGTCTTGTTTTGAAAAGGTAGGTAGACTTTCATCCCTCAATTGTGTAGGGTTACAGTAAAACTCAGGAACAGCCGCAGCCATGACTCCTATGGCCTCCGCTTCAATTCCTCCCTTGACCCGGCGCTCTGCTCCTTGACACAAAGCTTGCACCCCGTCTGGAGTTAACTGAGTCCATTCTGTAGTGTAGGGTCTTCTCGATAAAGCATCAGCATCTCGATTATTCACCCCAGGGCGATACTTCAGGCTGAACCGGAACCCTGACAGAGCGGCCAACCACCGATGTCCCGTTGCGTCCAGTTTCGCAGTAGTGAGAACATAGTAAGAGGATTGTTATCCGTTTTTATCACAAACTCGGCTCCATACAGATAGTCTTTTAACTTGTCTACCACTGCCCACTTCAAGGCTAGGAACTCCAACTTGTGGGTAGGATAGTTCTTTTCAGAAGGCGTAAGGCTCCGACTCACGTACGCTACAGGCCTCAGCAATCCGCCATACTCCTGATACAGGACTCCTCCTAAACCTTCTCTGCTGGCATCCACATGTAACTCATATGGCTTGTGCGGGTCCGCATAGGCCAAGACAGGAGCTTGAGTTAGACTCTCTTTTAGCTTCAAGAAAGCACCTTCACACTGACATTCGCCCTGTATGGACTCTCACGCTTTCCTTGGCCCTGGAGCTGACGGGTTTCGGTCAGAGGCCTTGCAGCCTTCTTCGGTGTTTTCCTTCTGTAGGAGTTTGTTCAGTGGTTGAGCTATCTTCGCAAATCCTCCTACAAATCTTCGATAATAAGAGCAGAACCCCAAGAAAGATCTAAGTTCAGTGACGTTTCTGGGTCTGGGCCAAGAAGCTACGGCCTCCAACTTCCGAGGATCTGTCGAAACACCTTCTGCTGAGACCACATGTCCCAGATACGTAACAGACGGTAGACAGAATTGGCATTTCTCCAGAGACAGTTTCAATCCCTCTTCGTGGAGCCTCTTCAAGACCTTCTCCAAACGTTGCTCATGCTCTTCCAGAGTCTTCCCAAACACGATTATGTCATCCAGGTACACTAATACTTCGATCAGATTCATGTCCCCGACTGTCTTCTCCATCAGCCGTTGGAACGTGGCTGGAGCCCCCGTAAGGCCTTGAGGCATTCTGTTGAATTCAAAGAACCCCAGTGGACAGATGAACGCAGTTTTCTCTTTGTCTTCGGGATGCATTGGTATTTGGTGATACCCACTTCGCAGGTCTAGGACGCTAAACCATTTTGCTCCAGACAAACACTGTAAGGCATCTTCTATCCGAGGAGTAGCATATTGGTCTGGGATGGTTCTCCGGTTCAATGTGCGGTAGTCTATGCATAGGCGGACAGAACCGTTCTTCTTCCGGACCATCACTATTGGAGATGCGTATGGACTCCTGGACTCTTGGATCACCTTGGTTCTTTGCAATTCATTCAGCTGTTCTCGCAGATCATCGAAGTCTCCCAGCGGAACTCGTCTTGACCTTTCACGAAACGGCTTGTCCTCTTGTAATCGAATGCGGTGTTCGGTACTTTTAGCTAGGCCTACGTCGAACTCATCTTTCGAGAACAGTTCTCTCCACTTCAAAACTTGAGACTGAAGACGTTTCTTCCACTTGGATGAAATGGGAGCGTCCTTGGGGTAGAATCTTTCATCTGGAATCTCTTTATCCACTCCCCCCCTAGATCGGTGGAGAGGGGCGTAGCGGACTCTACCGCCCGATAGGCATTCGTGCTTTAAGGACTACTGGAGAATCAGACACATTGCACATGCTGACTGAGACTCTTCCTCGTGTTCTTTTCAGAGCTTTAGTGGAGAGATTATTTCAGGGATTACTTCGACTCCGGTTTCACTCCCATGATTAAAATCGGTTTCCAGCACCACATAGGGACCTGGTTGCGACCCATTCAACTTGACTGAAGCCCGGAAACTTGCTACTTCTCCTGCTTGCAGAACCTTCTCTGTTCCTTCTAATCTCCATAGGCGCCCCACTTCGGCAGGTGCTTTCTGTTCTTCGACCATCCTCTGATAGACCGGACGTAACATTGGGTGCACTCCTTGAGTAGAACCTTCTTCCAATACGATAGGTGTCAGGAGACGCCGCACCAAATCAGTATTCGTCCCCACTATCATGGAACTTCTGTTTGCACCTGAGGGTCGAGGGCACACAATGGCCAATGCATCACAACCTCCGGACTGTCCGATGACTTCGGATCCGATCTCCAATTTCACCTGTAGATACCCGTCATAGGGGAGTTTCTCATTTCCGATACCCCAGATTTCCAGGTCCTTCAATTTCTGTAAAGGAATGTGCTTCAAATGTTTCTCATAGAAGTCTCGGTAGATCAATCTCACTTGAGCCCCTGAATCCAACAGGGCTTTAGTGTAGACTCCGTCCACTTGGATTGGCACAATAGGAGAAGGACCTATCAGTTGGTCAGGAAACTTGGTGGCGGTATCAGGACACTTAGACCCAGTTTGCTGTACCCTGGCCTTTTGCTTGGCCCGCGTAGGTTTTGGGTGTGCATTGCTTCCCCATGACGTAGGTCCGGATGCTAAGGGAGTAACTCTTTCAGTCCTGGCAGGCTCAGCAGTTGGCCGGACTTTGGGCCCTCTCGCCCTCTTAGCCCTGGCTTGATTTTTGGAGCGGGGTTCAATCTTCGGGCACCTAGGTTGCTCCTTCACTGGCGCCCTATGGCGTTTCCCGCCGGTGAGGTAGATAACAGTTCTTTCAAGGCTTTTAACAACTCATCAACTCTATTCTTCTCAGGCTTTCGGTCTTTGCATTGTGCGCGGAAGTGGCCCATTTCTCCACAACCAAAACATCTCTTTTAGAAAGTGGAGACGCAGTCGCCTGTTGTGTCAGTTAAAGGACCTTGGGTAGACGCCACAGCAACTCCGGTTGTCTGCATGCCTGTGAGGAACTTCTGCATCTCGGCCTGCATCTCTGTCACCTTCATCAACACTCGGCACAGTTCCGCGTGCGCCTGCTGCAATTCGGCTTGAGCTTCCTGTACTTTCTTAACAGTTTTGTGCAACTCACCACGTTCAGAGAGGTGTAATTCTTTGGCAGCCCTCTCTGTGGATTAAAAAGCGATCAGGTGCTCTTGCTCGTCCACGTCGGACCCGTAAGTATCCAGCGAATCGCTTTCAGGCTGCAGACCGTCGTTATGCCTTACAGGTTGTGCGTAAGCCCTTTCCCCTCGCCTGAAGGATTTTTCCTCCAGTAAAGCCTCCTCCTCTCTGACAGCTCGGATCAGTTCCAGGTACTTCAGTTCCTGATTACCTGCCCTGCTTCTCAGCTGCAGCATCACTGGATCTAGAGGTTGAGAGCCCCTCAGGATCTGTTTTATTCGGATCTTATCCACTTCGGCCGGCTCGGCCCCTTTCTTGAGGAGTATCTGGTGCAGAATCTTATCTAGGCGCCTCATGTATTCGGTCATTCTCTCACCTTTCCGCTGATAGGTGTGTTCGTACTGATATACAAGCTCTGCGGCCTTTTCTGTTCGCCCAAAAACTTCCTCCAAAACGTTTAAATAATCTAAAGCAGTACAGTCTTTTCTACTCAGTTTTAGGTTTCTCACCGCTTCTGACGCAGGTCCCTTTAAGCTCTCGGTGATCCTTTGCTTTTTCTGGCTTCAGGGACGTCCCACTCATCCAGAGCCTGCATCGCCTGTTCCACCCATTCCTCAAAGGTTTCTTCTCCCGCCGGAGTTGGTACGTTTCCTGTAAAATTTCTCAACCGTCGATAACCGAAGTTAGTGTGTGGAGGGCTTGTTCTCTGACACTTAGCCAGCAAATCTCCAATAGCCACTATGAATTCAGGCCGATCATGGCCAATGGACTGGGCGGGAACACTTGCGGATTCGCCACGTGGCGCACTTGGCTGAATCAGTTGGACTTCCACCTCATCGGTCAGCTTCATGCTCGCGCCCTGAAAACATACTGGAACACCCTTTCTCCATTCGAAAAAGAACATACGTGTGAGCGGTATCTGTGTTCTTTTTAATGTCCAGAATTAACCCCCGATGGTCTGGTGTCAGCACGGCCACGGCCTGGCGAATCTGATCTTCGGCCCAAGTGTCTGCGGGAATATCCATGACTATACAACATTCTAACTGACTACTGTGCTCCGCACACCATTCGGCGACAGTGTCTGGATCCATATTTAACCCTTTAGATGCAGTTTTTCCAGAGACTGGATCCCGGAAACGAGCCCCCACGTGTAGCGCTCACTCCCGGAGGAGCCGCTGAAAATGAACCACGGGTCAGTCTCCCCGCACTAGGGAATAAATATACTCCAGCACCGTTGTGGATTTTATAAATTATATAGTTTACTGAAGTAAAAGGCATAAAATAAGACACGGTGTTCGTAGATATATTTACAGTATTTCGTATTGCGGTAAACGCGCAGCGGGAAAAAGAAATGCGAGACTTCGTATTTCTGGAAAACGCGACTGAGCAGAAAAAAATATACAATGATTCGTAATTACGAGAAACGCGCAGCGGAAAATAAAATAAGATGCAAATCTTTTCCCCTTTTCCTGATACGAAGGAGTGAGTCCCGAACAGGTTAAGTCCCGAATTGTGAGTGTATGTGTGTGTTATGGTACCCGGGTACTATTCAACTGGCCAGTGAATCTTTTAAGCGATGTCTTCGACTAGTCACGTTGGGGCCCTGTGGGTTTCAGAAATAAACAACAGCGTGCTTGAACTTTTTGTGGAAACGGCCTTGGAGGCCTCTCACCCATCCGCTGATCACCCAGGCTCCGCTGACCCAGGACGTCTCTCCGCTTGTCTCCGCGCTGGGATACCAGCTATGGGATCGATATTCAGGCTCTCTGTGTTCCGGCCCGGACTTGTCCAGCTACCGCCTGCTCTCCCATCCGTTGGACTCACGGTACTCCTTACTCGGGGTCCTCCGCTTGTCTGGAATACACTTGGTGGTGATGGCCGGTGGGTAAGGCTCCTTCTGGCAAGGCAGGATAACCCCACTCGATTCCTGATAGGCCACACTTGCGCTCCGGCCTGGTCACGATTCCGCTCAGCAGCACTGCGTCCTCTTCCATGCACTCCCTGGCGCGCTCTGGCGCGTTCTCCACGAGGCTCAGGATGTACAGCGTCTGTGTCCCACCCACTTCCTGTCTGTTTGCAAAGCACGCCGGGAAATGTAGTCCCAATGTTCAGTGTCTCCCTCCAGTGGCCAAAAATAGGTACTGCCACAGTAAGAGTTTAAACACAGCGCTACAACTGATACATGGCTTTCAATGCTTATCTCAAGGTCATTTATAAATAAATTGAATAGAATTGGTCTTAGAACAGACCCCTGAGGGACACACCTCTTACCACTGGTGTCCATCTTGAAAATGTACCATTTATGACCACTCTCTGTATCCTATCTTTTAGCCAGTTTTCTATCCAAGAACAAGTATTTTCATCTAGACCAATTTTTCTTAATTTAAATTGTAACCATTTGTGTGGAACTGTGTCGAAAGCTTTGTCAAAATCCAAGTAAATCACATCCACTGCGACCCCCTGATCTATACTGACACTTACTTCCTCATAGAACATAATTAGGTTAGTCTGACATGATCTGTGTTTCATGAAACCATGCAGATTTTTGCCAATTACATTATACCTCCCAATAAATTCTTGAATATTATACATGTTTTGGAACTGAATGACTTTTGTTATAGTGTTACTTAAGGCAAGTTGAGAGAAAAATGGCGCCAGAATGTAAAGTCTGTGTATAATAAGTACAGTCGCCAGGCTACAATCATGCATCTGTACTTGGCCAGCAATTTCATAACATATTGTAATTGTATGGGATTTTAAAAGAGATTATGGCCTTGCCTGCCCCTGTATGCATTGGTTGGTGGGAAAAAGGTTGAGATCCGCCATACTGCTTGTGGAAGAACGTTGTGTAAAGATCTGTCTGATACCGGCTTATGAGGTTATGACTTAATTCAACACTTTTGGATCCTTGTAGACTAACGTTAAGCTCTACCATCGCAAGTGAAGCAGACTTTTTTAAAAGCCTGCAGATTAAAGGTACATTAAGCTATCCCCAATGTCCCAGAAGTGATTTAGCCATGTCGCTGAGGATGCCTGACTCCCTAACGTTAATGTGTTCTCTACCTCCGTGTTGTTCTGCCGCTGTGGCTCGTTGTGATGCCAGGTTCACTATGTACTGGCTACATTCACACACAAACCGCTAACATTTTAGCTTTTAATTAGGTTCGACAAAAGCTGCACCTTCCTTTTTAGTCAATCTTTTTTTTTTTTTTTTTCCTTTTCTTTCTAAAATCTGACACTAATGGAAACGTGTACATCAGCAGTGCATGAAAATCAATGATGTGCCGGATTGGAGCACTTTATGCATGTAAGCCCTCGTCAGGTGGCATTATAAATTAGTCGCACCTCATTTAGCATATGTATTTAATATTACAAATTGTTTTACCTTAATTATACAATTTTATATACCGGACTACTGCTGATTAAGGAATCCTTACCAATATTGCTCTGGACCTCCGTAATACGCTCATACACACAGCACATTACTGGGAATTTTATTGCTATGGATCTCGGTAATACACTCATACACACTGCACATTACTGTCAGTTGTATTGCTGTGACACACTCGATTACACACTGCACATTACTGTGAGTTTTATTGCTGTGGAGCTCTGTGGTACACTCCTACACACCGCACATCACTGTCGGTTGTATTGCTGTGGCGCTCTGTGACATACTCATACACACAGCACATTACTGGGAGTTTTATTGCTATGGACCTCGGTAATACACTCATACACAGCCCACATTACTGTCAGTTGTATTGCTGTGGCGCTCTGTGACACATGCATACACACTGCACACTACTGTAAGTTTTATTGCTGTGGAGCTCTGTGGTACACTCATACACACCGCACATTACTGTGAGTGTAATTGATGTGGAGATTTGCTCATACACACCGCACGTTACTGGGAATTTTATTGCTGTGGAGCTCTGTGATTCCTCCATTGTTCCATTCCATTGCTATTAGTTTGATTGTTGGGAAGATCCACGATAAGTTTTTGTCTGCGCTTCCCATCACTACTTGGTTAATTGCAGTGGAGCTCTGTGATAATACACAAGTGGTAAATGCTTTTAATACTCAGCTAAGCCCTGAACTAGATCAGAGAAGGGACATTCCCTTGGGTACAAATAACCTTTGCCTCCCCATTGTGTAAAATGAATCTGGGGGGGGGGTTGGCCTTTTGTTGTATGTTATCAGTCCTCTGAATTGGCTTTTCCGAGCCTCAAATGACATAATTATGTATATTCTTTGCTTATTATTTTTCAACTTTTATAGCTTGTGGCTTATCGATTAATTTTCTCCCCTCAAGCAGCTCACAAAAATGTGGTTCAGTTAGTGGCGGGCTACATGTGTATCCCGCTAATTTCTCATTACTTGGCATGTCAACTCAACTCCACCACCCGTCAGACTGTGCCGTCCGCCTCCCTCGGCTCGGCTAGCGTCTCTTATAATGCACATGCTAATTTTTGTCGCTTCTCGTCGCGGAAATTTCATCCGAACAGAAGAATAAATTGAACAGTGATTTTTGTCTTGAAAATCTGTCGGCTCACACAAATGGGATGTGATGGAGCTTTGAGGACAAGAAGATGTTCTATCAAGAAGGAGGGGGTATCAAGCTGCACAGCAGACTGGCATCTAGCTGGCAAGGATGGATTAAACACCCACGTACACCCAACATAAGAGACACAGACTAGTATTATGCTCATGACCGGATATAACTCGGTTCCTCCTCGCGTAGCGAGAGCGTGTGCAGTTTCTCATCGCTTCCCATGAAACGATGCTTTAGAGTATTTAATTTTTTCAATTATGGTGACTTGTCACAATCCATTACCTCTCCATCAAGTAACTTGCTTTCGGAGAATTTTTTTTCTCCTTCTTCTAATTACCGCAAGTGCAGAAAATGGGTAATTAATTCAATGTTGCATTTCGGTGAATGAAATGTTGCCGTTGATGGATTAACCCTCTATTCAAGTCATAGAAGATTGGCTGCAAAGACCACTTCTTGTAGGGCCGTAATGGCTTTATCACGGCTCCGCAGACGTTTTACGAATTGCATTTCCGTCGGTTTCCCAGCAATTCTGTGAAAATGTATATTGTAAAAAAATCCATCAAGCCAAGGATAGACCGACATTGTGATTTTCCAACATCCGATATGTTTATTCTTTTTCTCTGCCCTGATAATACCTTTTATCGTTGGGCGGTACAAAAACTGGGCAAACCTGGCATGCAAACCGATGACAAGTGGTGGATGTACTACCAAAACGGCTCATGGTAGACATAGAATAAAACATAGGACGTAAACTGGCACATGGTTTACAAGTGAGCAAGTAGAGTCCATTTGCATAGACCCCCATGGAAACACTGCGACACTCTGTAACAATGTTCAGCAATCCTGTTGAAAGCCATTGTTTTGCTCTGTACGATTCCTATTCCTTTCGTCTACAAGAGTATATTTCAACCTAATCTGGCAGACCCGCTTCTGTACTAATGTTTCCTTCCCGATTTGAGTTGTCAGATGTACCAAAAAAAAATCTAATTTGTAAAATCCAGATGGCTTGGAAAATTCCAGTTTTGAGTCTTCCCAATTTTAGAATTCTAGATAAGGGTTGTCCTACTTTCTTGCCCTTTTCCATATTCCTTGAGTTAAGGTTGTTGGTGTAACATGTGTTCCTTTGGTAGTGCAACCCACACACACACAGGTTCTACTTGGCTAGTCCACACTTGTGAACTGTTTTGAGGGCCCTTTTTTTCCCACCGTTACATCTGCTAATCTTTTCTTTCAGGAAGGTTTTGAAGAGAATTTCATGTGGCGGCCTGAGGCCAGACTCCACCCTTCCTTCCGCTAGGGAGGCGAAACTTCTGGGCAGCCTTAGGCACCCTTTCATCGTCCGCTTCCTCGGCAGCTTCTTGGATAATGAGGATTTCTGCATAATCACAGACTATTGCGAGGTAAGGAACACATGCTTTGCGCACACACACTGTCTGCATACAGGATAAAGCAAATGAGGAGGTATAGTTGCCAAAAGTGGAGCACAATTTTAAGCGTGGAATGATTTGTGATGCGATTTGACATTGGCTGACATAAATGTTGCATCACTTTTTCAGGACGTTCGACCCTGTAAAATGTGAGTTTAGAGGGACCAGTAAGAAACTTGCCCCTTTCAGAACTTGGATTTTGATTGATTTGCTCAGTCTGTCTCCTTCTACAGCTTGAATAGGTAGACGAGCCAACGCATTTCACATGGGACATGTTAACACGTTCATATCGATATTTTGCATCGATCAACGCTGGTATAAATTGTGATAATTTTTTGCTTTGTTGTTATAGGTTTTGTGAAGCTTCTCTTGCCGCTGTTTAATTTTTCCTCTGTGACACGCAGGCATTTGTAGGCGTTACAATGCTTTTCGCCTGTGTTTGCAACTTCGGTGAACATCGGTGTTATTGGAATAACTTCCTTAGTCTTTCTACACTGTTGCAGAGTATGTTAACCTTCTATAAACAATAAAATTGTCATTTTGACAACACTCTTTATATTAACCTTTAAAAACCCCATTAACACAACTCGCATTGAAATGGATGTTCCTTAGGAGGCACCATATGAGCCCAGTGGTGCCACGACATGGATGCTGCAAGACCTTGCAGTGATCTGATATCCATCACACTGTGAGGTTGATGGACTGCAAATAAAGCCCTGAAATGGGAACAGCTGCACCGTGCTGAGCGTACACATGCTTGATTTAGATTTTATTGGAACTTCTTTGATTTGTGCCAGTGTGTGTGACATTTTATTAATGCCTGGAGAGGTTTCTATATATCCCTCTAGTTCTATATAAAATATCTCATAAACGGAGTTCAGCAAAATTCCCCTTTCTGATAAGGAGAGGTAGACCATGGTCTGTTACAGTAGTACCCTGTGATATTCCCACAATATACTACAACAGGTCTCTAGTCCCGTGTAGTGTTTTAACCTGCGGTTATCATGAATGGAAAAAAAGCTACAGACTGATTTATTACTGCAGAATTCTAATAGAGTCAGGCTCATCCCTCTGTGCTACAATATATCCACATCACATACAGTAAAGGCTCGATCTCTGTCAAGATAATAAATATTGCACTATTATTTTTTCTTGGATGTTAACCTCGAGAATAAGTTTTTTTGTTACGATTTGTTCTTCAACCTTAAATGATGGCAGTGAAGAAGCAACAGTAGCACAGCATGTCTTGATTTATGGACGGTTATTAAAATCTGTCCTGTCTGGAGGCACTTTGCACATGCTCAGTTCACCTTTTAGAGGACTTCTCGGGAGTCATTAATTCGATCTCATTATGGGCGATTTGACAGACTTCTTTGAAAAGAAGTAGTGGGCTGTCTACTCGTTGGGTCAAAGGGATCAAATGATACTGGTATGTTTGAGAGGGGTGGTGATCTGTAGGAGCAAGATGTTTTGAAGCTAGATGACTACCTGATCTTATTTAGTCCTTTACCAGACTAAGTTACATATCAATGTCTACAGAGATCAACTGTTCCTTTTGATAGGAGTCCATAAGAGGCACAATCTGGCACCCCGTGATCTTCAAATTTCTAATCTGCCACCATTTATCTATTTTTCTTTTTTTTCACAGGGTGGTGACCTCTATTATGTTATTCAGCAGCAGAGGGAAAAAAGCCGACCGTTCCTGGAGCCACATATAATAGAATGGTTCATCCAGCTTCTGCTCGGAGTCAGCTATCTCCACGAGAGGTGAGATGTCCTCTCTAACCCAAAATGAATGTCATCAACAGACCTTTACCCATCTCATCACAAACTAGCCCACTGGGCATCTAATCCTTAGAACAAGGGCCACACACCCAAGTGTCATGAGTTAAAGGAAGGTGTTTGTCTCTGTTTAATATTCGTTGCAGTTTCTGGCTTTTTTATATATCTTTCTTTCTCTTTCTTTCTTACTTTCATTCTCTCTCATTCTTTCTCTTTTTCTCTTTCATTCGTTCGTTTCTGTTCTTTCTGTAGTTCTTTTGTCCGTTCGTTCTTTGTCTTTAATTCTTTTTCGCACTTTTTCTTTCTTTCTTTTGTTCATTCTTTAGTACTTTCTTTCTTTCGTGCTTTTTCTTTTGTGCTTTGTACTTTTTTCATGCTTTCTCTTTTTTTCCTGCTTTCTTTCTTTCGTGCTTTCCCTTTCTTTGTCTCTTCCTCTCCTAAGCTCTCATATTTGTGTGGAAAGTTATGCCTCATATTACCAACAAATAAATCTTCATGCCATTCAGACTTTTTTTCTTGGCTTCCATCGTCATGGGTAGATTCTTGTAGATTTCAATTGTACTCTTATTATTTAAAGATGATCTCTTGATGATCTTCTGCAAACACTGACAGGGTAATTCAAAGAGCTCCGAATTGCTTGAGAAAGGTAACCGAACGCTGAAAATCAGGGTACGGTTACCTTTCTTGGCCATTCGGCTATCCAGAGAGCAGGCAATTCGCCAAATCCTGGCGAATTGCCTGCACATACGGTGCCTGTTCGGTGGCAGTGAAAACCCCATGAAAAAGCACTGCTTCGGCTATTCAGAGAACACAAACCAGCAGTGAAAGGTTCCCGAAATGCACTGCCATTCGGTGGTTTAATTCGGCAAGTTTATTCAGGAGAATCCCATAGGCTTCAATGTTAAAAATATTCTGGTTTTAATTCAATATCTAATAAACCTTTCATTAAAAAATTCTGCAGTAAAGAGTCTCTTTATTTATAGATTTTTTAGGATATTTTAAGCATTTTTCTGGATTTTTTTTTTTTAAAAGTCCGATATTTTTTTTTTTTTTCTTTAAGTTATTTTTTCTGTAACAGCCCGTGATCGGCTCCTGTTCGGGTTTTTCTGTGGTTTTCGGCAGGTTAATCCAGATGTTTTTGATTGTTTTCGGCGTGCATTCGCTGGGTTTTGCGGTTCGTTTTCGGCAGGTTTGCGGCAGCTTTTCCCTGCAATTCGGGGACCCTGTGGTGCTTGCTGAATACACCGCAGGGTCACCGAAATGGGATCGGCAAAACAAACCGAATTGAAGAGAACGAAAAGTCACCGAACGTGCGGTGACTTTTCGAATCTCTTTGAATAACCCTGTGAATAAAGAGACAGAAGCTTGTACACCGTACTGTTGAGGATCCTACAGATGAGGCTCACCGGGTCCTGAAGGCTGCCGAAATAGGATTAATTCCATGAAGAAAACACTGAAAATTGCTAAAGCACTATTTATACCAGACTTCATTTAAAAAGTCACCAGACCAATCTGTTAAAGATGGAGTCTGCGGTGGACTTGCTGTGGCTTACTTTGGCTACGACTGTTGCATACGTAACTCTACCCTGATTATATGCTTGATCTTCTTCAGGCTGGTTTTGCACAGAGATCTGAAGACCAAAAACCTCTTTCTTAAGAACGGGACTGTAAAGATTGGTGAGTTTTAAGAGTCAGATTTTGGACCCTGAGGATTTATTGAATTTATTTTTACGGACTGCTTTATTTTTTTTCCCCCTTTCTGGCACAGGTGATTTTGGAGTTTCTCGCATTTTGTCATTGCCAACTGATCTGGCGACCTCGTTCACCGGGACCCCTCACTACATGAGCCCAGAAACCTTCTCAAATAGTGGATACAATGCAAAGTCTGACGTCTGGTAGGTTTCTAGTTTTACTTCTGAAATATGTTGTGTGGGGGAGATAGGATTTGTGTATGTATGTATGTATATATAAATATATACAGTCAGGTCCAGAAATATTGGGACATGGACACAATTCTAACATCTTTGGCTCTATACACCACCACAATGGAGTTGGAATGAAACAAACACAATGTGCTTTAACTGCAGACTGTCAGCTTTAATTTGAGGGTGTGTACATCCAACTCAGGTGAACGGTGTAGGACTTGCAGCAGTTTGCAGATGTTCCTCCCACTTGTTAAGGGACCAAAGGTAATGGGACAGAATAATAATCATAAATCAAACTTTCCCTTCTTAATACTTAGTTGCAAATCCTTTGCAGTCAATCACAGCCTGAAGTCTGGAACGCATAGACATCACCAGACATTGGGTTTCATCCCTGGTGATGCTCTGCCAGGCCTCTACTGCAACTGTCTTCAGTTCCTGCTTGTTCTTGGAGCATTTTCCCTTCAGTTTTGTCTTCAGCAAGTGAAATGCATGCTCAATGGGATTCAGGTCAGGTGATTGACTTGGCCATTGCATAACATTCCACTTATGTCCCTTCAAAAACTCTTTGGTTGCTTTTGCAGTATGCTTTGGGTCATTGTCCATCTGCACTGTGAAGCGCCGTCCAATGAGTTCTGCAGCATTTGGCTGAATGTGAGCAGATAATATTGCCCGAAACACTTCAGAATTCATCCTGCTGCTTTTGTCAGCAGTCACATCATCAATAAATACAAGAGAACCAGTTCCATTGGCAGCCATACATGCCCACGCCATGACACTACCACCACCATGCTTCACTGATGAGGTGGTATGCTTAGGCTCATGAGCAGTTCCTTTCCTTCTCCATACTTTTCTCTTCCCATCACTCTGGTACAAGATGATCTTGGTCTCATCTGTCCATAGGATCTTGTTCCAGAACTGTGAAGGCTTTGTTAGGTGTTGTTTGGCAAACTCTAATCTGGCCTTCCTGTTTTTGATGCTCACCAATGGTTTACATCTTGTGGTGAACCCTCTGTATTCACTCTGGTGAAGTCTTCTCTTGATTGTTGACTTTGACACACATACACCTACCTCCTGGAGAGTGTTCTTGATCTGGCCAACTGTTGTGAAGGGTGTTTTCTTCACCAGGGAAAGAATTCTTCGGTCATCCACCACAGTTGTGTTCCGTTGTCTCCCGGGTCTTTTGGTGTTGCTGAGCTCACCGGTGCATTCCTTCTCTTTGAGAATGTTCCAAACCGTTGTTTTGGCCACACCTAATGTTCTTGCTATCTCTCTGATGGGTTTGTTTTGTTTCTTCAGCCTAATGATGGTTTGCTTCACTGATAGTGACAGCTCCTTGGATCTCATCTTGAGAGTTGACAGCAACAGATTCCAAATGCAAATAGCACACTTGAAATGAACTCTGGGCCTTTTATCTGCACATTGTAATTGGGGTAATGAGGGAATATCACACACCTGGCCCTGGAAAAGCTGAGAAGCCAATTGTCCCATTACCTTTGGTCCCTTAACCAGTGGGAGGCACATCTGCAAACTGCTGTAAGTCCTACACTGTTCACCTGAGTTGGATGTACATACCCTCAAATTAAAGCAGACAGTCTGCAGTTAAAGCACATTGTGTTTGTTTCATTCCAACTCCATTGTGGTGGTGTATAGAGCCAAAGATGTTAGAATTGTATCAATGTCCCAATATTTCTGGACCAGACTGTATATGTCATATAGTTGGGTCACTTGGGTGTATTGGAAAAGCCATGTTGGTCCAGAAGGTCAGGTATCACCACGTTCTGTAATACTCTGAGAATTTCAATATACAGTATATTATTATATCACTCTTTGTGTTTTTTTCCATTTTTTTCCCTTTTTTTTCTTCTTTTTATACGGTTCTGATATCCTTTTGAACTGTTTAGATCAATGGCAAGTCCAGCTCTGCTTTCCCTGCTTTCACTGACTGCTCCTCATTTGTGATTTTTCATTTAGTAGTTCTATAAGACTTGTAGGAGAGATCTCCCCAATAAAGCATTTTCTTTGTTCAGCAACTAGTCTTGAGTATCCACGATATATCAGCCTTTCTGAGACCTATGATTTATTTCAAGCTACCTACTTGTTGCTTAAAGAAACATTTCTATTAAAAAATAGAGTTCCCTTTCTTACCCTGAAATAATTGGGCAGAGGCTGCTGACAGCTTATACCAAATTATTATTTTTTTTCTCTTTTTAGGTACTCGACTTTTTCTCCCTCGCTACCCAGGTTCTCCTCTTCAGCTCAGGGACTCCCGAACCTGGAAATCCCTGAAGCTTTTCTGTGTAATTTGCACTCCTATGCAACTCACAAGTCTTAAGCGCCGCATACACAAGTCCCAAAGCGCCCGCTCAGAACAATGGAGCGGAGCTGTGCGCATGCGCGGATCTGATCCATCGGCTGCCGTCTCTCCGAGACTGATCGCTACGGTGACATGCTCTCTGTGTGATCAATCTGGTGACGGGCAGCTGGGAAATTCAAAAATCCCCACCGCTGGTGATGCTGGGTAGAGTGGAGGAAACTCCTCCACTTCGTCCCGCGATTTTACCAGATTGGAGCAGCTGCGGGGAGTGGGGAAGGGAGGCACTCCTCACATTCTGACCACTTTATAAATGTGAAGTGGTCAGGATGAGGAGAGCGTTCCTTTATCCCTTTCAATGCTGAGGACATGTGGGGAACGTCCTCATTGACTCATAAGGAAAGATAGGGGTGGAGATAGGGGTTATTTTGAACCCCAATATCTCCTGACTGTTGGCAGCTAGCAGGGTCATGTTTGGATTCATTAGAAAGGCCAGAGCATGGCCTTTCCAATGATACCAAACATGACCATGTTTAAAATAAAGAAACAAAAATTGTAAAAGTGAAGGGGTTAATACCTTGGCACCTTTCAACTTTACAATTGTGTTGTAGTCCACCTGCATTGCAGTGGAGGCCATATGCCTTCAGCACATATTTTGTTGTAAGTCTATTTAGAAGCAATTAGCTGATAGTTGGAGTAGGACCATACCACCAACATATTCTGTTGAGCGTTTAGTTCCAAATATGTGACACCAACCCTAGACCTGGGAAAAATTTCCCCTTTCATGACCTTAGTCTGACCTAATAATGTCCGGAAGGGAATCAAAACATTAATGGCTCCACTCTTGGTGGAATCACATTTGTACTTTGGGTAAGTTGTCTATCGTTTTGACACTGCAGAGATAGATTTTTCTCGTTATACACGCCGAGTGTCCCTAACCTAAAATGCTCGAGACCAGAAGTGTTTTGGATTTCAGATTTTGGAAATTTTTCATATAATAATGAGATATCTCCGAGATGGGACACAAGTCTAAACACGAAATGTAATCCTTGCTCCATGTACACCTCAAACAGCCGGAAGGTCATTCTAAACTGTATTTTTAATAATTTTGCCCCGACGTCTCATGAGGACAGGTATGGAGTTTTCCACTTTTTGTGCCATGTCGGCGCTCAATAAATGTTTGGATTTCAGATTAGGGAATCTCAACCCAAACCATAATATATCTGTCTCAGGAGCAGAGGCTGAGGACGCTGCCCCTGATGCACAATGGTCAGGCCTGTATTGCCCTGTTCCATTACACAATTTCCCTTGTGACAAATACACTGTCTTGGGTTAATTTTGATCTCTTCTCCTCTTTGCTCCTTGTCCTATAATCGGCCTTTTGCTCTCCTGTTAGAAGGAAATTATATTTGGCCTTGGCTCTGCCGCGTGTGCCTCTTGTCTGTTCTTCAACCCTCGCAGCCCTTTTGTCCCTTGTTAACGAGATGTTTTTTCTTTTTGATCCATCGCCAAATCTCCGAATGGATCCAAAGCATCAGGCCGATAAGTGCATTGTAACCATGCAACCGGATGATGCAGGTCACTCGCTCTTAATTGTAACCTGAAATCCCTGCTTGCGATTTCGGTCAGCGCGACCTCTGCTCTGTGGGGAGTATTTGTGCTTTTTCTCTGTAAATCACATCCAAAGAAAATGCAAAGCTTCTTAACGTTTCTCCGAGATCAGATAAATGGAAAAGAGACCTATGGCCAGATCACAACCTGGATACATCATAACGGCTCCAGCGCTGTGCTTAATTTCAGCTCTTCTTATTCCATCCAAGACGCCAGCTGAGCTTCCTACTCAGATGTAGCACCTGGTTACTGTCCTATACTTTGTATGGGAAACATTAATGTGGCCCAGCAGATGGAGAACGAGATATTCCAACCAGCTCTTTCACCATCTCTGCACCTGACGTTCTTCAGGTTTGAATTTCAGACCCTGGTGTTAAGTGATTTTGCTTCAGCACAATCACTCAACACATTAATCTAACCCCACCTAAAAATCCCATAGTCCTCTCAGATCCCTCAGTGGCGAGAGTGGTGTGATTCACCGTTTCCTCGCTCCGCAGCCACAGGAACACTGGGAACAAATAGTTCCCAATATTCTTCCACGTATCCTGCCGGATCTCACTCATGCGAGCTTTCATCTATCTCCACGGAGTCTCACGAACTCGGAGTTGAAAACCCCAGTGGCACAACACGCCATGCTGTTATCTCTCTACAGCTCGAAAGTATTAGGACTCCAGCTGCTGGCAAAGCAGCCTAATTCGGACAGTAAAGGTGAGCCACAAATGGAAAATGGCAGACGCAAACGTTTTCCATTTGCGTCTTGCCTTTAATGTCAGAGATGTGATCAGGCCCCTAAACAGCACAAGATTAAAACCCAGTGTGTAGAGTACCTGTTCTACATCGTGGTCCTGATGTCCACCAGTGGGTGTTTTTTGTTTGGAAAATAGATCAGAAATGACTAACCATGGGACACATTGGAGAGCTGCATTCACCACCAACAAACTCTATCATTTGCACCTCAACACAATCACTCAACAAATCAATCTAGCCCACTAAAAAATCCATAACTCCCCTCCGTTCCTTAATGGAGAGAGCGGCACGATCCACTGCTTCCACGTTCCCCAGACAACTGAACACTGGGACAAATAGTTCCCAGTGTTCCTATGCTTATCCTTCTGCCGTCACGGCCAGATCTCACACGCACGAGTTCGCATTTGTCTCCATGGAGTCCTGTGATATGCTTAGAGATAAGATCGCCTGGTTATTATAACGTTTCCTTCCTATCATATTTAAGATGAAAAAAATGAAGTTTTTAGGAATATTTTCAGGCTTCAGGCATTGGTGTATATACCATGGGTTGCATACTAACGTTCATTAAACCTATAAAAAAAAGCTAAAAACAATAAAACATATCAGATTATTGCTCTCCCCACGTGACGTCTTGTTGCAGGCAGACATACAGATGTCTCAAAAGGCCAATTATTTATTTAGCATAAAGCGCGATGGAATAAGATTATGCAGCAGGATGTAAAATCCGACTAAAAGGAGGCGTGGCTTTATAATTGCTTATACTGCTGTGGAATTCTCTGCCTGTTGAGGTGGTTGGGTCAGAGACTGTACAGACTTTTAAAAAAACGACTGGCTGACTTCCTGCAGACACGGAATATTAAGGATCATACTATTTGTGAGTAAAAGCTTCTTGATCCAAGGAGAAATTTGACGCCATCTGGGGGTCAAGACGGAATTTTTTCCTAGTGTGTTGCATGTTGGCGAGTGCTTCAGATTGGGGTTTTTTGCCTTCTTTCGGATCAATAGCAGTAGGGGATGTGTTAAAGGCTGAACCTGATAGGCTGAAAAAAGACATGCATCTATGTAACTATGTAATACGATGAGACGTTTGGTTGACAAAAGATCGAGTGTGACATGGAAAACCCATAGGGAGCCCACCACCCCGCAAAAACTAAATTTAATAACATTGTAGCAAAACTTTCTATTGAAGAGTATTCTCGTTTCAAGCTCATTACTTATACCACCCCCCTCCTTCCCTCTCCTTCTTTTCCTGGAAATCAGTAGGCGTAATCCAGAATATAGACCTATGTGAGACGTTCTACGTTAAATACATGGAGACAATGTACAGCATGAAGCATGTTCCATAATGATAAAGGATTTGAAGTCCTCTCCGAGCGGTAGGAGGTGCGGAGCGCGGGAGGAATTCCTCCTTAATCCCTGGAGTCGTCTTTGCTGCGAGCGCGAATCATCCGCTGAGCTCAGATGCATGTCTATCTATACTGCTTTATATAGAGGTGGTTCCCTTGGGAGCATGATAAGTGAGACTTTGAGTTACTGCGGCGATGTGTCACTCAACCGAACGCGTGAGGTCTTCCATCCATCAGGCTTAAATGGGTCAGAAGATAGATGCACAACAATGGTCATCTCGTCTGGGTTGCTTCGCTCTGGGGGCCCCATAATTGGAGGCTCTTGGCTGGTTCAGGATCATAAATAGACTGTTAAATGGCAGAGTGCTTAAATTCAATGACATCCCGCTCTGCGACAGTCACTGGGAGACTCGAAGGATAGCCACATACTGTATACACAAGCTATGAGCAATTTATTGAGTGACTTACAGTACGTTTCTGAATTTTCTGTGGATGTATGCTCTGTCTAATGACCGAGAAACCATGATGGCAAATAATGTGCCTAAAGCCTGGCTGAGTATCATGGGAGCCATCTGTTGAGCAGGACTGACCACTGTTCAATAAGCCAATTCCAAATTTCTATATATATATATTTTGTATCTCACGTACAAGTAGATGAATAATAACCCAAGGCTGAATGTTTCAAACTTTTCCCGTTTGATTTTATTTACCTATTTATTTATTTTTTAGTCCAGGTTTAAGCGTCTACATGTGTCCACCTTGGCCCTGTTGACAAGCTATGCGTACGCATATAGGTCAGCCTGACCCGCAATATCTATAAAAACGTTGATATCGGATGCCGGAGTATCTGTTAACAATGACCACACGTGTATGGGAGATGGCGATTGACGTAAGCAATCCAGTATGCTGCGACTCCCTGTTGCTGGAGAGAGACGCAGAGGACATAAACCAATACCGTTTGACTAGCAAGGACCCGATACGTGGGTGGGCAGCACTCAAGGTCTCCGACTTCACAATGAAGATTTCAAGCATAGACAGCTGTGCTGTGTATCATTACCTGTAGCGCACAAATAAACAGAATAAAACCTTGGCTTGTGTTTTTCGCTCTTACATACCATACCCCGTTGGCCAAATGAGTCCAGACACCCCGAGTAGGCTAATACGCACTCTAAGACCTTCATACTATGTGTATGGATTGGTTACAGGGCTGCGATCAGGGCTCAAGCCCTAAAATAATCACTGTGGGAACCTGCCAAGATTTCTGTTTCCCAATTAGCAACTATTATCTCGCGCGTAACACGAACATACACTCAAATCAGATATATTTATTATCATAATCCTCATTTATATGGCGCCAACAGTTTCTGTAGCGCTTTACAATAACCAAAGGGAACAAGATGCAGATTAGGGATGAGCCAAACACCCCCATGTTCGGTTCGCATTCAAACTCGAACAATTTCAAAAGTTCGAGTTCGAACACGATCCGAACTCCATGTAAGTCAATGGGACTCGATCGTTCAATTTTTAGAGTGCCCTGCAAGAGGGCATATATGCAAGATAGTTGCCATAAAAGGTGTATGGGGGTCCGGGTAGTGCCCTGGGGGACAGGAAACAAGGACAAAAAGTTTTAAAAAATATGTTTTTAAAGGAACAGTGATTTTTCCATGAAATAAAGGTTAAGAATAAAAACGAAGAATTCCTTCAAATATCGTGCCTAGGAGGTCCCCATAACCTGCCCGTGAAGTGGCGGATTTGTAGGGTGTATAGAAACCTTTAAAAAGAAAAAAATTACATTTCAAATGACGGTAAATGGTTTTCCTTTAACCTATTCATAAACAACTGCTTGGGGCGGCAGCCTGTATGAAAAGAGATGTTTTAGGACACACAGAACAAGTTTAGTGATTTTTTTTGGCTAAATTATGGTGAAACTTATGCAGGCTTTGGATGAAAGTACCAACAGGTGCATTAAAATTGGACCTTTGGTGGCAGCTAGTGCCTACACACCTTTTCCCCTCTGAGGTATTGTGGAAAAGTGCAGGGGTGGACTCTGCATTCAAATATTAAAATGATTGGAATCTGGTACACGTGTCAGTGCACCCAAATATTGGGCCTTTGGTGCCAGCTAGTGCCTTCACACCGTAACCCCTCTGAGGTATTGTGTAAGAGTGCAGTGGTGGAGGTTTTGGGAATGCAGAAGAGATTCCCGATCTATTCAGTTACATCAGCATCAGGGGAGTGATAGCTGCTGATCCAGGGCTGATTCATTATTATAAATGTCAGCCGGTCTACAGAGTTGGTGGACAGACATACTCTTTTGTCTGTGACAAAACCTCCAGCGGCACTGAACGTCCTTTCAGAAAGCACGCTGGATGAAGGGCAACCTAGTAGCTCCATAGCATATTGGTTAAGTTCTGGCCAGTGATCCAATCTCAACACCCAGTAAGCCAGTGGATCATCTGCTGTAAAGGTATCCAGGTCTGCCCTTGCCTCTAGATAGTCCTGCACCATATGGTGAAGACACTGGCAATGGGTGCCTACATTTGACGTCCCTGTGCGTCGTGGACTAAAGAAATTGGCCCCCTTCACCGCTCTTCCTCTGATAAACAGCAGCCTCAGAAGCACCTGTGTCATCAGTTGGTAACCTACCAGTGTCTGGAAAGGTGTTACACAAATGTCGCTTTAGAGCGTCCTCAAGTTATTTCGTCCTGTGCTCCCTCTGTGAGGGCAGGATGAGCTCTGCAACCTTACCCTTGTATCGTGGATCAAGAAGGGTTGCCAACCAGTAATGATCCCTCTCCTTGATAGCACGAATCCTAGGGTCCTTTAGCAGGCTTTGCAGGATAAGGGAGCCCATGCAGCGTAGGTTGGAAGTGGCATTAGCTTCAGAGTGTTCCTGGTCGCTGAGGATGACCGTATCGTGCACTACCTCCTCCCAGCCACGTACTAGTCCTTGGGTTTCTGGGGACACAAAACCCTCCCTTGAGGAATCCCCACCTCCAATGCCCCCACAACTTAAATATTCCTCATCCTCCTCCTGTCTGATCTGAGGAACCGCTGGAATGCTGTCTGCGTAAAGACTGGGGCCTTGAGAGCTAGGGAAGTCCTCCTCTTCCTCCCGCTGCTCTGCCTCTAGTGCCACATCTATAATTCCCCGCAGAGTGAGCTCCAGCAGGAACACTAAAGGAATTGTGTCACTGATGCATGCACTGTCCCTGCTTACCATTAGGGATGAGCTGTTCGGTTCGATGTGTTCAGAGTTCGATTCATACATCGCCAGTTCGTATGTTCGCGAACTTCAAACATTTCCGCATGTTCGCCAACAATGCACCACAATGGACAGGTGCAAGACTATGCCAATCACGGCTCAGAGTCCTGATTGGGCAAATTTTGCCCAATCATGGGATCACAGACCTAAGTCCCGCAGCACACTATATAAGGCTTCACACAGCCTTCAGCACTGAGAGGAGATTGTTGTGTTAGTGTGTCTTCTCACTGCCAGTCTGCCAGCAGCTATGGGGGGGGGTCTCATTTCTACAAAATATCTGGGAATTGTTGTAATCTTTGTGTTCTCACTGCCACGAATCAGGGCTCGAGTCGAGCGGGAATGGCGTACCCGCACTTCTCCCACAGCGGGAACACTGCGGGAACGCAGCGTTCCCGCTGTGGCCCGAGCCTGAACGCTTTAGCAGGCGGCCGCTGCACATTACCGGCGGCCGTGTGCTTCCTATTAGAACGGCCGGTGATCGGAAGTGGAGCCGCTTGCCTGGCTGTTTCATAGATCCCAGGCGAGCGGCTGCACTTCCTGTCAGCGGCCGCTGAAGCAGGAAGCACGCGGCCGCCGGCAATGTGCGGCAGGAGCAGCAGAGGTGAGCTGGGCTGGGGGCATATCCATGAGACCTGGGGGCAGTATCCATGAGAGCTGGGGGCAATATCCATGAGAGCTGGGGCAATATCCATGAGACCTGGGGGCAGTATCCATGAGACCTGGGGGCAGTATCCATGAGACCTGGGGGCAATATCCATGAGACCTGGGGGCAATATCCATGAGACCTGGGGCATATCCATGAGACCTGGGGGCATTATCCATGAGAGCTGGGGGCAATATCCATGAGGACCTGGGGACAATATCCATGAGACCTGGGGGCAATATCCATGAGAGCTGGGGCATATCCATGAGACCTGGGGGCATTATCCATGAGAGCTGGGGGCAATATCCATGAGACCTGGGGTCAGTATCCATGAGAGCCGGGGGCATTATCCATGAGAGCCGGGGGCATTATCCATGAGAGCCGGGGGCATTATACATGAGACCTTGGGGGCAGTATCCATGAGACCTTGGGGGCAGTATCCATGAAACCTGGGGGCAATATCCATGAGACCTGGGGGCAATATCCATGCGACCTGGGGCATATCCATGAGACCTGGGGGCAATATCCATGAGACCTGGGGGCAATATCCATGAGACCTGGGGCATATCCATGAGACCTGGGGGCAATATCCATGAGACCTGGGGTCAGTATCCATGAGAGCCGGGGGCATTATCCATGAGAGCCGGGGGCATTATCCATGAGAGCCGGGGGCATTATCCATGAGACCTGGTGGCAATATCCACGAGAGCCGGGGGCATTATCCATGAGACCTGGGGGCAATATCCACGAGACCTGGGGGCAATATCCACGAGACCTGGGGGCATATCCACGAGACCTGGGGCATTATCCATGAGAGCTAGGGGGGCATTATCCATGAGAGCTGGGGCAATATATACCCATATGAGCTGGGGGAAATTATATCCATGTGAACTGGGGAAAATCTATCCATATAACCAGTGCTGTGCATATTATTCTTGGGGTTCAGTGCTGTGTATATTATTATGGGGGCTCAGTGCTGTGTATATTATTATGGGGGCTCAGTGCTGTGTATGTTATTCTGGGGGCTCAGTGCTGTGTATGTTATTCTGGGGGTTCAGTGCTGTGTATATTATTCTGGGGGGTCTGTGCCTGGATATATATATATAGTTGTGTTCAAAATTATTCAACCCCCACTGAAATTGAGTGTTTTGGCCAGTTTGACATTGATTTTGATCATTCAGTCATCTTGCTTACAATTAAATCAAAGAGGCACGTGTAGGTCAGACAAATATAACATAACATTTATAATGAAATAACCACAAATGTCTTTTCTGTGCTCACATCATTATCAGTTTTATTCAACCCCCAAGTGACATTCAATCTTAGTACTTAGTACAACATCCTTTTACAGTTACAACAGCTTTTAAACGTGAAGCATAGCTTGACACAAGTGTCTTGCAGCGATCTACGGGTATCTTCGCCCATTCGTCATGGGCAAAAGCCTCCAGTTCAGTCACATTCTTAGGCTTGCGCACTGCAACTGCTTTCTTTAAGTCCCACCAGAGGTTCTCAATCGGATTTAAGTCAGGTGACTGCGATGGCCACTCCAAAATGTTCCAGCCTTTAATCTGCAACCATGCTCTAGTGGACTTGGAGGTATGCTTGGGATCATTGTCCTGTTGAAAGGTCCAACATCTCCCAAGCCTCAGGTTTGTGACGGACTGCATCACATTGTCATCCAATATCTCCTGGTACTGAAGAGAATTCATGGTACCTTGCACATGCTGAAGCTTCCCTGTACCTGCAGATGCAAAACAGCCCCAAAGCATGATTGACCCCCCCGCCATGCTTCACAGTAGGCAAGGTGTTCTTTTCTTCATAGGCCTTGTTCTTCCTCCTCCAAACATAGCGTTGATCCATGGGCCCAAACAGTTCTAATTTTGTTTCATCAGTCCACAGAACACTATCCAAAACTTCTGTGGTTTGTCCACATGACTTTTGGCATACTGCAGTCGACTCTTCTTATTCTTTGGAGACAGCAAGGGGGTGCGCCTGGGAGTTCTGGCATGGAGGCCTTCATTACGCAGTGTGCGCCGTATTGTCTGAGCTGAAACTTCAGTACCCACATCTGACAAATCTTTTCTCAGTTCCTCAGCAGTCACACGGGGACTTTTCTCCACTCTACGCTTCAGGTAGCGTACACAGCAGTCGAAGTCAGCATCTTTCTGCCACGACCAGGTAGCGTTTCAACAGCGTTGAATTTGCGAATGATGCTTCCTATGGTCTCTCTTGGTATGTTTAACATCTTTGCAATCTTCTTATAGCCATTGCCCTTCCTGTGAAGAGTAATCACCTCTTGTCTTCCTGGACCATTCTCTTGACTTCACCATGTTTGTACCACACCAGTAAATGTCTAGAAGGAGCTGAGTATCACAGTCCTTTTAAAGCTGCCTAATTGGTGCTTATTATGCTTTATTGCTGCTCCGTGACATCCACAGGTGTTTTCAATACCTGATTGAAAACACTTGAATGAACCTCTGTTCTTCAGAGTGGTAGTCTTTAAGGGGTTGAATAATTGTGTCAATGAAGAATTCACAAAAGAAACATTTACTACTGTATTACAAAACCAATTGATGTCATTTTAGTTGCATATGGTTCTTTAAAAACCATAAATTATATATATAATGCGTTAGTCCAGTTGCCACAATCACGAGTATACCTGTACGTAGTGATACCTTTCACTGATCAGTATAGTTTCCAGGTTACACTCTTGAAAGCTTGTCTTTTAAATGTAAGGTTAACCCAATAAAAATGGTATCACCACGCACTGCTATACTCGTGATATATATATATATATATATATATATATATAACAAACCAAGAAGAGAGCACTCCAAACAACATGCACAAACATGTGTATTTTATATATATATATATATATATATTTTCTTTAGGTAATGGGGGTTGTGGAATTCGTGGGTGAGTTCCCTCACTTTTTTTCCCAGGACTTGACCCCTGCACCAAAGGCACAATATATTTGGCTGCACTGACACTGACGCCTATATTACCAGATTTATATCATTTTAATATTGGACGGCAGGGTCCAACCCTGCACTCTTCCACAATACCACAGAGGGGTTACTGTATGATGGCACTTATGAAAAGATTAAACTTATGAATAGATTAAAGGAAAACCATTTACCGTCATTTGAAATGTCATTTTCTGTTTTTTACATATTTCTATACATCCGAAAAATCCGCCACTTCACGGGCAGGTTATTGGGAACTCCTAGGCACGATATTTGAAGGAATTTTTTTTTAACCCTTATTCCATGGAAAACTCACTGACCCTATAAAATCGTTTTTTTTAAAAACTTTTTTCCTTGTTTCCTGTCCCCCAGGGCACTACCCGGACCCCCAATACACCTTTTATGGCAATTATCTTGCATATATGCCCTCTTGCAGGGCACTCTAAAATCGAACTTTTGAGTCCCATTGACTTGCATTGAGTTTGGTTTGTGTTCGAACTCGAACTTTTGAAATTGTTCGAATGCGAGCCGAACACGGGGGTGTTCGGCTCATCCCCTACTCACCATCCTCGTTGCCTCCTCAAATGGTGACAGTACAGTGCATGCATCCTTGATCATCAGCCACTGCGGGGGGGGGGAACAAATTGACCTGAACCTGTCTTTGTGCCATACTCTCACAGGTACTCCTTGATGACCCTCTGCTGCTTGTGCAGGCGCTGCAGCATTGCCAATGTCGAGTTCCACATGGTGGGCATGTCACAGATCAGGCAGTTTGTGGGAAGGTGGAATTCTCTATGAATTTCTGCCAGGTGAGCACATGCTGGGAATGACTGTCTGAAGTGGCTGCAGACTATTCTGGTCTGGCTGAGAAGCTCTGTGTTACGTACCCCGCCACGGTCCCTTGGCGCCCGGCAGCATCGTCCTCGCTGCTCGCTGTCCGGGCGCCGAGTAATGAGGAAAGTCCAGGCGGTCACGTGAGACGCCGGGGGCGGAGTCCGGCATGATGATGCGGACCCGCCGGGTTTAAAACCACAGACCATGCAATCTCACATTGCCCTAACGTGGTTAATCATTCATTAGAGCTGCTAAATTGTATTTCGGTGTCTTGGTATTCTGGTTCTGACTTTTGGCAAACGGCTTATGACTATTCTGGTTCTGACATATTGGCAAATGGTTACTGACTATTCTGGTTCTGTCAAATTGGCTCTGCCTTGTCCTCACCTTGCTGCGAGTTATCTATTCATAGGGATATGTATTATAGACCGACCACTTCTAAGGATCGGAGTGAAAGGATAGGGTGCTGCGTGTAAGGATCATACCTCCTCCAGGTGGGGATCGTAACACTCTGCCAGCCCTGGGTACCTGGTTCGGAAACACTGTACCACCAGATTTAGGACGTGTGCTAGGCATGGTACATGCATCAACTTACCCTGGCGTAGGGCGGAGAGAAGGTTGCTGCCATTATCACAGACGACCATTCCCAGCTCAAGCTGGCAGGGGGGTTAACCATCTCTGCGCTTGCCCCTGCAGAGCTGACAGAATTTCTGGCCCGATGTGGCTCCTGTCCCCTAAACAAACCAGCTCAAGCACAGTATGGCATCTTTTTGCTTGAGTCATTGTGTAGCCCCTGCCACGCGTCGGTTTAACTGCCACTTCGCCAGAGACATTGAAGGAGGAGGAGGAGGAAGTGGTGGTGGAGCAGACAGACCTCATATAAGCAACTTTATGAAGGCGTGGTGGATGAGCAAGCTCCAACACAGAGCCCCTTCCTGATCCCTCCCAGCTGCAAGCAGAGTTACCCAGTGTGCCGTGAAGGATATGTAACTGCCCTGTCCATGCTTGCTGGACCACGTGTCTAAAGTAATGTGCACCTTGCTGCTGACTGCCTTTCCCAATGACTCCATAACATTGTCTTCCATGTGCTGGTATAGTGCTGGAATGGCCTTCAGTGAAAAGAAATGGCGTTTTGGAACCTGCCACTGTGCTGGAGTTGGCGCTTCTTGTCCTTTTAGTGGTTCCTTCTGCTGCACCCCGTGGCTCAGAAGTGATTTCCTTACAGGGTTACCATCCTCCGTGTCCCTCAAAATATAAAATGACTCACAAAGAACAATATTATATAGAATGGAGTGCAAACAAAGGAGAAGAATGTCATACTCGCATTTGCTGGTGTCTTATCGATCAGACACCGGATTTGCAGGCAGCTGGGGACTTCAGAAAGTGCACCGGATGATCTATCAGCCTCCACCACCTCCTCTGCGAATATAAGCATCCAGGACCTGGGATAGGCGTAAAATAAGGAGAATTTAATTGGTAATAAAATATACAGTATTCCAAAACGCTTCATCATTCAAAAGCTTCATCAGTTGGTGCTACTTTTACAGCTACTTTTCCTACTGCTCAGCTACTTACACCTAAAATTTTCATGTTTTAGGTCTCTAACCAAGGCTGATTTTCTCAGCTGAAAAATTTGTCACCAAGCAATCTGAGTTGCTGGTCTCCCATTTTTTTCCCTACTGGACTACGCAGCATTGGGCCAGGCTGGATTCTGTGAGCACTGGTTTGCACTGAATGATTTCTTTGAAGTCGTGCTGACCAATTTTCTGTGATAGCCTTGTCCTCACTGTACCAAACACAAAGGGCTCTATTAATGGCTTTGCGCAAAAGCGCAAGCGCAGCGCTATTTTTTTGCGCACAGTGTTAAACGTTAACGCGCGTAAATTAACGCTGGTATTACAATCCGAGTGCATTTTTTTCAACCGTCAAAAAATAACGCGCTTAAAAAAGACATGCAAAAACGCGCGCATATTAACGCTGCGAGCAGAAATCGGTGTGCGGACTGTTTTTTCACGCGATTCAGCCAATCTGAATTAAGAACCACAATTGTCTCCCGTTCAGTTTTTGTGCATGTCAAAATCAATCTGAGTATATATGTTAAAGCAATAATAAAAACACGCACAACCTCTCCATTTTATTGTTTGGGTATGTGTAGAATGTGTAACTATACTTTGCTGTATTTTTTTTTTTTTCGGGCTGCTGTATTTTGTTTCGGCCAGGACGTTCAGATTTGCCGTTACCACCAGCTTTTAAAAGACGTTAAAATTATGCGCAAACGTTGTCTGTTATAGATTGTAATACCATCCGCGTACCAGCGCACAAATGCATTTGTGCTCATATTGTTAAGTATAGGACGCGCAACATTCATTACGCTCGCAAAGAGTTCACGCAGGTTCACCAGCGGTAGACGTTAACGTGCATTTTTTGCGCGGACATTGTGATACGATGTTCTGCGGGAAGGGTTTTGCCCCTCGCGTTAATGCGTTTTTGTGCATGCGCAAAATTGTGTGCATGCGCGAAGAGTGTATAGTGCCCAAAGTCTACACCACCACCCCCTAACAGTTTCTCGTACTCTTTCCCAACTCTTATTCCACCTGCTGGACTACTTTCACCTAAAATTAACATATGTGGCTAGTATGGTCTACTAGTGGGAGTTCACTTGTAATTCTCGAACAAGTCTCCGCTTACGGAACTATCACTGTGTTACATCTGTAAGGGAATGGATGTTAGTGTTTAATTCTGGACATGGGTTAATGAGAGGATCTCCTCGTGACCTATTTTAGAGCCACCAGATGGACAGCTGGGTTGGGAAGCCACCATCTTTCCCAGACTTGTTTTTTATTCTTGCCAAGACTGTCCAATTTTTTTTTTACACTTCAGTGAAACTGTCTGTTGATTCCCAAGAATAATGCATGAAAGCTGCAATATCCGCGTGCAACCAGGTCTAAAATTGCGAGACGTTCATTATTTACCTCCTGTGTATTAATCCTGAGCAGGGAAGGCTCTGGAGGGGCTTCTGGTGGAACATGTCGTCAGATTTGTGGAGCATGAACTTCACGGTTGCAGCTTAAAACGATAAGGAGAGCTTTTTATTTTTAAAACACAATTCGAGGTTTTAGTTTGCTCAAATGGCAATTGAAGTGTAAGCTCACTCGCCCCATCAAGGCACCACTTTGTAGTGTGAGTACCCAAGCAATGTAACCAAAAGCTGCTCCTCTGAGCATCTGCACGCTCTCTTGCTACTTTTCAGCTAAGAGGCAGAAAAATGTTGGGTTTTATTTATACACGCACCAAGCACTTCCCATTTGAGGTTGAAAACAAAAACATGGAAAAAGGAACAGCAGCAAAATTGACTTAACTGGTGTTACAACATAATACACATACATAAAAAATGGCGCCGCACACATACTCAACTTTTTTTGGTTACATTGGTTAGGTGCTCACTCTACAATGAGGTGCCTTGATGAGGTGAGTGAACCTACACTTCAGTTGCCATTTTAGCAAACTAAAACCTCTAATTGTGTTTTGTTGCACATGGAATTGTATAGAAACGAGCGCAGATGAGTCGACATCTCTTTATATTTTTATACCCTTTCAGTACTCAAAAATGTCCAAAGTCCAAGGGCTTTTCACAGAGTATATATGATGCTTAAAAGTTGAGTTACCACAGCCAAGTCCATGTCTATTCTACAAAGTAAATTGCAGGCGACATCTTGTATTTCAGAGATGGAAGCCTTTCCAAGGCAATTTTTCTATATATATATATATATATATATATATATTTTTTGTTTAAGTGTGCAAAGTACACACGTGGGAGTTCTGAGTATGGGCGAGTCAGGCGACATCCCAAGTTTTGTGGCGTACTGAGCATGGGCAACATCACAAGTTTTCTGGGGTTCCGGAGTATGGGCACCATCACACTGTTTGGGGGGGTCCTGAGTATGAGCAACATCACAAGGTTTGTGGGGGTCCTGAGTAGGGGCAACATCACAAGGTTTCTAGGGGTCCTGATATGGGCAACATCACAATGTTTGTAAGGGTCCGGAGTATGGGCAACAGCATAAGGTTTGCGAGGGTTCTATGAAAAGGCAACAGCAGAAGTGGCCTTGCTCAAGGTGCCTAGAGTGATGTAGGTGTAGCGCTGTGTTAAAAATCTTGCTGTGGCAGTACCTATTTTTGGCCACAAGATGGAGACTATCGCGATCAGAGATACTGGACATTGGGACTACAATGCCCGGCATGCTTTGCAAGAAGACAGGAAGTGGGTGGGGACTGGACACTTACATCCTCTGCCTCGTGGAGAAAGTTCCAGAGCGCGCCAGGGAACAGGAGAAAGCAGACGCACTGAGGAGATCGTGAGAGAACCTAGGCCAAAGCCCGAGGGAGACCTGTTATTCTGTCTGGGTCACTCAACCTGAGGAGAAGGAGACTTGCAAGAGCTCAGACATTGCTGCAGACCGGCGGAATCGAACGGAGAGCAGGCGGTGAGTTGGACAAGCTGCATGAAGTCAGACAACGGATCCGGCCGCTAGTATCCCCAGTCAAAATCTGGAGGAGAGACATCCTGGGTCAGCGGAGCCTAAAGCCTGCGTCGGATGGGTGAGAGGCCTCCAAGGCTGTTTGTGATTAAAGGTCAAGCTGCTGTTTTCTCTTTAAAGTCCACAGGGCCCCAACTGACTAGTCGAAGACTTTCCTTCATGTAAATTCACTGGCCAGTTGAACAGTACCCGGGTACCACATACATACATATACACCTTTTTACATTCCGGGACTTAACCTGTGCAGGACTCATTCTGTTACGAATCGGAACAAGGGGTTAAAGATAAAGTTACGTTCCGAACTATATTTTTCTCTTTTCCGCTGCGCGTTTACCGCAATACGAAGGGATTGTATGTTTTGGGTTTCGCTACGTGTCCCCTTTTTTTCTGAACTATCGGGAAATTGCATTCTTTTATGTTCGGTCGCGAATATTTTATTTTCCGAAATACGAAGCCTCGTGTTTCGTTTCTTTTCCGCTGCGCGTTTTACCGTGATACGAAAATACTGTAATAATACTTGTGAATACCGTGCTTCAACATCTGCTCAAGATTTTAGTAAACTATTTAAATGATAAAAACTCACAACTGTGTCGGAGTATATTTATTCCCTAGTGCGGGGAGACTGACCCGTGGTTCATTTTCAGCGGCTCCTCCGGGAATGAGCGCTACACGTGGGGGCTCGTTTCCGGGATCCAGTCTCTGGAAAAACCGCATCTAAAGGGTTAAATATGGATCCAGACACTGTTGCCGAGTGGTGTGGGGAGCACAGTAGCCAGTCAGAATGTTGTATAGTTATGGATATTCCAGCAGACACTTGGGCTGAAGATCAGATTCGCCAGGCCGTGGCCATGCTAGCACCAGATCATCTGGACATTGAAAAAAACCCAGATACTTCTCATATGTATGTTCTTCTCGAATGGAGAAAGGGTGTTCCGCCATGTTTTCAGGGCACGAGCGTGAAACTGGCCGAAGAGGTGGAAGTCCAACTAATTAAGCCAAGTACGCCACGTGGCGAATCCGCAAGTGTTTCCGCGCCTAGTCCGTTGGCCATGATAGGGCCTGAATTTATCGTGGCTATTGGAGATATACTGGCTAAATGTCAGAAAACAAGCCCTCCTCACACTAACTTCGGTTATCGACGGTTAAGAAATTTTACAGGAAACGTACCAACTCCGGCGGGAGAAGAAACCTTTGAAGAATGGGTGGAACAGGCGATGCAGGCTCTGGATGAGTGGGATGTCCCTGAGGCCCAGAAAAAGCAAAGGATCACCGAGAGCTTAAAGGGACCTGCGTCAGAAGCGGTGAGAAACCTAAAACTGAGTAGAAAAGATTGTACTGCTTTGGATTATTTAAACGTTCTTGAAGAAGTTTTTGGGCGAACTGAAAAGGCGGCCGAATTGGTATATTCAGTACGAACACACCTATCAGAGAAGAGGTGAAAGGATGACCGAGTACATGAGGCGCCTGGATAAGATTCTACACCAGATACTCCTGAAGAAAGGGGCCGAACCGGCCGAAGTAGATAAGATCCGAATAAAACAGATCCTGAGGGGCTCTCAACCTCTAGATCCAGTGATGATGCAGCTGAGAAGCAGAGCAGGTAACCAAGAGTTAAAGTACCTGGAACTGATCCGAGTTGTACGAGAGGAAGAGGCTTTACTAGAAGAGAAATCTTTCAGGGGGGGAAAGGGCTTATGCACAACCTGTGAGACATAACACGGCCTGCAACCTGAAAGCGACTCTCTAGATACCTATGGATCTGACGAGGACGAACAAGAACATCTAGTTTTTAAATCTACAGAGAAGGCTGCCAAAGAGTCGAACCTCTCTGAACGGGGTGAATTGTCCAAGACCGTCAAGAAAGTTCAGGAAGCTCAAGTTGAATTGCAACAAGCGCATGCGGAACTGTGCCGGGTATTGATGAAGGTGACAGAGATGCAGGCAGAAATGCAGAAATTCCTCACAGGTATGCAGACGACGGGAGCTGTTGTGGCGTCTGGTCCAAATCCTTTAACCAAATCTCAACAAGCAACTACGTCTCCGCTCTCTAAGAAGAGATGTTTCGGGTGTGGAGAAATGGGCCATTTCCGCGCACAGTGCAAAGGCCGAAAGCCTGAGAAGGATAGAGTCAAGGGACTGTTGGAAGCCCTGGAAGGACTGTTATCTACCTCACCGGCGGGAAACGCCAGAGGGCACCAGTAAAGGAGCAACCTGAGTGCCCGAGGGTTGAACCCCGCTCCAGAAACCAAGTAAAGACTAAGAGGGCAAGAAGGCCCAAAGCCGAGCCAACTGTAGAGCCTGCCAGGACTGAAAGAGTCACTCCCTTAGCATCCGGGTCTACGTCATGGGGAAGCAATGCACACCCAAAACCTGCACGGGCCAAGAAAAAGGCCAGGGTACAACAAACTGGGTCTAAGTGTCCGGATACCGCCACCAAGTTTCCCGACCAACTGATAGGTCCTTCTCCTATTGTGCCAATCCAAGTGGAAGGAGTCTACACCAAAGCCCTGTTGGATTCAGGGGCTCAAGTGACATTGATCTACAGAGACTTCTACGAGAAACACTTAAAGCACATTCCTCTGCAAGAATTGAAGGATTTGGAAATATGGGGTATCGGCACTGAGAAACTCCCTTATGACGGGTACCTGCAAGTGAAGTTGGAGATCGGATCTGAAGTCGTCGGGCAGTCTGGGGGCTGTGATGCATTGGCTATTGTGTGTCCTCGACCCTCGGGTGCGAACAGAAGCTCCCTGATAGTGGGGACGAATACTGACCTAGTGCGGCGTCTCCTGACGCCTATCGTGTTAGAAGAAGGTTCGACTCAAGGAGTACACCCAATGTTACGTCCGGTCTATCAGAGGATGGTCGAAGAACGAAAGGCACCTGCCAAGGTGGGAAGACTGGGTGGAACAGAGAAGGTTCTGCAAGCAGGAGAAGTAGCGAGTTTCCGGGCTTCAGTCAAGTTGAATGGATCGCAACCAGGCCCCTATGTGGTGCTGGGAACCGATTTTGATCATGGGAGTGAAACCGGAGTCGAAGTAATTCCTGAGATAATCTCCACCAAAGCTCTGAAGAGAACACGAGGAAGAGTCTCGGTCAGCGTATGCAATGTGACGGATTCTCCAGTAGTCCTTAAAGCACGAATGCCTATCGGGCAAGTAGAGTCTGCTACACCCCTCTCTACCGATTCAGGAGGGGAAGTGGGTAAAGAGATTCCAGATGAAAGATTCTACCCCAAGGACGCTCCCATTTCACCTGAGTGGAAGAAACGTCTTCAGTCTCAAGTCCTAAAGTGGAAGGAATTGTTCTCAAAAGATGAGTTCGATGTGGGCCTAGCCAAGAGTACTGAGCATCGTATTCGGTTACAAGAAGATAAGCCGTTTCGAGAAAGATCAAGGCGAGTTCCGCTAGGAGACTTAGATGATCTGCGAGAGCAGCTGAACGAATTACAAAGAACCAAGGTGATTCAAGAGTCCAGGAGTCCATACGCATCTCCCATAGTGTTGGTCCGGAAGAAAAATGGTTCTGTCCGCTTATGCATAGACTACCGCACATTGAACCGGAGAACCATCCCCGATCAATATGCCACTCCTCGGATAGAAGATGCCCTACAGTGTTTGTCTGGAGCAAAGTGGTTTAGTGTACTAGACCTGCGAAGCGGGTATCACCAGATACCAATGCATCCTGAAGACAAGGAAAAACTGCGTTCATCTGTCCACTGGGGTTCTTTGAATTCAACAGGATGCCTCAAGGTCTTACGGGGGCTCCAGCCACGTTCCAACGGTTGATGGAGAAGACAGTCGGGGATATGAATCTAATCGAAGTATTAGTGTACCTGGATGACATAATTGTGTTTGGGAAGACTCTGGAAGAACATGAGCAACGTTTGGAGAAGGTCTTGAAGAGACTCCATGAAGAGGGGCTGAAACTGTCTCTAGAGAAATGCCAATACTGTCTACCGTCTGTTACGTATTTGGGACATGTGGTCTCGGCAGAAGGTGTTTCAACAGACCCTCGGAAGTTGGAGGCCGTAGCTTCTTGGCCTAGACCCCGAAACGTCACTGAGCTTAGATCTTTCTTGGAATTCTGTTCATACTATCGAAGATTTGTGGGAGGATTCGCGAAAATAGCTCAACCACTGAACAAACTCCTGCAGAAGGAAACCACAGAAGAAGGCTGCAAGGTCTCTGACAAAAACCCGTCAGCTCCGGGGCCAAGGAAAGCTCGAGAGTCTATACAAGGTGAATGGACCAGTCAATGTGAAGGAGCTTTCGTAAAGCTGAAAGAGAGCCTAACCCGAGCTCCTGTTTTGGCCTATGCGGACCCTCACAAGCCGTATGAACTACATGTGGATGCCAGCCGAGAAGGTCTGGGAGGAGTCCTATATCAGGAGTATGGTGGATTGCTGAGGCCTGTGGCGTACGTGAGCCGGAGCCTTACGCCTTCGGAGAAGAACTATCCTACCCACAAGCTGGAGTTCCTAGCCTTGAAGTGGGCAGTGGTGGACAAGTTGAAAGACTATCTGTATGGAGCTGAGTTCGTGATCAAGACGGATAACAATCCTCTTACCTACATCCTTACTACCGCAAAACTGGACGCAACGGGACATCGGTGGTTGGCCGCTCTGTCAGGGTTTCGGTTCAGCCTGAAGTATCGCCCTGGGGTGAATAATCGAGATGCTGATGCGTTATCGAGAAGACCCTACACTACAGAATGGACTCAGTTGACTCCAGACGGGGTGCAAGCTTTGTGCAAGGAACAGAGCGCCGGGTCAAAGGAGGGATTGAAGCAGAGGCCATAGGAGTTATGGCTGCGGCTGTTCCTGAGTTTTACTGTAACCCTACGCAGTTAAGGGATGAAAGTTTACCTACCTTTTCGAGACAGGACCTGAAAGCGGATCAGGCCAGAGACCCTTTAATTGCCTTGACCATAAAGGCCCTGTCTGCAAACCAGCGAGAGATTTTGTTAACCAACTCCCCCGAGTGGAGCCAGATTGGTCTACAAAGAGTGGGAGCGGTTAAAGATGTTGGATGGGGTGGTCTACCGAAGGGGCCCCTCAACCAACTCTGAAGAGATTCAACAGTTATTCCTCCCTACTAAACATAGGAGAGTGTGCTGCGATCACTACATGATGAGCATGGACATTTGGGTGCAGAGAGAACTTTTAAGCTGGTGCGAGATAGGTTCTATTGGCCTTGTATGAGGGCTGAAGTAGAAAGCTATTGTCATTCCTGTCTGAGGTGTATTCAGAGAAAGACTCTACCGACCCGAACTGCTCCAATGAGCCATCTGCAGAGCCAGGGACCCATGGATTTGGTGTGCATTGACTTCTTGTGCTTAGAGCCGGATGCTAGTGGGCAAGGGAACATTCTAATAGTGACTGATCATTTCACTCGTTACGCCCAAGCTTTTTCCACGAAAGATCAACGCGCTCCGACTGTAGCCAAGGTGTTGATGGAAAAGTTCTTTGTTCACTACGGACTGCCAAGGAGGATACACTCTGATCAGGGTAGAGACTTTGAAAGCAGACTGGTGGGGCAGTTGTTAGAGCTGTTGGGAATCCAAAAGACCCGAACCACACCATATCACCCTCAAGGTGATGCTCAGCCTGAAAGGTTTAATCGCACACTGCTAAACATGCTGGGGACCTTGTCGAATGTGGAGAAGCAGAGTTGGAGTCGTCACATAGCTACTCTGGTGCATGCATATAACAGTACGGAGAGCGATGCAACTGGATATTCACCGTACCGTCTTATGTTCGGAAGGGAGGCTCGACTGCCGGTTGATTTGGCATTTGGGTTATCCCTAGACCAGACATCAGTAGCTTCCCATAGAAACTACGTGGATAGACTTCGAAAGAATCTGGCTTCTGCGTTTGAACAGGCCCGTTTGACCTCGGGAAACAGGAGCAAAGAAACAAAAGGAACTATGACCTGAAAGTTCGAATACAAGATCTACAACCCGGTGATAGGGTTCTATTGAAGAACTTGGGTGCTGCTGCGAGACACAAGTTGGCGGATAGGTGGAGTTCCCAGGTTTACATTGTCTGCAAACAACTGCCGGTTTACCAGTGTATCAGATTCGCCCGGATGGAAAGGCTGGGCCTCTTAAGAACTGGCACCGAAATCATTTGTTACCTTTGAGAGAGGCTGTAAGGATGCCAGTTGGGACGAATTGCCTCGGCCAAATCCGCCTGTTCCATGTTTGCCTCCTGTTACTCGGTCTCAACAGACTCGGGTTGCCGAAGAGAGCGAAAGAGACAGTGAAGAAGAGAGTTATTGTCTAGATTGGATGCGCTCGCCGGAGCCTGAAGAGGTTGTCGTTGTCCCTGAACGGTGGGAGAGTAACTTGAGGCCTGAAGCTCCTGAATTCTTGTTGGAAGTCCCTGAGACTGTTGATGTCCCTGAGCCTCTTGAATTTCAGTTGGAAGTCCCTGAGGCTGTGGGGATCCCGGTAGCTCCGGAAGCTTATTCAGGTGATTATAGTTCTATGCCTTCACTGGAGGGATCATACTCTGAAGAAACGTCTGCTCCAGTGATAGAGAGAAGAATTGAGCCAACGCCTATAGTACTTCCACCTGAAGAGGAACTGATTGAGCCAGAACCAAAACGCTCTGTTCGACCGCCCCAACGACTCACCTACGACTCGCCAGGACATAGCACTGAAGAGGCCATCACCACGGTGCGGAGGTTGCCCGAAGTGTCTGCTATGCTAGCTGAGGTAGCCCAAAATATGAGTCAACTTGAGGAAGTGTTCCTAACCCACTGCATGTATGCTGCTGAACCTGTACATATTATGTAAATTGTATTCAATTATTGTGGAAATGTAATGTAACTGTTGTACCTCCTTGGAGAGACCCAAGAGTTCTAGGAGGGGGAGAGTGTAGCGCTGTGTTAAAAATCTTGCTGTGGCAGTACCTATTTTTGGCCACAAGATGGAGACTATCGCGATCAGAGATACTGGACATTGGGACTACAATGCCCGGCATGCTTTGCAAGAAGACAGGAAGTGGGTGGGGACTGGACACTTACATCCTCTGCCTCGTGGAGAAAGTTCCAGAGCGCGCCAGGGAACAGGAGAAAGCAGACGCACTGAGGAGATCGTGAGAGAACCTAGGCCAAAGCCCGAGGGAGACCTGTTATTCCTGTCTGGGTCACTCAACCTGAGGAGAAGGAGACTTGCCAGAGCTCAGACATTGCTGCAGACCGGCGGAATCGAACGGAGAGCAGGCGGTGAGTTGGACAAGCTGCATGAAGTCCGACAACGGATCCGGGCGCTAGTATCCCCAGTCAAAATCCGGAGGAGAGACGTCCTGGGTCAGCGGAGCCTAAAGCCTGCGTCGGATGGGTGAGAGGCCTCCAAGGCTGTTTGTGATTAAAGGTCAAGCTGCTGTTTTCTCTTTAAAGTCCACAGGGCCCCAACTGACTAGTCGAAGACTTTCCTTCATGTAAATTCACTGGCCAGTTGAACAGTACCCGGGTACCACATACATACATATACACCTTTTTACATTCTGGGACTTAACCTGGGCAGGACTCATTCTGTTACGAATCGGAACAAGGGGGTTAAAGATAAAGTTACGTTCCGAACTATATTTTTCTCTTTTCCGCTGCGCGTTTACCGCAATACGAAGGGATTGTATGTTTTGGGTTTCGCTACGTGTCCCCTTTTTTTCTGAACTATCGGGAAATTGCATTCTTTTATGTTCGGTCGCGAATATTTTATTTTCCGAAATACGAAGCCTCGTGTTTCGTTTCTTTTCCGCTGCGCGTTTTACCGTGATACGAAAATACTGTAATAATACTTGTGAATACCGTGCTTCAACATCTGCTCAAGATTTTAGTAAACTATTTAAATGATAAAAACTCACAACTGTGTCGGAGTATATTTATTCCCTAGTGCGGGGAGACTGACCCGAGGTTCATTTTCAGCGGCTCCTCCGGGAGTGAGAGCTACATAGGTTATACCTTCCTGATGAGGTCTAACAAGGCCGAAATGGTCGCCAGGTGTTGCTGTATCTCTCGTTCAGAATGAACTTGCCTTTGCACTTCTGGCCACCCTTTTTGGGTGATAGCTGTCTGGTGTTCATAAGGAAAAGTTATCTCTGTAATGTCTCATTGAGCTATATCCTTATGAGACCTGAGCAGAGACCCACCGTAGGTTCAGGCCACTAGAGCTGTTTCCTGTTTTCCGTACACTCCTAAACACTGTACTTTCTGGTTTTGGCCCGCCATTTGCAATCCTTCACCAATCCACTTTTTTACAGTGAATAACCATCTTGGGTTGGGGCTTTTTGCATGCTATATGTAGATCTAAAGGGAAATTCAATGGGTTTTTAAAGGATGTCTTATTAAATCCAGCCTGGTAAAAGAAGAATGTCAGCAATCAACGGCATTTCCTACCTGTAAGGAGTTGGCGCTTTTAATTCCGCGTCCTTCAGGATTCTGCAGATCACGGCTCTGTGGTCCTCCTCTTCCTCTAGCACAGCAGAGTTCCGGTGTTGAGTAGACATTATGGGGAAAGGGAGCATCTTTCAGAGAAAGAATTCTGGGGAAAACCAGCAGAAATAGTAGGGTATTCTAAAAAAAAGGTAAAAATAAATGTCAAGTGGCAATCCCTCTGTACGATTTTTAAGAGAATCATGGCACATTAGTAGATGGCATTTATCTAGGGGACAAAACACCACAGGTATATACCTTTATTTAACACCATGGGAAAATATGCCACTTATCAGCTAGGATGCCACTGGCTAAAAATACTCTTGTCCTGAGGAACTTGCATTCTGTTTTATATTCATTTTGGGTAGCAGATGCCTTTTTTGATGTCTTTCTTTCATTATTTTTCCCCCCTTCATATTATTATGCTAACATTTCCAGCTGATACATATTCTCCCGCCATCCAGGTTTTTGCAGCTTGTTTGTTCGAATCTTCCTCGATCCATTAAGACGCGTTGAGTCAGAGGTCTTTGCAGGTAAAAATTTTTAAAAAACAACCGGTCCCCATCTCTCCGCGCCTCACTCTTTGTGTTTCTTCACCCACTCTCTCTCGTTCTCTCCCTGAATGAAAGGGAAAATATCACAGGGGTTTGGAGCAATACCAGATGAGAGAATCTGGCAGCGGCTTACACGTTGTGCCGTGGATGAGCAATCCGCCAAAGCTGGCTCATCTCTGTTCTATAATTTATTTATTTGTGAGGCATCTCGTAGCACATTAAAGGCGAGACCTCCATGGTTTCATCCTGGAATCGTTTCTGCATGTAACCTGTCGGCTTCACCTCCTACGTCTACTCTGTTTTGCTCTTCAAATCCTTTGTTTCCTCTCTGCGTAGCCGAGCATCAAACGGTGTCGAGCCTACACGTACAGGAGCCCGTCTCGGTAATGGTGGCATTTCCATGAGATGAAAATGATGAGAGAGGAACCTGGCTCAATCATGGCGGCATTGACAAGTTTCTAATATCTTTTTCCTTTCAATAAAATTATTGTTAAAGAAAAGACTTGAGTCCATGCTGTACTGCTGACACACTCCGAACTCGACTTCTTGTGTTCCATCACTTTAGCGACTCAAGGTCCATTTATGTAGACTGTCCACCAGCGACTTAATCCCCAACTGGTGACGGTCTATCCTCAATTTCAAAGTTGAAGTCTCTTGATCCAGTTCAATGCTATTTCTGTCTCTTTTATAGACCAGGTGACTTCAAGGCCTAAAAATGTATAGTACAGTGGTTCCCATCTACACTTTTTACTCCTCCATTTTGAGACCAAATTTGTTTTCATACTTTACAATCCTCCATTTTGATGTCAGAGACTCTTGTCTCCTTTCTCCAGTTCACCATTTTGTCAGACTCTTTATAGTCTACACTCCTCCAGTTTAAGTTCCCACTTGTTAATACCGGCAGTCCATCAATTTAAAGGTGACTACGATTGTAGTGACGTGACACTTCTTATAGGGTCTATTTCTCCAATTTAATGCAATGTCTGAGGCGCTCTATTGTCGACTCTCCTCCATGTTGAGACCTAAGCATTCATTTCATACACTCCTCCATTGATTGTCCTATCAATTTATACAATTCGATTTCGAGACCCAATTCATTTTTATAGCCTACAATCCTCCATTTTGATGGCAGGCTCTTTATTGACTCTTTCAATGGTTCATCGCTTTGCCAGACTATTTATAGACCACACTCCTTCAAATTAAGCCCAGATATTTTATCGTCTATATCCTACCTATGAAAGACCTGTCTTTTTGTTACCTACACTCTCAACTTTTGTAATTTGACACTGTTTATAGTCTTCATATCTTCATTTTAGTGCAACGTTTGGCTCTTCATGATCTACTCTCCTTCCTGAAGTTTGACTCTCCTCCATTTTGAACTTTAAGAAAAACACATACTCCTCCATTGAAAACCTGACATTTTAACTTCTACACCAGGGTGTGCCACTTTGACCCTCCAGATGTTTTGGTATTACATCTCGCATGATACTCAGCTACTCATTAGGCAGCAGAGCCTTGCGGGGGAAATGTATGCTCAAAATATCTGGAGAATCAACGTTGAGCTCCCCTAGTCTACGAGCATTACATTTTAAGGCTTCATTGTAGTGCCCCTCTACCACCGACCCCTACACTATCTGCATGTCTCCCTCCCTCCTCTCGTCCCACATGATGGCCTCGCATGAGCTCCTTTGTTTCCTCAGAACATGGTCTCCCTCCAACTCTCATGCTGCCAATCACTCCCACTCTCACAAATCCCATTCCCACCTTCTCTTTCTCACCCTCCTGTTGTTACTCTATGCAGGTGACATATCCCCTAACCCTGGCCCCACAACACATCCAATACTTCCTCTCATCCTATCTTCATCGCACATAAATCACCTCCCTGCAAGCCCAGCAACCTCATTCCCATAATCCCTCAGCGCCTGTCCTCTTTCTCCTGCGCCCTCTGGAACGCTTGCTCTGTGTGCAACAAACTCACAGCAATCCATGACCTCTTCCTTTCAAACTCCTTCAACCTCCTAGCTTTAACTGAAACCTGGCTAACTCCCTCTGACACGGCCTCCGTTGCTGCTCTCTCACATGGCGGTCTACACCTGAGCCATACCCCCAGACTGGGTGAGCAAAATGGTGGTGGTGTCGGAATCCTGCTCTCTCCCACCTGCACCTACCAGCATCTCCCTCCACCCCCATCCCTCTCCTTCTTCTCCTTTGAAACACACTGCATCCGCCTGTTCTCTCCCCTGGCTCTCAGGGTGGCAGTCATCTACCGCCCACCGGGACCAACCTCCCAGTTCTTTGACCACTTTGCCACCTGGCTTTCTCACTTCCTGTCTTCTAGTCTTCCATGCCTAGTTCTCGGGGACTTCAACATTCCCATTGATGATCCTTCTGCCCCTGCTGCCTCCAAACTTCTTTCACTCACGTCCTCCCTTGGACTCACGCAATCCTCTCTCCTCCCTACCCACCGCGAATGGTCACGCTATTGACCTTGTCTTTTCCAACCTCTGCTCCATTTCTGAGTTCACCTGTCGCCCTTTCCCCATCTCTGACCACCACCTTCTCTCTTTCAACCTATCTGGACTTCCTAAACACCCTGCTCCCCCACCCCGTACACACACTCGCAGAAATCTACATGCCGTGGATCCCCATCAATTCTCCAATCTACTTCACCACCTCCCTCATCCTTCACCTGCCCTGATGCTGCCACTAATCACTACAACACTACTCTTATCTCTGCCCTAGACACTCTTGCTCCTCTTCGACTCTGTAAGGCCCCACGCCGCCTGCTTCAGCCCTGGCACACCCTCCAGACACGCTACCTGCAAAGATGCTCCCGCACTGCAGAGCGTGCCTGGAGGAAATCCCGCTCTGAAGCTGATTTTGTTCACTTCAAGTTTATTCTCCGGTCATACAACTCTGCCCTCCACCTGGCCAAACAATCCTTCTTCTCATCTCTTAGATCTACGCTGTCCTCAACCCTAAACGGCTCTGGTCCACCTTCAACACCCCTCCACACTCACCCGCACCTCCCCCCTCAGCTGCCTTCAACACTCAAGACCTGGCAGATTTCTTCCTTAGTAAAACTCTAACTATCAGAAGCGACATCCCTACACAAGATAGTTATCTGCCACCTCCACTCCCAGAGGTCCCCTCTGCCACCCTCTGCCGCTTCCTCCCAGCCACTGAGGAGGAAGTCCATTCCTTATTGTCCTCCTCACATCTCACCACGTGCCCGCTTGACCCCATTCCCTCACATCTAATTCCTCCCCTCTCCTTCTCCCTCACCCCTGCTCTCACACACATCTTCAACCTATCTCTCTCCACTGGCTCCTTCCCATCCGCCTTCAAACACGCGCTAGTTACCCCTTTACTACAGAAACCATCCCTCGATCCCAACTCTCCATCCAACCACCGTCCTGTATCCCTGCTTCCCTTCACATCAAAGCTCTTAGAAAAACTAGTCTTCAACCGCCTCTCCCTCTTCCTGTCCTCCAATTCCCTACTTGACCCCCTGCAATCTGGCTTCCGTCCCCTACACTCAAACTGCCCACACCAAAGTCACCAACGACCTCCTAACTGCTAAAAAACACGGCCACTATTCTATTCTCATCCTGCTTGACCTCTCGGCTGCTTTTGACACTGTTGACCACCCCCTCCTTCTGCAGACCCTCAGCTCTCTTGGTCTCTGTGACACTGCACTTGCTTGGGTTGACTCCTTATTTATCCAACAGGTCCTTCTCTGTGTCCTTTGCTGGTAACTCTTCCTCTTCATTGCCTTTATCTGTTGGTGTACCTCAAGGCTCTGTCCTTGGTCCTCTGCTCTTTTCCATCTACACCTCCTCCCTGGGCAAAATCATCAACAGCTTTGGCTTTAATTACCACCTCTACGCTGATGACACTCAGATCTACCTCTCTACCCCTGATCTCTCTCCCCCTGTCCTTTCAAAAGTCAGTGACTGTTTATCTGGCATCTCCTCCTGGATGGCCTCCCACCACCTAAAGATCAACATGTCCAAGACTGAGCTCCTACTTATTCCTCCCTCTAATGCCTCCCCACCTCCTGACTTCTCTATCACGGTGGAGGGTATCACCATCTCCCCATCAAACCAAGTTCGCTGTCTTGGAGTTACACTTGACTCTGCTCTTTCCTTCATCCCCCACATCAAGTCTCTTTCCTCCTCCTGCCGCTACCAATTGAGTAATATTTCCAGATTTCGGCCATTTCTTACTGCTGTCACCACAAAACAACTCCTACACGCCCTGGTAATCTCCCGATTTGACTATTGCAATAATCTCTTACCTGGCCTCCCTCTGTCCCGCCTCTCCCCCCTACAATCCATCCTGAACGCCTCCGCCAGGCTAATTCACCTCACCTGCCGCTCTGTCTCTGCCGCTCCCCTCTGCGAGTCCCTTCACTGGCTCCCCATCCACTGCAGAATTAAGTTCAAAATCCTTATCCTTACCTACAAAACCCTCACTAACTCAGCTCCCCACTACCTGTCCTCACTAATCACCAAATACACCCCAGCCCGCTCCCTAAGGTCAAACAGTGACCTGCGCCTAGCTTCTCCCCGCATCACCTCTTCCCATGATAGACTGCAGGACTATCCCTCGTACGGTCAGACTTTCCCCTAATTTCTCTTCCTTCAAACGCTCCCTTAAAAACATTCCTATTTAGGGAAGCCTACCACCCAACTCACTAACGCAACCATCAATCACTCTCACCTTGCAGTCCTCTCCTCCTGTTTCCAACCCCAACCCCTCTAGATTGTGAGTTCCTACGGGAATAGGGCCTCATCCCCTCTTGTACTGTTTGTCAAATGTTGTTCAATGTATTGTAACCCGTCTATACTGTGCCTATTGTACAGTGCTGCGGAATATGCTGGCGCTTTATAAATAAAGAATAATAATAATAACACTTTACATTTCAACCCAATGCCTGAGTCTTCAGATTCTACTCTTTTGTTGACTCCAACCTTCTCCTTAATACCCCACTATCCTCTGGCTGTCGTAATCATTGAGGGATTAAAATGAGCTATGGGCAAAATTGTTCTTGGGGGGCAGCAGTCCTAGAGTATCCCTTATAAACCTGTTTGAACTGGAGAGAATCACAATGCTAAAATGTTGATAGGCAACATTCGGCGACCTGTCTTTGTTACACCGCAAGCACGTCCCGTCTAGACAACTCTGGTCGGCTAGCGATCTTCCTCTGTCTACACCCACAAGACACGGCCAACTCTTGCCTGCAAGACTTCTCAAGGGCAGCTCCGGTCCTGTGGAATGACTGACCTCGCCCTATTGGACTCTTCCCCTAATCTTCAGGCCTTCAAGAAATCCCTGAAAACACATCTCTTCAGAATAGTGTACCACATCACTGATGCAACTCAACCCTCTGGTCCCCTACTCACACATGATTGAAGCCACTTCTGTGGCCCCACCATTACCGAACCACTGGCACTAATGATCCAGACGTCCTGTAAAATTCCCCTTGTCTTCCTCAACCCCAATCCCTCTAGACCAGTGGTTCCCAAACCTGTCCTCAGGACCTAATGACATGCCCGATTTGCCAGATCTGTGGAGCACAGCACAGGGCATATGATTTGCTGCTCAGTGATTTGCAGAATTCAGTCTGCATTTCCCCAAGGTGATCTGCAAAATCTGGCCTGGTTGAGGGTCCCGAGGACAGGTTTGGGAAACACTGCTCTAGACTGTAAGCAGGTTCCTCTACACCTGGTTTCCATCCTATGGCCGTTTATCTGTATCTCGTTACCTTTGGTTATTGTAAAGCTCTGCAGAAACTGTTGCTGCCATATTAATGATGAAAATAATTAATAATAATTGATGGAACTTGAGGTGTCAGGTCAGCGAGAAGGTTGAATCCTTCCATACGAACGTGGTTCATTCATTACACAGTTGCGTTTGAATTTAACACTTTATCCCTCTTCCCACAGAGTAAGGGATGATGTTTAGGAGCATGTGGGTCGCAAGGCACCCCAACTGCACCACCAGATTAGTCCTTAACTGACCTAACACCATTGGTTTTAATGGGTTTTGTCCAAATAGCTTCACGCTGAAATTTAAATTTGAGGGACAACAGCAAAAAATTAACGATGCTGATTTATTTTTTGTTATTTTTCCCCAAAACGCTAATTATTCAATGACCCATTTTGGGTCATCAGTGGGGGGGAGGGGGGCGGGTGTGGTTACGGGACACGTTAATGTGCGTTAAATGCTCTCTCTGTTCGTTTTCTCTAAGTAATTGAGTGGTTATCCTGTACATCTGAACAATTAATGTTCATTTCTTGGTCACATTTCTGAAAGATTTGTGCGATTTTAAGTAAATAAAACATTTGAAAACCATTTCCAACTCGAATCCGCTTCCAGCTGAGCTGCTCACAGATCCCTCGTCTCTCCCGTGCGCGCGGTGAATCAGCCCCGGTCGTTTGCGTCGGAATGAAGCCATCTACATTAAATGAAGGCTTAATAAAGCCCAGGGATAGGAACCGACACACAGACGGGTACACGTGCTCCGCGGTGCGTTGCCCGATACAGCTGGAGATTCTGAATTTCCATTATTTTTTTTGTTTTGTTGCACCCACACAGTTTTTAAACGCTACCGGTTTTGTAGAGTCCATTATCCTCCTTATTCTTCTTCTGTTTTCCGGCCAGAGATGAGACGTAGAACTAATGGATAAGAAGAGATATGCGTGGCTCGGAGAGGAATTAGTGCAGAGGAAGGGCGAGCGAGCCGTACAATTATTCCCTACGTCAACGGCAAAACAATTCTATGAAAACATGTCCCAATCTTTGGATCTATGGTTGGCCAAAGCACGCCCTTGGTCTAATAGGATTTCCATCTAAATATATCCCCCCGTATATTGGTGAAAATACATTGAATCCCTCTTTCGTTGACGTTTGGAAAGACAAGACTACACATCATAATTTAACCTCGTTGTGCCCGCAGTTTGGCTGAGAAATGCGTCGGGAACCTTTGCCCTTACAAAAGAACTCAAAGGAGGATGGTATGAAGAAGAAAGGGTCATGTTGCTTGGGATCTATGGGTATGGTGGCCAATGATGACGAAGTTACTTTTTTTTGTTGAAGGTATTTTACCAGGAAGGATACATTGAGGTTTCTCTCACTTTCAAGTATGTCCTGGGTGGCGAGTATGTACCGTTAGGTGTCTTGCCCAAGGTCACTTACTGGAGAGGTGCTCTGGCCGGGATTCAAACCTGTGTCTCCACAGTCATAGAGCAGAGATGTTACCTCTACTCCATCTAGCAATCAAAGACAAAAAAAACATGCCCGCCATCCACATGGTATATCCATCCATACTTGCAGTTTTAGCGTATCCTTTTTTTGACATCTGCATATGAATGACACCTGCCTGCCACGGAACCCCGCGTCCCTTGTACTGAAATTCCCAGCGGCCTAAAGTGAACCGATCGTCTCGCTTTCATCCCTTTCTGAAGCCCTCTCTGTAACAGATTAACAAGACTTCGGGGATTAATCAGCGATCTTCCTCTTTTTCTGTTCTCGACCTTTAAAGCAGATCAGTCGTTTTTTTTCTTTTCCACCCCGTATCTTTCTCTCCCGTATCCGCGGTCCACGCAGTAGAATACATTTTTAATCTTGGAAATCACTGCATGCTCAATGATTCATGCCAGTAAGTGGTTGTTGTAACCATGTAAGTCCTATTACACGCTTAACTCTTTCTATAACAGAAACCTGTAAACTCTATCGTGCATTCTAATACCAAAACATGCATTTAAAAACACATTTGCATACATTTTTAATGCAAGGTTAGTATGCCCTGTGTGATGAAAGAAAACTCCCAGTGAGATCTCACTCCTGTCACCCTGTATTATTGTACAGAAGCTACAAGGAGCAGCCCCCACCCTCACTGTAACAAAAAGGTCAACAAACTTTACTGCTGCATCACAACAGCCAGAGACAGGGCAGACTACAGGGAAATCTGTGGGGGTCAGTCGCTGCTGTACAGAGAGACGATTCAGGGGGTTATGAGTGTAAATCCCTGTACAGTACAGATACAAGGTGTTGCTGTAATTGCCATACACGGGCATTATGCAGCACATACAGATACAAGGTGTTACTATAATTGCCATACACAGGCATTATGCAGCACATACAGGTACAAGGTGTTGCTGTAATTGCCATACACGGGCATTATGCAGCACATACAGATACAAGGTGTTACTATAATTGCCATACACAGGCATTATGCAGCACATACAGATACAAGGTGTTACTATAATTCCCATACACAGGCATTATGCAGCACATACAGATACAAGGTGTTACTATAATTCCCATACACAGGCATTATGCAGCACATACAGGTACAAGGTGTTGCTGTAATTGCCATACACGGGCATTATGCAGCACATACAGATACAAGGTGTTGCTGTAATTGCCATACACATTCATTGTGCAGCACATACAGATATTGCATTTCTAATAATCTCATTATGATCACTACAAATCCCCCTAAGCAGGAGATCTCATCATTTTTTTATCTGTCTGCAGCACATTCACTGCATCTGACACAAAGGCCATTTCTGCCTGTATGCTCATAACGCAGACCCTGTGTGAAACTGATAAGGGACTCAGTCTAGAGGTTAGAACCTTTCATCCCAGCGATATGTTTGTAAAAGATAAACCAATAGATGAAAAATTGGAAGTAAGCAGATTTACATTATTCTAATATTTTAACAATTAAGCAAAATTGACATTTTACCCAATACTTGTAAATGACAAACTCATGTTTCGTGTAAGTGTTTGTGTTATAATAGTTTGTATTTGTAGTAAAATGCACTTGGTAGTGGAGAGGTTACAACCGGTGCTGGTGATGTACTCCTGCCATGTCACCAGTACAGCACACTCTCATGGAGAGATTTTTGGAGACTTGAGTAGAAATAATTTTAAAAAATAAATAAAATCTGGGGCCTCTTCCAAGACGAGTGGCAAACCGTATCGATTACAAGAACATATTGCCAGTGGTAAATGAATATCGCATTGCAAGCCGGTGTGACAGTAAATACATGGATGCATCCCCTAATGGTTTAAGATAGGAGGAGTAGCGCTGAGCGCAGTAACCTCAGAATGGAAGGAATGTCCACTCTCACGGACTTTCCTTCTTCTGTCAAGTCCGCTCCTGTGACCCCCCCCTCCCCCGGCAGTGATTTAATTAGGCTGGGGTCACACGAGCGCACTGGAAAGTGGAAGGAACATCCATGAGAGTGGACGTTCCTTCCACTCGGATGCCCCTGTAGCCGCCCCACTGAGCACAGTTAGGCTGGGTTCACACCTGGGCGTTTTAACGCGCGTTCGTGCGCGCTTTAAAACGCAGGAACGGGGAAATCCCATGCTTTGCTATGGGACCCATTCAGACCTAAGCGTTTTACAGCGCGCAGGAACGTGCGTTAAAACGGCCAACGCAAAAAGAAGTTCGGGAGCTTCTTTTCGGGCATACAGCAGCGCGTTCGCGGCCATATAATAGCCGCGAACGCGCTGCAACGCGCGTTTGCGCGTTTTTTTGTATGGGCGAACGCGCGTAAAAAAAACGCGTGCATTGATCGACGCAGCGCTACACACAGGTGTGAAACCAGCCTTAGTGCACTCAGCGCTACAATGCTCGATCCACTTCTGCTCCTCACGTTCTAGTCCAGGCTCGAGTTTCTCACATCTCCCTAATGAATTTCTCTCCATCGCGTTTTACTCGAGTGGTGTTATACTCGAGTATCTATCTAAGGTAGGAGCGCAGATTTCGCAGAAAAGCTTCAGGGACTTCCTGGTTCGCGAGTCCCTGAGCCGAAGAGGAGGAGCTGCGTTCGGCGAGGGACAACAAGTGCATAAAATCACCTAAAAAGGAAAAAATAATAATAATTGGTCAGAGGCGGTCAGCAGCCTCTGCCCAATTCTTTCAGGGCAAAGAAAGTGAACTCTGTTTTTCAATCCAACATCCCTTTTAATGATTTCCAGCAATATTTGTCTTTCAAGCGAATTCTGACAATACTTGTAAGGCATCACCTGGCACATGCATTCGTTATCTATATCCCATTTTATTGAAAATATTTCATTATTGCAGTATCAGACAAGACCATGAAAGCTGAGACAGTACATGCATCAGAATGCTGACAGGAACCGAATATTCCGCAATACATACTAATCATAATAAACAGCAAACGTGCATAGCTATGAGGCTGAGTCGGCGATTAATGATTGGAGGAAGTCACGCTGTGGTCCATAAACGTTCAGTAAAAATGGAATCTGCAATACCCTTCTATTACTCTCTCTCATAGTGGTGCTGACCAGAGGAACCGGCCGCAGAACTAGGTCAACCTCCCCTTGTATTCTAGCACATGTTAAACATGGTATGGGCCCCCGGGGCAGGCTGGCAGCTGCTCAAGCCAAGGGCAGTCGACCTTGTATTACACTAATTACCAGCCCATTATCAGCGGCCACCATGCATATGTTGGGTAAAGAAAAAGAGGACCGTCATTCTGAGGAACCTGTAGGTCAGCGGTGGCAAACCTTGCTCCCATTCCTCGGATATTTTGGAACTACATGTTCCATGAGGCACAGCCTGCTTTACGACCGGATGAGTATCGTCTAGGCTGTCATGGTAAGCCATTACCGATTTAGTGAAAAGCAGTTTAGCGGTATCATGGATCTCTGTCATCTCAGTAAGGTTGCCTACTTTAATGGTCAACTGTAGTTCTTAAAGCCATGTAGCTCAGCAGTAGTCATCGAAAGCATTGAGCCTGTACTGAAAAATAAGTGTTCCCCTTTTATTTGGCCTTAAATAATTGGGAAGATAGCTTTAGGGACTTCCGGGTTCAAAAGCCCATCTAATGCAATTTGTGCTCTTATGCAGGCTACGTAGCGTAGGAACTGTAAATCTCACGCTGCTACGAACATGCGCACTTTATGTACGGAATATCTGTAACGCCTGCACAGAGCGATGGGGTAGAGCTGCTCGCGCATACACAGATCCAATCCATCGCTGCCTCTCGGAGGCTGCTCACTATAGCGGGAGGTCCCAGAGAGGGTGATGTTGACATGCAGTCTGTGTGCTGACATCACTAGTGACCGATCTGGTGAAATTCCAAATCCCGGCTGCTGGAGACGCTGTGTGGGGGTGGAGGAAACTCCTCCACTTCACCCAGAGTTTCTGCCACATTAAGGATGCAGGAAGGGGAGGGAGGAGACGCTCTTCACATTGTTACCACTTTGAAACAATAAAGTGGTCAGGGTGAGTAGAGTGTCCCTTAATGGGTTCACATGTTTGAAGAAGGCCCACATGGACACCTGTTTTGTGTAATAAATATTCGCCATCTCTTTTTGTAGGCCATGTGCTGACTGTGTGTCACATAAACGTGCGCGGGGCTCTGAGTTTCCAGGTCCCCCTGTGCTTGTCATGTTTTAAGTTCATATTTTAGTGTGCGATGCCGCATCCTGTCTGTGTGCTGCTCTGTGTGCGGAATGATGCGATTGTGTCTCTGAGACTCTGTATCTGTTTGTACCTTCCTGCCAGTGCGCGCAGTCAAGTCATAAAGAAAGAAAACGGGGTCATTAGACAAGGTCTAGGAGTATTTTTAGAAGGAGCGTGGCACAGCGTGATCGGAGGAGGGATGCGGCTGAAAGAACAGGAAAATGAGACTGTCAGTCTCGTCCCAGCAGGTAGATAATAGGGGGGAGCAGGAGCCCAACACCTGTTCGAATTATAACCCCATCATTTTCCTAGCAAAGCATTATTGCTGATCTGTATTATAGGGTCCCAAATCTCTCAAAATATAGGGGGAAGAAATGGTGGAGGTACTCAGCGAGGATCTTTAAGGGACATGCATGCTTTGCTAGTGTGCTTTTAAAAACATAGTAGCGCTCCCCCTGAGGAGCAGCTGAATAACCCAGGATTGGTCTCCCTGCACTAACAATTCACTGTACACCAGCACAGCGTTATAGATTTTTTCAAATGTACTTTACTGTAAGCAATAAATCTCAATAATGACACATGTACTTTAACCGCGAAAATCGAGCAGGCTTGGAAATGGAATGACGGTAATATGTAACGTGGATATATATATATGGCGACTAAACCGTTGATATGATTCTCAGTTCTTTGGTTCAAAGTCCCACTCAGAATGCTTGTTAGTTTATATCCTAGGGTACCCGGGTACTAGGTCCACTGGCCAGTGGATGGATGAATATCTTCGACTAGTCAACGTTGGGGCCCTGAAATTTAAGCAAGCAAATAAGTGCGATCTGTTAGCAAAGTCATAGGGCGGAGGCCTCTCACCCAACCGACGAAACAACTTGTCCCAGACCGATGAAACTCCGCAGGAAAGTCCTTCTCTGCCGCCTAGAGCCCGATGCTGCCGAAGTTCACGCTACCAAGCCAAATCTCCTCAGCCAGAAGTTGAATGCCACCAGCACTCCGCTCCGCCTGCGGCCTCCTTACACGAGGTCCCTCTCAAACACACTCACCACAGGAACAGTCCAGCGTGATATACTTCAGGTCGATGTACACTCTCCCCAATCACTCCAGCAATGGATGCGGCCGATTCTCTGCGCTCCAACTTGCCCAGACATCAGAAAGTGTCTCTCCAGCGACTGACTTCGTTCACCGGTTTCCTTGTTCTGCCCACGCTGCACACGATGCTCTTCACTTCCTGGCACCCGAGAGCTTGCTTCCTTCCTTTCTACCAGGGGTTTCTGGGGGATATAGTCCATAAGTCCATTATAGTCTCTCCCATACATTACGCTCTGGCTCCCCCTAGAGTCATAACGGTTGCAGTTCTCAGAGCCGACTTAAACACAGGGCTACACATGCAATGCCTTTTGAATGAGTAAGTAGTGTCATTCGGCAGGCATAAAAAGCAAGTAAATATGATATTTTTTCATATTTACCTGCTTATCTTTCTTGGAGTTTTCCACACCCACCTCGGGAGGCAGTTTGAGCCAACCAATCAGTGCCTATACCTAGGGAGAGCTAAAAAACCGCAATGAGCATGTGTGTCTCAGTTGCTCCTCCTGCACTGTGAGCTGAGGGGAGGGCGGGGCTGAACTTTCACCCTCAGCTACTGCACAGACAGGGAAGGAAAGAAATCCATACACACAGGGAGAAAAAGAGACAGTAGAGAGAGGGACAACAAAGAAAACCATAGAGACACAGCAAGAAAAGGTGCAGTGTGAGAGAGATCGCGCACAAGAGACACAGCACAAGAAAGAGTGAGCGGGAGTGACTGTGTGAGAGAGTTTGAGTGAGACAGTGAGTATGTAAATCTTGAGCGCAAGTGAGAGTGTCCGTGGGTGAGTGAGTCTGTGTGTGAGAGAGCGTGAGCGAGTCAGCTGGTGAGTGTGTTTTGCTTTCACAGTTGCTCGGTTTCCCCAGTCTGAGGTCCTGAGCTGCACAGCTTGTGTTAGTTCATAGAGTCACAGGTATTTAAAATGCGCTAGCAAGTTCCATAGCGCTGTATAATGGGTGAGACAGAATAACAAATGCCCATACAAGTTGAACACACAGAACAGTAGGAGAGAGGATCCTTCCCAAGAGCTTACAATCTAAGAGGAGAGGGGTGACCCAATAGGTGAAGGTAATAGCTGAGTATGTGAAGTAGTGGGGTGCATGGGGGCTGTGGGCAAGATGGAGCAAGAAATGGAGTTCATGTGAAGCTTTGATGGGTGCAATAATGAGTGGAGTAGTGAACAGGGAGGAGGCGGGGAATATACAGGAAGTGTGAGCAGAGGAAACACCCCTAGCTGAGGGGCGTCGCCGAAGAAGATGAAATGACAGAGTTTAAAGCAAGAAAATAAACATTTTTTTTACATTTTTAAAACTTTTATAGATTTATTGTAGTTTGTCTATAGGTATAAATTGTTTAAATGTCAATTTAAAAAAACTTTTTCTAGACCTGTATATCCCTTTAATGAACTTCTATTAGAGGTTTGGAACCAGGTCCAAACCATTACTTAGGAAACCGTTCTGAAATCTGACCGTATCCTTATGCCCCCACGCCTCTTAATTCCTAAAAATGTTGACTTTGTCCCTATTTATTGGAGATTCACATCAAATGAACAAATCGAGAGTTAATGTCTCTCACCAAATACGACACTTGGGCAGACATCAACATTGAGGCGCTTTCACCTTATGTTCAGGTTTAGCATTGCAAATCAGCCAGTCCACCATGGCTATTTCTGTATGATGCCCCCACGTACTTAATATGCAGGCCAGCGCTCCAGTTGGACACTAACGGCTTGACTGTGCTTCAGTACCTCAATTTTTCTGACACCAAAACCACTTGGTTGGTCAGCTACAAATTCTAAGAACTGGTTTGCACAAACGGGCTGAATGGCACCAATAAACGGGTGTGGAGTAAGAATACACTTTGTTGGGAGAAGTAGGTGAACATGGCAAAGAGGTATGCTCAAGCGACCGTGAAGACACATGGTCTAACGCAATTGGGATACAAATGCTTAAAGGCATAGATTGTTTTCGGCTCAGATTCAGGTGTGAGGGGTCTGTTGCCTTTCAGCTGCTAAGACCCAGGGTGTCCACCCTTTTGGCCAAATTTGCATAGCAGCAGATAGAAGTGGGTCATTTTACAAATGCTAGAAGTCCTTACACTCCAAACAGGACTACCAAAGATCACTGGAAAACCACCACCGCCAGTATGCTAGCAGCTATTAATGGGACACTAGCTACAATCCCAACCAACACCATTGAGAAGATCAGCAAACCGTAGTGGTGCTCCAAATGTTTGACTACAAGATCCAGCTGAAGGACCCACCAGGTCAATAGAAACAGGAGTCTACTCTCTAGACGACACTCAAGGTGCAGGCTGTGCAACAAAGCCTCTGAGACTATCCATCTCATGGTAGCCAATTGCAAAATGCTCACTGGGGCAGCAAACACTTAGAGGTACGGAGATATCTGAAGATAGAATGGACCTGCCCAAGTCCAAATGGGAAATGCCGTGAAAGCCGAGAAAGATATGGCTAAGATCCTTTGGGACTTCCTGATCCTGGAAATCAAGAAAGCGCTGGCCAACCAAGTCGACATTGTGGTGGTAGACAAGGAAGAGACCATACCTCAAGGTGACCATAACCTCATGAAGGAACACGAGCAGGTAGATGAATGTCAAGGACTGAAGAATGCGCTAGAAAGGATGTGAAAAGTGAAGACGGTGGTATTCCAAGTCTTGATAGGAGCGTTCAAGGTTGTTATCCCAAGGTGTCTTCAGCAGATTCAAGAGCAGCTGAGATCTGTCCAGAAGAGTGCAGCGCTGGGAACAACTAAAATACTGCAGAGGACCCTAGACTCCCAGACCTGGAGGATCCAATAATGAGGAATAAACCTAAATACCACCTGGTGGGATAAGAAAATCAATTTATATATGTATACATTGAGCTAGTCTGGCTGAGAGTTGTTCAAAGGGTTGTTCTCAACCCTTTACATTTCCGTTTTTACGCTACCCTTTCTCTAGAAAGTGCTCTTCTGATACGGAGCCATGCAAGCCTTGTGCTTCTTGGCCACATTATTTATCTTGTTACCTCCGGCACAAAGTAGTTTGTGTCCACCGAGGGGCAATTAGAAGATTCTCATGGCAAAAAAATAACAATGTATTATTTTTATTTATAACCCCCTCACTGGCTGCAGTTGTCATTATTTTAAGACCCTCCATGTTTTTCCTGTAGATTCAAATCACTTAGAATGAGATGCGTTAATGAGGAGCAAATATCGTTGCGGCTTTTCAGGTCATTAAGGAATGTGTGACGCCGTAGCCTTTAGACGTGATCCAGGTCTCACAAAGCTGCTGAACTGTGTCTCTCACATCCCAGCCCATGCTAATAATAGTCGTAATGCTGACTGAGGGTCATAAGATTTGCTCAGGAATAAGTTGAAGATGATAAGCAGTAGCGATGCCTTCCGGCTATTCGATATAATGAGCTGTAAGGATTTCAAGTTGACATGTAGAGCCTGGAACGTTGATGCTGATGTATTCAGATCTGTTGAATTATACAGGTGTCTGAGTTATAGACGTTTATTTGGATGGACCATAGTTTTTGCTTTTAGGTCTAAAAACGTGCATTTAATTAAAAAAATAACCACATGCTACCACCACCAAGAGGTCTGCAAAAACCAAATAAGTCAAAATAAACTTCAAAATGGCGGTTACGCAAAACATATACTGTATAACTACCACCCTGTGTTAAAGAATCGACTCAAATACACATAAAAATAGACATAAATAATATGGTGTATACTATAATGACTTTTAAAAAGGTTATAAAATACCCCACCGATCTATATAGGCATTTCTGAATGTACTCCAGATGCCACTGTCTTGTCCAGGTGGATCATGGGGATCTTCAGACCTCACCAAAGATGGCACATCTATTGTATGTATCAAATTGCATTTTTTATAACCTACAATGAAAAGGAAAAACAGGTAATTAAATTCAAGTGGAAAAAATGTGGTGGGATCAGCGCTTCCTTCAATGGGGGTCCCCTTGTCCACTCAGCCTCTTTTTCCTAATGTTCATGCGTATCTCAAATAAAGCATAGTTTTTAGGTGTCTTGATCAAACACCAGGTTTTCTTGCAGCCGGCGATGTTGTCGGGAGCACCGGATCTCCCATCAGCTGTTTATCTCCCTCTCCGCTCCACAGTGACCAGGAAGAGATGGGTTAAAATCAATGCATCTTTATTAATAAGTAAAGGTAAAATATGCAGAAATATACACCCAGACACGTTTCGCGACCGATATCGCTTCCTCAGTAGGTGTATAGTCACTATCACTATTTTAAGGTAATTAAATTACTCGACTTCTCCTGTTACTGTACTTCTCAGGGCTGGACTTACACCTGGTACATTGGAGATGCAGCTTCAGACTCATGCCCCGTAAGCTCCGGATGGAGCAGCATGTTTCCGTGTTGCTTAGCATGTCCGAATATGTTAGGTGCTTGTATGTTGCATATTCAACGTAGGTGTTTGTACATGGCTTAAGGTTGAGGTCAGCAACCTTGGCCCAACAGATGTTTTGAAACTACAGCTCTCCTGATGCTCACGTACTCATTAAAGTGGCTAAACCTCAAGGGAATTGTAGCTCCAAAAACTCTGGAGGGTCAAGGTTGCTGATGCCAGTCCTTAAGGGATACTCTTATCATTCTGAACGTTTCACCGGTCAAAGTGGTACCTGGGCAAAGCAAACATGTGTAATCGGCCACTTTCTTCCCTTCAAAGTCTACAAGGTGATATTGGTCACATGTTAAATGTAGGACGTCTCCCACATGTCCTTGGCATTGAAGGAGATAAGTTGTAATGGTGGCTAGAGTATTTCCGCCACTGCTGTCCCTCGGTGCCGGGATGGCACTTCATAGTGGAGAACACCCCTCCAGACTGTCAATCTGGTGCTGCTGGGCAGCCTCTATGGCTTTGAGGTCAAGGTGAATGAAAATTATTATGAACAATTCATCATTAACGTCGATTATTAGTAATTTAAGGCGGTAGGTGGAAAGGGGAGATTCAGGGGTTAATTATACTTATGGGCGCTTCCATTTTTAATTCTATTCTGCTTTCAGTGTCCTGCTAACATGCGACCTTACTCCCCTGCATGGCTGTGAAGCTGCGTGCCTCGTCATTGCGGTGTGTTTGCCATGCAAACCCGCAGCATCCTTCCATACTAGTACGAACGGTGTAACCACCATTCACTTGCTTACGAGCACGAAATTCCGATATGTTGCGTGCCTCAGAACAGCTTCTTGCAGGAAGGTCCCCGGGTGACCATTTAGTCTCCAACGGAATCAAAAACCGAATTAAGAACCAGCCAAGCTGTGCCTGTAGTGCAGATGGAGAATATTTTCGAAAACCGTGCTGGCCAGAATTATGAAAACCACCTTGAAATCCACCCCTCAGTGAATAAAACCCTTCTACCCCATTACTCTCTTGCATAAAGCTCTGCATATCATGGCGTTCCAACAGGCCTCTACGTCTACACGCTATTGTGCAACTAATATGGGTATTTCATATTCCCATGCTATTATCTTGTTCCGGATGTAATTACAGTATATCTGAGCGGCTCAGTCTCTGCACGTTTGACTATCTGCCTCTTATTATAATACTCGGCATGAGGTTCCATCACTCTGCCGGTTATCAGATTGCTCCGCAATCCGGGAGTTTGAAGTGATTATATCGCTCTGTGGGACTTTATTCTACAAGCGGAATCAGGGCACAGGTGTCAAAACTCTGTCATTGAGGGCATAATCTGTGCAGACTTTTTTTATTATTTTATTTTAGGATTTTTGGATGCGGAGTAAAATTAATTAACACTCTGTGTACAGCCCTGAGGGAGAACGGTTTTAACGTAGGGACCTGGGGCCATCGTAATCATTGTGATAACATCATAATGTAGGCTGAAGAAAGGACCGAATGGCTTCAGAAAGGCTGCTGTCGCTGTTGGCTTCGAAGTTGCAATAAAACCGCAGCATTGGACTTTAAGTCCAGTCCCAACTTTTGTGTATGAAGAAATGACTGACGTCCATCACTTTCAACCCTTTACTCATCGTCATGGCGTCTGTTGATTAAAGAGAAGGCAAGATTATAACCTAGAAGCTGTTGAGAGTACCCTTTTATGGTTGTGTTCCTGCAGGTCATGCCTTTGCGGATATAAAAATCGTTACATTTATGTTTAATGTGAATATGCCTCTTCTGTTTTGTAACCCCTATGCTGTAGATGATGTTTCCACATGTGATCCACTGGTGTCAATCTTCAAAATTTATCATTTTATGACCTCTCTCTGTACTCTATCTTTTATCCAGTTTTCTATCCAAGAACAAGAATTTTCATCTCCACCAATTTATATTAATTTAAATAGTAGCCTCTTTTGTGGAACTGTGTCGAAAGCTTTGGCAAAATTCAAGTAAATCACATCCATTGCGACCCCTTGATCTATACTGACACTTCTTCACAGAATGCAATTAGGTTAGTCTGGCATGACCTGTGTTTCATAAATCAATGCTGATTCCTACTAATTAGATTATACTCTCCAATGAATTCCTGAATACTATCCCTTAGTAACCCCTTAAATACTTTCCCAGCCAAAAGATGTTAAGCTCACAGGTCTATAATTCCCAGGCATACATTTTGAACCTTTCTTGAATATAAAGACCCCATCTGCTTCTCTTCAATCCTCTGGTACGATTCCTAAAAAGAAAAGAATCTTGAAAGATTAAAAACCGAGGTTTACATATTTCAACAAATGACTCCCCTCCGTACTCGCGGGTGAATTCCATCCAGCCCTGGGGCTTTGTTTACATTTACTTTGTTGTTTAGTTGCTGCAACAAATTTTCTTGTGTCAACCAATCACATATATTCTTTTTATAGGCTCCTCCATTATTCAGGGTGTGTGGGTGTCTTTTTAGAGGCTCCTCCATATAATCGGGGTGTGTGGGTGTCTTTTTACAGTCTCCTCCATATATTCAGGCTGTGGGGGTCTCTTTTTAGGGGTTCCCCCATATATTCGGGGTGTGTGGGACTACTTGTACAGGCTCCTCCATATATTCAGGGTGTGTGGTGTCTTTTTAGGGTTCCCTCCATTTATTTAGGATGTGCGGGTGTCTATTTACAGGTTTCCCCATATATTCAGTCTGTGCGGGTGTCATTTTAGGTGCTCCTCCATATATTTAGGGTGTGTGGGAGTCTTTGTAGGGGCTCCTCCATATATTCAGGGTGTGCGGGTGTCTTTGTAGGGGCTCCTCCATATATTCAGGGTGTGTGGTTGTCTTTTGTAGGGGTTCCTCCATATATTCAGGGTGTGTGGGTGTCTTTGTAGGGGTCTTCCATATATTCGGGGTGTGCAGGTTTATGACAGAGCAGCAAATCAATGAGACGCCCAGAAATGAGTCTCTGAACTATAATAAATGTTAGAAATCGCTCTGTGTAAGTTATATTTCATTTTGTTCTAAGTCACTTATTTGTTTATTTAAATGATCCCATAAAGGACATGAAATCATCTAAAAGGCCTGTGGATATATATATATCTGAGTATAAATAATATTTACCATGTTCTGTCCATGCTCAGGTCTCTGGGATGCATCCTGTATGAGATTTGCAGTTTTCGGTACGCCTTTGAGGCCTCAAATTGGATCAAACTGGTGTCTCTCATTGTTGAAGGCCCAACGCCTTCGCTTCCCTCAAGATACTCATCAGAGCTCAATGACATCCTGCAGAAGTAAGTGAACATTCCAGGACTTGATGATTGTCACAATGCGGGTTAAAGCTGAGGTGGTGCCTGTTGGCATGTATGAAAATCGATATATTTCAATGCTCGGAGGAGCACTTGTAAAACTTGGCTACAGTGAGCGGGGTCTAATTCCATGATGTATTATAAAGAGATGTCATAAAATGCATACAGTATATGAATAGAGATAAAACGAAACAAATCCTTATTCCCAGGAACATATTGGCACATGTCCATGAAGGTGACCTGGGGATCTGTCACGCCTTCCCCTTCGTCGCCAATTCCTGCGCCCATGCTCTACTGACTCAGTATCTCGGCTGAGCCTTTCCCTTATGTCGTTGCTGCCCTTCTTAGACGTCACCACAGTTTGAAAGGGGTCAACTTACTGTACTACAAGGAAACCGGTTTGCTTTGCCGAGTCCCTTATTTGGCCGGTTGCCTTTGCGACCACTGGACACAAGCATTGCAATTGCAACCCTGGCAAATCCCCACAATCAACTGACTTAAATGAGTCCTCCTGATATATACAAGACATGGGCCTGCTTGTCGCACACATTACAGTGGTACCTAGGTTCACGAACTTAATTGGTTCCACGACTCTGGTCGCGAACCGAATTGGTCGTGAACCGAATCACGTTTTCCCATAGGGTTCAATGTAAATCAGGTTAATCCGTTCTGACCCCTACGAACATGGTCGCGAACTGATTTTTGGTTGTGAACCGAATCACATTTTCCCATAGGGTTCAATGTAAATCCGGTTAATCCGTTCTGAACCCTATGGGAAAGGAAAAATGTAACCACAAAAATATGAAACAAATTGTAACGCTCTGCACATCCTTGTCACCTTCAATAACGCTCTGCACATCCTCGTCACCTTCAATAACGCTCTGCACATCCTCGTCACCTTCATTAACGCTCTGCACATTCTTCTCACCTTCATTAACGCTCTGCACATTCTTGTCACCTCTCTGCGCTTTCTTTTTCCCACCACGATTGTTCTGCACTTTCTTGGGAGCCATGTTGGATTTAATACAGTAATACTGAACAGTACTCTGCTACAAAGCAGACAAAAAAAGCTTCACAGTAGCCCTGTCTGCGACCGCGATCTCGAGTACAGGAAGTACAGGAAGCCACGACCATATGTCAGAGTGGGGAAGATGGCCCGGGTCGTGTTCGTAACCCGAGGCGGAGTTTGTGAACGGAGGTAAAATGTTGACGAACTTCCTGGTCATGAATCGAATTGTTCGTGAACAGTGGCGTTTGTGAACCGAGGTACCACTGTATTTCCGTGCGATGTCCAGAAAGCCTTTATAGTTTTCTTGGTTTTTTTTTATGATTGATGGTTCTCGACTCTCGGAGTTGGACTTCACACTTGCGCCGACACTGAATCGCTTGCGTTTCTTGCAAACTGTCCTAGAGAGTCTGGGATTGTCACCTCGGCTGCCAGGAGAGATCTGACGGATACCGCGTTCTCCTCCCATCCAAGTTTTTGCGGAGCTGCGGGCAATGGAGTGTGTAATTACCGGATTCGCAGAGCCGCAGTCCCACGGGGAGGATATGTGCTCATGCAGCAGCCTTGGCTGCCAGGTCCTCGCACATTCTGAATGAGGTTTCTGTAGGCAGCGAGTAGCAGACCATGGAGCGCTCGTATGGGTGGCAGAGCGCCAGCCGTCCTTGAGTTTATGAATGATTTGCCCTGTCCTGGAAAGAACGCTGATCAATAGGAGATTGAGCCAGTTTATCAATGGCTGACTCCGAGGCCTACAGCGAAGCTTCCTGGACGCAGCTTTATTTTGCCGAAACGCTCAGTGTTGTAATTTTCTTGTTGTACAGCAGTGGTCTATCACTTTCTAATTTCACCCAAACATTTGCTGCATCAATTACAATAATAAAACCAATTTATTAATGATACAAGGTCTTCTTTTTGGCTTTTAATTTGCAAACCGCCAAAGAAAATATTGATGGTGGCACCTCGTGGGCGGGGCATATTGCCATGATTTTCCCGGGGCCCTATTCCAACCGAGCCATCACATGTAGCAGATCCAGCTATTAGAGCGACAACTCCAGGCCTTTAGCCAAAAGCCGCTATTCCAACCAGGCTGCAATCTTTACGGCTCCTACATTGCAGCTGCTACTGTGCATTAATGACTCTTCCCCGTTGCATGCTTTGCAGAGGGCCCGTTAATTTGTGGCTAGCCGATAAAGAGCAGGCAATCACACCCTTACTCCTTCAAGGATCATTTTATTATTCAGGAGTGAAAACTGCTCTTAAAGGGCCAGTACCACCAAAAAATTAAATGTCCTTATTGTGTTTATTTTATGTTGCTGATATCTTACATGTGTTTTGTTTTTCTCATGTATGTTTAGTTAAGAAAATATTTTCCTCTGTATGTGTCACTGGGTGCATCCATTGTGTGATATTTTCCTCTGTATGTGTCACTGGGTGCATCCATTGTGTGATATTTTCCTCTGTGTCACTGGGTGCCTCCATTGTGTGATATTTTCCTCTATATGTGTCACTGGGTGCATCCATTGTGTGATATTTTCCTCTATATGTGACACTGGACCCACCCATTGAGTGATATGTTGTGTTGTAAACTGCTCCCCCCCACCCGTATCTTTCCATCACTTGCTCCTCACTGTGTGGCTTGGCCATAGTATGGAGTGAATGGGTCAGTCACTGACTCACATCATTGTATTGTGTGGGATGTATTCAAAGGACATCACCAGTGGGTAGATTAGAAGTCGTTTAAACTCCCTGTTTTATCTCATCCAGATGCCATCTCATATCTCTGGTAGCCTGGAGAACTCCATCTCATTAACTGTTAAATACTGCAGATTGGATAAATCACAGCAGTAAAGTATTATTTATGCACGGATTTTGGTAAATGTTGCATCATTGGAAAAATCCACAAAATAGAAACAGGAGATAAAAAAAGACTCACTTTATTTTTCCTTTTTACGTGCAATTACTTCAAACAAAAAAACAGTAAGAACATGTGGTTTTGTTTGTAATGCACAAGTGTTCTAGTTACAGCTTATGTTGGTGGTAGTGTCCCTTTAAAGCCTCGTGTTACAGTTGTGTTCAAAATTATTCAACCCCCAATGCTGTAAAGGGTTTTAGGGAATTTAGTGTACAGTTGTAATTGTATTCAGAATGAAATCCTACAAGGACTTTTTAAAGAACCATATGCAACTAAAATGACATCAATTGGTTTTGTAATACAGTAGCAAATGTTTCTTTTGTGAATTCTTCATTGACACAATTATTCAACCCCTTAAAGACTACCACTCTGAAGAACAGAGGTTCATTCAAGTGTTTTCAATCAGGTATTGAAAACACCTGTGGATGTCACGGAGCAGCAATAAAGCATAATAAGCACCAATTAGGCAGCTTTAAAATGACTGTGATACTCAGCTCCTTCTAAACATTTACTGGTGTGGTTACAAACATGGTGAAGTCAAGAGAATGGTCCAGGAAGACAAGAGAAGAGGTGATTACTCTTCACAGGAAGGGCAATGGCTATAAGAAGATTGCAAAGATGTTAAACATACCAAGAGAGACCATAGGAAGCATCATTCACAAATTCAAGGCAAAGGGCACTGTTGAAACGCTACCTGGTCGTGGCAGAAAGAAGATGCTGACTTCGACTGCTGTGCGCTACCTGAAGCGTAGAGTGGAGAAAAGTCCCCGTGTGACTGCTGAGGAACTGAGAAAAGATTTGTCAGATGTGGGTACTGAAGTTTCAGCTCAGACAATACGGCGCACACTGCGTAATGAAGGCCTCCATGCCAGAACTCCCAGGCGCACCCCCTTGCTGTCTCCAAAGAATAACAAGAGTCGACTGCAGTATGCTAAAGTCATGTGGACAAACCACAGAAGGTTTGGGATAGTGTTCTGTGGACTGATGAAACAAAATTAGCACTGTTTGGGCCCATGGATCAACGCTATGTTTGGAGGAGGAAGAACAAGGCCTATGAAGAAAAGAACACCTTGCCTACTGTGAAGCATGGCGGGGGGTCAATCATGCTTTGGGGCTGTTTTGCTTCTGCAGGTACAGGGAAGCTTCAGCGTGTGCAAGGTACCATGAATTCTCTTCAGTACCAGGAGATATTGGATGACAATGTGATGCAGTCCGTCACAAACCTGAGGCTTGGGAGACGTTGGACCTTTCAACAGGACAATGATCCCAAGCATACCTCCAAGTCCACTAGAGCAGGGTTGCAGATTAAAGGCTGGAACATTTTGGAGTGGCCATCGCAGTCACCTGACATAAATCCGATTGAGAACCTCTTAAAGAAAGCAGTTGCAGTGCGCAAGCCTAAGAATGTGACTGAACTGGAGGCTTTTGCCCATGACGAATGGGCAAAGATACCCGTAGATCGCTGCAAGACACTTGTGTCAAGCTATGCTTCACGTTTAAAAGCTGTTATAACTGTAAAAGGATGTTGTACTAAGTACTAAGATTGAATGTCACTTGGGGGTTGAATAAAACTGATAATGATGTGAGCACAGAAAAGACATTTGTGCTTATTTCATTATAAATGTTATGTTATATTTGTCTGACCTACACGTGCCTCTTTGATTTAATTGTAAGCAAGATGACTGAATGATCAAAATCAATATCAAACTGGCCAAAACACTCAATTTCAGTGGGGGTTGAATAATTTTGAACACAACTGTAAGTGATTTTGATTTTGCCATAGCTGGCAGAAGGGCCGAGCCTGACTCCACTGTACTCCAGGAGCCGATGACAGGAGTGACACTGCTATCGACCAGCGACTCACAAATATACCGGCTTGAGCCGCTATTCAGTGGCCCGGCCTGAGTAGATCCATTAATAGCGCGCTCGCGCATAGAAAACGTCTCGCGCAGAATTTTTCTGTTTAATAGCCTCTTTTAACAGCTCGCTTGAAATAGGTCCCCTGGTGTCCTGACAAGTTGCGAATATACTACAAAATACTCTCTCTTCCCTCTCAGCAATCAGAGCAGTTTGGCTGAGAGTTGCTGGAGTTGCACTGTAGCATCCGCCGTGGGCTGGCAGCCAGAAGAGCTGAATTGTTTTCTAGCGAGAGCCTACAGAAAAGCCTCAGAGAACTCAAACTTTAATGTCCCCGCCTGCGTGATGGGGTCAGATCCTCTGCGGAGTTCATTGCTGTGATGTATCATCGTGCCGAGCACCCTGACCTTGATGGATCCAGGCTGCCCGGCTTGTCCTCACATGGCAGTGAGCAGGCAGGGAGCGCTCAGAGTCTCGCCTCAGGGATCTTCCTAAATCCTGTTAGCGTTAAGCATCTGTAGAGTTGCTTGAGGAATCCCCAGGGCTGGCGCAGCACTCTCCGAACAACCCAGGATCAAACCAGCAGGCATTGCCTCTGCAGAAAAGGAAGGTGAAACGGACAGTGCCGGGCTCATTAGCAGCCTCTGGCGCTGCGCATGCACGGAGCAGCCACCCTTGGAAGATGCGAGGAGAAGGGAAACAAGGGGGGAGGTCACCTTAACATGTTGTTAATTTAGACGCTGGGCAACAGGGACACGGTTTTCAAGCTGGCAGTCAGATTGGGAAACTAGGTTGATGGAAGAAGCCACTGAAGTCTCCGAAACCTCCTGGAAAATGATTACAGGCTCCGGGTGATGCAGGGAACTTGCAAAAACACAGAGGGGAAACCCTTTAATTACCCACCAGGTCAATGGCACCTTGCAAAGCTAGATATACTAAAGTCAGCCTGTCTGATGGGTAATAGAGGGCAGCTCCTCCGCCAGCTCGGCAGCATCTAACGATTTCCTTACCGGGGTTAGCACTTGCCAGGCTGAGGCTCACAATAGAAAAAGCTCCTTTGTAGCTGAATGGCAATGCTGCTGTTCTATATACAAAACCGAGAACACAATGAAAAGCCTTGATTGTCTCCGAAGAGTTTGAGTTTAACCTCTGTCCCTCAAGTGCTTGATTGACAGATTAGTCTTCCGAATGCTCGATTGACAGCTCTGACTCTCAGCTGTTCATTTGTTGGCTCAATGCTTCAGGCGTCTCTGTGTAGAGGATGCTCTAGAGGTATTAAGGATGCTCCGATATGAGGCCAATTACCCCAATGCAATTTTAATTAAGGCTCCTATGAGCGTCCTAGTAATGTGTTTTATGCTACTGTATTCCCACTGTCGCTTCTGATGACGCAGTCTACCCACTGTGTCGCTTCTTCTTGCAATCTACCCACTGTGTTGCTTGTGGCGCAGTCTACCCACGTGTCACTTCTGACGCAGTCTACCCACCGTGTCGCTTCTGACAGTCTACCCACCGTGTCGCATCTGACACAGTCTACCCACCATGTCACTTCTGACAGTCTACCCACCATGTCGCTTCTGACAGTCTACCCACGTGTCGCTTCTGACAGTCTACCCACCATGTCGCTTCTGACAGTCTACCCACGGTGTTGCTTCTGACAGTCTACCCACCATGTCGCATCTGACACAGTCTACCCACCATGTCACTTCTGACAGTCTACCCACCGTGTCGCTTCTGACAGTCTACCCACCGTGTCGCTTCTGACAGTCTACCCACCATGTCGCTTCTGACAGTCTACCCACGTGTCGCTTCTGACAGTCTACCCACGTGTCGCTTCTGACAGTCTACCCACGTGTCGCTTCTGACAGACTACCCACCGTGTCGCTTCTGACACTCTACCCACCGTGTCGCTTCTGACAGTCTACCCACCGTGTCGCTTCTGATGCGGTCTACCCACGGTGTCGCTTCTGACGCGGTCTACCCACTGTGTCGCTTCTGACAGTCTACCCACTGTGTCGCTTCTGACAGTCTACCCACTGTGTCGCTTCTGACAGTCTACCCACCGTGTCGCTTCTGACAGTCTACCCACCGTGTCGCTTCTGATGCAGTCTACCCACGGTGTCGCTTCTGACACGGTCTACCCACCGTATCGCTTCTGATGCGGTCTACCCACGGTGTCGCTTCTGACGCAGTCTACCCACTGTGTCGCATCTGACAGTCTACCCACTGTGTCGCTTCTGACAGTCTACCCACCGTGTCGCTTCTGATGCGGTCTACCCACGGTGTCGCTTCTGACACGGTCTACCCACCGTATCGCTTCTGATGCGGTCTACCCACCGTGTCGCTTCTGACAGTCTACCCACCGTGTCGCTTCTGATGCGGTCTACCCACCGTGTCGCTTCTGACAGTCTACCCACGGTGTCGCTTCTGACGCGGTCTACCCACTGTGTCGCTTCTGACAGTCTACCCACTGTGTCGCTTCTGACAGTCTACCCACTGTGTCGCTTCTGACAGTCTACCCACCGTGTCGCTTCTGACAGTCTACCCACCGTATCGCTTCTGATGCGGTCTACCCACGGTGTCGCTTCTGACAGTCTACCCACCGTATCGCTTCTGATGCGGTCTACCCACCGTGTCGCTTCTGACAGTCTACCCACCGTGTCGCTTCTGATGCGGTCTACCCACGGTGTCGCTTCTGACAGTCTACCCACTGTGTCGCTTCTGACAGTCTACCCACCGTGTCGCTTCTGACAGTCTACCCACCGTGTCGCTTCTGATGCGGTCTACCCACGGTGTCGCTTCTGACACGGTCTACCCACCGTATCGCTTCTGATGCGGTCTACCCACGGTGTCGCTTCTGACAGTCTACCCACCGTGTCGTTTCTGACCGTCTACCCACGTGTCGCTTCTGACAGTCTACCCACGTGTCGCTTCTGACAGTCTACCCACGTGTCGCTTCTGACAGTCTACCACGTGTCGCTTCTGACAGTCTACCCACGTGTCGCTTCTGACAGTCTACCCACCGTGTCGCTTCTGACAGTCTACCCACCGTGTCGCTTCTGATGCGGTCTACCCACGGTGTCGCTTCTGACACGGTCTACCCACCGTATCGCTTCTGATGCGGTCTACCCACGGTGTCGCTTCTGACAGTCTACCCACCGTATCGCTTCTGATGCGGTCTACCCACCGTGTCGCTTCTGACAGTCTACCCACCGTGTCGCTTCTGATGCGGTCTACCCACGGTGTCGCTTCTGACAGTCTACCCACTGTGTCGCTTCTGACAGTCTACCCACCGTGTCGCTTCTGACAGTCTACCCACCGTGTCGCTTCTGATGCGTCTACCCACGGTGTCGCTTCTGACACGGTCTACCCACCGTATCGCTTCTGATGCGGTCTACCCACGGTGTCGCTTCTGACAGTCTACCCACCGTGTCGTTTCTGACCGTCTACCCACGTGTCGCTTCTGACAGTCTACCCACGTGTCGCTTCTGACAGTCTACCCACGTGTCGCTTCTGACAGTCTACCCACCGTGTCGCTTCTGACACTCTACCCACGTGTCGCTTCTGACACTCTACCCACCGTGTCGCTTCTGACAGTCTACCCACCGTGTCGCTTCTGACAGTCTACCCACGGTGTCGCTTCTGACGCAGTCTACCCACTGTGTCGCTTCTGACAGTCTACCCACTGTGTCGCTTCTGACAGTCTACCCACCGTGTCGCTTCTGATGCGGTCTACCCACGGTGTCGCTTCTGACACGGTCTACCCACCGTATCGCTTCTGATGCGGTCTACCCACGGTGTCGCTTCTGTCAGTCTACCCACCGTGTCGCTTCTGACAGTCTACCCACGTGTCGCTTCTGACAGTCTACCCACGTGTCGCTTCTGACAGTCTACCCACCGTGTCGCTTCTGACAGACTACCCACCGTGTCGCTTCTGACAGTCTACCCACCGTGACGCTTCTGATGCGGTCTACCACCGTGTCGCTTCTGACACTCTACCCACCGTGTCGCTTCTGACAGTCTACCCACCGTGACGCTTCTGATGCGGTCTACCCACGGTGTCGCTTCTGACGCAGTCTACCCACTGTGTCGCATCTGACAGTCTACCCACTGTGTCGCTTCTGACAGTCTACCCACCGTGTCGCTTCTGACGCAGTCTACCCACGTGTCGCATCTGACAGTCTACCCACTGTGTCGCTTCTGATGCGTCTACCCACGTGTCGCTTCTGACGCAGTCTACCCACTGTGTCGCTTCTGACAGTCTACCCACTGTGTCGCTTCTGACAGTCTACCCACCGTGTCGCTTCTGATGCGGTCTACCCACGGTGTCGCTTCTGACACGGTCTACCCACCGTATCGCTTCTGATGCGGTCTACCCACCGTGTCGCTTCTGACAGTCTACCCACCGTGTCGCTTCTGATGCGGTCTACCCACGGTGTCGCTTCTGACGCGGTCTACCCACTGTGTCGCTTCTGACAGTCTACCCACCGTGTCGCTTCTGACAGTCTACCCACCGTGTCGCTTCTGACAGTCTACCCACTGTGTCGCTTCTGACAGTCTACCCACCGTGTCGCTTCTGACAGTCTACCCACCGTGTCGCTTCTGATGCGGTCTACCCACCGTGTCGCTTCTGACAGTCTACCCACCGTATTGCTTCTGATGCAGTCTACCCACGGTGTCGCTTCTGACACGGTCTACCCACCGTATCGCTTCTGATGCGGTCTACCCACGGTGTCGCTTCTGACAGTCTACCCACCGTGTCGCTTCTGTCAGTCTACCCACCGTGTCGCTTCTGACCGTCTACCCACGTGTCGCTTCTGACCGTCTACCCACGTGTCGCTTCTGACAGTCTACCCACGTGTCGCTTCTGACAGTCTACCCCCGTGTCGCTTCTGACACTCTACCCACGTGTCGCTTCTGACACTCTACCCACCGTGTCGCTTCTGACAGTCTACCCACCGTGTCGCTTCTGATGCGGTCTACCCACGGTGTTCGCTTCTGACGCAGTCTACCCACTGTGTCGCATCTGACAGTCTACCCACGGTGTTGCTTCTGACAGTCTACCCACCGTGTCGCTTCTGATGCGGTCTACCCACGGTGTCGCTTCTGACACGGTCTACCCACCGTATCGCTTCTGATGCGGTCTACCCACGGTGTCGCTTCTGTCAGTCTACCCACCGTGTCGCTTCTGACAGTCTACCCACGTGTCGCTTCTGACAGTCTACCCACGTGTCGCTTCTGACAGTCTACCACCGTGTCGCTTCTGACAGTCTACCCACCGTGTCGCTTCTGACACTCTACCCACCGTGTCGCTTCTGACAGTCTACCCACCGTATCGCTTCTGATGCGGTCTACCCACGGTGTCGCTTCTGACGCAGTCTACCCACTGTGTCGCATCTGACAGTCTACCCACTGTGTCGCTTCTGACAGTCTACCCACCGTGTCGCTTCTGATGCGGTCTACCCACGGTGTCGCTTCTGACACGGTCTACCCACCGTATCGCTTCTGATGCGCGTCTACCCACCGTGTCGCTTCTGACAGTCTACCCACCGTGTCGCTTCTGATGCGGTCTACCCACCGTGTCGCTTCTGACAGTCTACCCACGGTGTCGCTTCTGACGCGGTCTACCCACTGTGTCGCTTCTGACAGTCTACCCACTGTGTCGCTTCTGACAGTCTACCCACTGTGTCGCTTCTGACAGTCTACCCACCGTGTCGCTTCTGACAGTCTACCCACCGTATCGCTTCTGATGCGGTCTACCCACGGTGTCGCTTCTGACAGTCTACCCACCGTGTCGCTTCTGATGCGGTCTACCCACGTGTCGCTTCTGACAGTCTACCCACCGTGTCGCTTCTGATGCGGTCTACCCCTGGTGTCGCTTCTGACAGTCTACCCACTGTGTCGCTTCTGACAGTCTACCCACCGTGTCGCTTCTGACAGTCTACCCACCGTGTCGCTTCTGATGCGGTCTACCCACGGTGTCGCTTCTGACACGGTCTACCCACCGTATCGCTTCTGATGCGGTCTACCCACGGTGTCGCTTCTGACAGTCTACCCACCGTGTCGTTTCTGACCGTCTACCCACGTGTCGCTTCTGACAGTCTACCCACGTGTCGCTTCTGACAGTCTACCCACGTGTCGCTTCTGACAGTCTACCCACGTGTCGCTTCTGACAGTCTACCCACGTGTCGCTTCTGACAGTCTACCCACCGTGTCGCTTCTGACAGTCTACCCACCGTGTCGCTTCTGATGCGGTCTACCCACGGTGTCGCTTCTGACACGGTCTACCCACCGTATCGCTTCTGATGCGGTCTACCCACGGTGTCGCTTCTGACAGTCTACCCACCGTATCGCTTCTGATGCGGTCTACCCACCGTGTCGCTTCTGACAGTCTACCACCGTGTCGCTTCTGATGCGGTCTACCCACGGTGTCGCTTCTGACAGTCTACCCACTGTGTCGCTTCTGACAGTCTACCCACCGTGTCGCTTCTGACAGTCTACCCACCGTGTCGCTTCTGATGCGGTCTACCCACGGTGTCGCTTCTGACACGGTCTACCCACCGTATCGCTTCTGATGCGGTCTACCCACGGTGTCGCTTCTGACAGTCTACCCACCGTGTCGTTTCTGACCGTCTACCCACGTGTCGCTTCTGACAGTCTACCCACGTGTCGCTTCTGACAGTCTACCCACGTGTCGCTTCTGACAGTCTACCCACCGTGTCGCTTCTGACACTCTACCCACCGTGTCGCTTCTGACACTCTACCCACGTGTCGCTTCTGACAGTCTACCCACCGTGTCGCTTCTGACAGTCTACCCACGGTGTTGCTTCTGACGCAGTCTACCCACTGTGTCGCCTCTGACAGTCTACCCACTGTGTCGCTTCTGACAGTCTACCCACCGTGTCGCTTCTGATGCGGTCTACCCACGGTGTCGCTTCTGACACGGTCTACCCACCGTATCGCTTCTGATGCGGTCTACCCACGGTGTCGCTTCTGTCAGTCTACCCACCGTGTCGCTTCTGACAGTCTACCCACGTGTCGCTTCTGACAGTCTACCCACGTGTCGCTTCTGACAGTCTACCCACCGTGTCGCTTCTGACAGACTACCCACCGTGTCGCTTCTGACAGTCTACCCACCGTGACGCTTCTGATGCGGTCTACCCACCGTGTCGCTTCTGACACTCTACCCACCGTGTCGCTTCTGACAGTCTACCCACCGTGACGCTTCTGATGCGGTCTACCCACGGTGTCGCTTCTGACGCAGTCTACCCACTGTGTCGCATCTGACAGTCTACCCACTGTGTCGCTTCTGACAGTCTACCCACCGTGTCGCTTCTGACGCAGTCTACCCACTGTGTCGCATCTGACAGTCTACCCACTGTGTCGCTTCTGATGCGGTCTACCCACGGTGTCGCTTCTGACGCAGTCTACCCACTGTGTCGCATCTGACAGTCTACCCACTGTGTCGCTTCTGACAGTCTACCCACCGTGTCGCTTCTGATGCGGTCTACCCACGTGTCGCTTCTGACACGGTCTACCCACCGTATCGCTTCTGATGCGGTCTACCCACCGTGTCGCTTCTGACAGTCTACCCACCGTGTCGCTTCTGATGCGGTCTACCCACGGTGTCGCTTCTGACGCGGTCTACCCACTGTGTCGCTTCTGACAGTCTACCCACCGTGTCGCTTCTGACAGTCTACCCACTGTGTCGCTTCTGACAGTCTACCCACTGTGTCGCTTCTGACAGTCTACCCACCGTGTCGCTTCTGACAGTCTACCCACCGTGTCGCTTCTGATGCGGTCTACCCACCGTGTCGCTTCTGACAGTCTACCCACCGTATTGCTTCTGATGCAGTCTACCCACGGTGTCGCTTCTGACACGGTCTACCCACCGTATCGCTTCTGATGCGGTCTACCCACGGTGTCGCTTCTGACAGTCTACCCACCGTGTCGTTTCTGACCGTCTACCCACGTGTCGCTTCTGACCGTCTACCCACGTGTCGCTTCTGACAGTCTACCCACGTGTCGCTTCTGACAGTCTACCCACCGTGTCGCTTCTGACACTCTACCCACGTGTCGCTTCTGACACTCTACCCACGTGTCGCTTCTGACAGTCTACCCACCGTGTCGCTTCTGATGCGGTCTACCCACGTGTTGCTTCTGACGCAGTCTACCCACTGTGTCGCATCTGACAGTCTACCCACTGTGTCGCTTCTGACAGTCTACCCACCGTGTCGCTTCTGATGCGGTCTACCCACGGTGTCGCTTCTGACACGGTCTACCCACCGTATCGCTTCTGATGCGGTCTACCCACGGTGTCGCTTCTGTCAGTCTACCCACCGTGTCGCTTCTGACAGTCTACCCACGTGTCGCTTCTGACAGTCTACCCACGTGTCGCTTCTGACAGTCTACCCACGTGTCGCTTCTGACAGTCTACCCACGTGTCGCTTCTGACAGTCTACCCACCGTGTCGCTTCTGACAGACTACCCACCGTGTCGCTTCTGACACTCTACCCACCGTGTCGCTTCTGACAGTCTACCCACCGTGACGCTTCTGATGCGGTCTACCGGTGTCGCTTCTGACGCAGTCTACCCACTGTGTCGCATCTGACAGTCTACCCACTGTGTCGCTTCTGACAGTCTACCCACCGTGTCGCTTCTGATGCGGTCTACCCACCGTGTCGCTTCTGATGCGGTCTACCCACGGTGTTGCTTCTGACGCAGTCTACCCACTGTGTCGCATCTGACAGTCTACCCACTGTGTCGCATCTGACAGTCTACCCACTGTGTCGCTTCTGACAGTCTACCCACCGTGTCGCTTCTGATGCGGTCTACCCACGGTGTCGCTTCTGACACGGTCTACCCACCGTATCGCTTCTGATGCGGTCTACCCACGGTGTCGCTTCTGTCAGTCTACCCACCGTGTCGCTTCTGACAGTCTACCCACGTGTCGCTTCTGACAGTCTACCCACGTGTCGCTTCTGACAGTCTACCCACCGTGTCGCTTCTGACAGACTACCCACCGTGTCGCTTCTGACACTCTACCCACCGTGTCGCTTCTGACAGTCTACCCACCGTGACGCTTCTGATGCGGTCTACCCACCGTGTCGCTTCTGACACTCTACCCACCGTGTCGCTTCTGACACTCTACCCACCGTGACGCTTCTGATGCGGTCTACCCACGGTGTCGCTTCTGACGCAGTCTACCCACTGTGTCGCATCTGACAGTCTACCCACTGTGTCGCTTCTGACAGTCTACCCACCGTGTCGCTTCTGATGCGGTCTACCCACGGTGTCGCTTCTGACACGGTCTACCCACCGTATCGCTTCTGATGCGGTCTACCCACCGTGTCGCTTCTGACAGTCTACCCACCGTGTCGCTTCTGATGCGGTCTACCCACGGTGTCGCTTCTGACGCGGTCTACCCACTGTGTCGCTTCTGACAGTCTACCCACCGTGTCGTTTCTGACCGTCTACCCACGTGTCGCTTCTGACAGTCTACCCACGTGTCGCTTCTGACAGTCTACCCACGTGTCGCTTCTGACAGTCTACCCACCGTGTCGCTTCTGACACTCTACCCACGTGTCGCTTCTGACACTCTACCCACCGTGTCGCTTCTGACAGTCTACCCACGGTGTTGCTTCTGACGCAGTCTACCCACTGTGTCGCATCTGACAGTCTACCCACTGTGTCGCTTCTGACAGTCTACCCACCGTGTCGCTTCTGATGCGGTCTACCCACGGTGTCGCTTCTGACAGTCTACCCACGTGTCGCTTCTGACAGTCTACCCACGTGTCGCTTCTGACAGACTACCCACCGTGTCGCTTCTGACAGTCTACCCACCGTGTCGCTTCTGACAGTCTACCCACCGTGACGCTTCTGATGCGGTCTACCCACCGTGTCGCTTCTGACACTCTACCCACCGTGTCGCTTCTGACAGTCTACCCACCGTGACGCTTCTGATGCGGTCTACCCACGGTGTCGCTTCTGACGCAGTCTACCCACTGTGTCGCATCTGACAGTCTACCCACTGTGTCGCTTCTGACAGTCTACCCACCGTGTCGCTTCTGATGCGGTCTACCCACGGTGTCGCTTCTGACACGGTCTACCCACCGTATCGCTTCTGATGCGGTCTACCCACCGTGTCGCTTCTGACAGTCTACCCACCGTGTCGCTTCTGATGCGGTCTACCCACGGTGTCGCTTCTGACGCGGTCTACCCACGGTGTCGCTTCTGACGCGGTCTACCCACTGTGTCGCTTCTGACAGTCTACCCACTGTGTCGCTTCTGACAGTCTACCCACCGTGTCGCTTCTGATGCGGTCTACCCACCGTATTGCTTCTGATGCAGTCTACCCACGGTGTCGCTTCTGACACGGTCTACCCACCGTATCGCTTCTGATGCGGTCTACCCACGGTGTCGCTTCTGACAGTCTACCCACCGTGTCGTTTCTGACCGTCTACCCACGTGTCGCTTCTGACCGTCTACCCACGTGTCGCTTCTGACAGTCTACCCACGTGTCGCTTCTGACAGTCTACCCACCGTGTCGCTTCTGACACTCTACCCACCGTGTCGCTTCTGACACTCTACCCACCGTGTCGCTTCTGACAGTCTACCCACCGTGTCGCTTCTGATGCGGTCTACCCACGGTGTTGCTTCTGACGCAGTCTACCCACTGTGTCGCATCTGACAGTCTACCCACTGTGTCGCTTCTGACAGTCTACCCACCGTGTCGCTTCTGATGCGGTCTACCCACGGTGCCGCTTCTGACACGGTCTACCCACCGTATCGCTTCTGACGCGGTCTACCCACGGTGTCGCTTCTGACGCAGTCTACCCACTGTGTCGCATCTGACAGTCTACCCACTGTGTCGCTTCTGACAGTCTACCCACCGTGTCGCTTCTGATGCAGTCTACCCACGGTGTCGCTTCTGACACGGTCTACCCACCGTATCGCTTCTGATGCGGTCTACCCACCGTGTCGCTTCTGACAGTCTACCCACGGTGTCGCTTATGACGCAGTCTACCCACTGTGTCGCATCTGACAGTCTACCCACTGTGTCGCTTCTGACAGTCTACCCACCGTGTCGCTTCTGACAGTCTACCCACGGTGTCGCTTCTGACACGGTCTACCCACCGTATCGCTTCTGATGCGGTCTACCCACCGTGTCGCTTCTGACAGTCTACCCACCGTGTCGCTTCTGATGCGGTCTACCCACTGTGTCGCATCTGACAGTCTACCCACCGTGTCGCTTCTGACAGTCTACCCACCGTATCGCTTCTGACGCAGTCTACCCACTGTGTCGCATCTGACAGTCTACCCCACCGTGTCGCTTCTGACAGTCTACCCACCGTGTCGCTTCTGATGCGGTCTACCCACGGTGTCGCTTCTGACACAGTCTACCCATCGTGTCGCTTCTGACACAGTCTACCCATCGTATCGTGTCCGAAGCAGTCTACCCACCGTGTCGCTTCTGACGCAGTCTATCCTCGATGTCGCTTCTGATGATGCTGTTGTTTGGCAATGCTGTCTACCCATTGTTGCATTTCACTCCTCCGTCTATCAACTGTTGCGGTAGACGCTGCTCTCTATACACTGCTGTGTTTGACACCTTCGTCCCACTGCTGTGCTTGCAAAGGAGGCTCCAGGCAGCTGTGTTTGGCGATGCCATTTCCCAGCTGTTGCGTTTGACACTGTCTCCACGTCGTTGTGTTTCACTACTACAGTTTGAGTTCAATGCCGCCATCTCCCAATCATCGCGTTTGACTGTTCAACTTTGCCTTTGACTTTCTCTGCACCTTTGCGTTTGACAATGCCATCTCCCCGCCATGACTTTTTAAGGAAGCTCTCTCCCTACGTTTGGCGCCTCTCTCTCCCGAATGCTGAGACTGGTGTCACTGTCTTCAAAACGTCTTATTTTTGCAAATCGGGCTTTCTATAGAAAGATCATAGGATCAAGATGAAGACATACCTTTCCCGGACAAGGAAGCCGAATCGCAAGCTTGGTCTTTCCTTGCTTGGAAAGAGCCAGACTAAGTGTGCCAGTTGGTTTTTACCTTTCACCATCTTTAAACAGGAATACATTTGCACAATTTTGTGAAGCTGCCGGGTCAATATTCCGACAGCTAAGAGGTTAATGCACTGGAGACATTAAAACCGCTCTTACAGTAAAAGGAGATTTGACACCAAAGCAAAAACCCATCGTGCGGCTTTATTTGTGGCTGGTAAATAATACTGCCTTTTGTCGGGGAGGTGGGGTTCTTCCTGTAATCAGCACCTCGGGGGTCTAGCCTTCATTTAATATAATCGTTATTTTCTTGTATTCCTTTCATGTGGTTTCTTTCCCTGCTTGTCTCCCGCTCTGACGAGCCGGCAGCGGATCACAGAAAGCCGCGTGGCCCAGTTTTTGTATTGTTACTTTTGGAAATAATGCGACACCTCATTTGAGCCGGCACACGTTGATGCCGCGTCGCCTCTTCTTTTATGCAAACGCGGAGCGGCAACGTGGCTAGATTAGAGACGGAGAACAAAATGCTTTGTCGCTGGCTGATTCCAGATTTCCTTTTATTCGGAGTATAAACACACACATTTCGTTGCTGTTTTACAGTATGTAAACCGAAATAATCCCCTCGCTTGAGCTACTGCTGTGAACCACTGGTAATGGATCTGGAGATAAAATGAAGAGAACACGATGTACAACCAAGACAACCAACATTAAACGATGGGAAAAATGATGGTCCAGTAGCCATAAACTGTTTTATAGTCCAGATGATGTGAAAATAATCTAATTTAAGACCCAGAAATACACAGGGTTATTCAAAGAGAATCGAAAAGCCACAGCACGTTCGGTGACTTTTCGTTCTCTTCAATTCGGTGCGATTTGGCGATCCCATTTCGGCGACCCTGCGGTGTGTTCAGCAAGCACCACAGGGTCCCTGAATTGCAGGGAAAGGTCACCGCAAACCTGCCGAAAACGAACTGCAAAACCCGGCGAATGCACGCCGAAAACCCGCAAAAACATCTGGACTAACCCGCCGAAAACGCCAGGAAAACCCGAGCAGGAACCGATCACACGCAGCACAGCCACCGGAAAAAGCCGACACGAATGCAGTGAATAAATTAGGAAAACGGTTTGTTTGAATGTTTGAAAAGTGAAACGCTGTTTGCAAAGAAACTACTGAGCGAAAATGTCTGAAATTTACATGAGATCCAGGAAATGATCATAAAGAGGGCTGTTACAGAAAAAATAAGTAAAGTTAAAAAAAAATCAGAATTTTTTTTCAAAAGAAAAATCCAGAAAAATGCTTAAAATATCCTAAAAAATCTATAAATAAAGAGCCTCTTTACTGCAGAATATTATAATCAACGGTTTATTAGATATTGAATTAAAACGGGAATATTTTTAACATTAAAGCCTATGGGATTCTCCTGAATAAACCTGCCGAATTAAACCACCGAATGGCAGGGCATTTAGGGAACCTTTCACTGCTGGTTTGTGTTCTCTGAATAGACGAAGCATTGCTTCTCTATGGGGATTTCACTGCCCTCGAACAGGCACCGTATGTGCAGGCAATTCGCCAGGATTTGGCGAATTGCCTGCTCTCTGAATAGCCGAATGGCCAAGAAAGGTAACCGAACGCTGATTTTCAGCATTCGGTTCCCTTTCGGCAGCCATTCGGATCTCTTAGAAGAAAAAGTATCAGGGTTGTTCAATTTCTTTTCGGAGTAACACCTCACCAATACCCATTTTTCCAAGTAACTATGATATGGGTAAAAGCATATGTCGAGTGGTTACATAGGTCATCTCCGTTAGCAGCGACGATTACTCTTTGCAAAGTTTCAACGCAAGGAACTTTGTGACCTTTACCGTATTCTTCGCTATTACCCAATCTGGTGCTCGAGGGGGAGAAAGAAAGCCTTGCTCTAATTGAAGCTGTCAGCTGTTTGTGTGACAGCAAAGGTGTAACTAGGTTTGAACATCACAAGAGAATAATTTAAAGAAGAAACGAAGGTTCTACCTAATGAAAAGCCGTTTCCCTGCATTTAGATGTGTTCAATTTCTATTTGTTCGGCGACGCGCACCATCTCAGATCTTCCCCCTGCCAGTCCAGCTTCATATTTCTCACTAATTTAATAGTTACTGTCAAAGTGCGTATCCGTCATCCGCTCCTCTACAACCTCCCCGACTGATTGAAATTACTGCCTACTAACCTAGCCCGTAAACAACAAGCACGTGATCTTTAGGGGCTTACTCGCTAAATGGAGAATTGCTATTTTCCGCACATGTGCGAGACCAACAATTTTGGTCCAGATTGGCAAATGCCAGAATCCAAATATTTCGGATTTGTAAGAATTTTGATATTGGATTTGTTCGCAAATTTCCGAAAATTCAGAGAGGCACCTATTTTTTACAACCACCTCTAGATTTCCCTTTATATCCCCACCCACCTTTTCAATTCCTCTATACGCCCACTCTATCCTGATTCCTATACCATAAGATAGGGCTAGTATTAAGGTTAGGGTTACTATTAGAGTTAGGGACTTTCCATTGCACAGCGAGTACAGATTCTTCCAGTCATCCGAATGAAGCCGGATGAATCTGATTATATCCGTATCGATTCAGTAAATTTATTTTGGACGAGATTCAGTTCACAGGCTCATCGATTCGGAATTTTGGATGCTTCGTAGTCCAACCTGAGTCTTACAAGTCTACTATTTTATTGAATATTGAGGTCAAAATTGTCAAGCTGAAGTAGTACAAATCCGTTCCAACTCTCTCCACCAGAGAATCATAGGCTTGTGCACCGATTTTTTTTTCGGTTCGATTCGATTTTTCGGATTTTTAAACTTTTCGATTCGGCTCGTTTTGACCGATTTCTGTTTCGGTTTGGCTCGACTCGTTTTTCGTGTACATTTTTTCGGAGTATCGACCATTTTTCGTATTTTCGTGTCACTTTGCTCGTTTTTTGTATCGACTTTTCATATTTTCGGAAATTTTCGTTTTTCGGAATTGTAAATGGTTTCGGAATATCGACCATTTTTCGTATTTTCGTGTCACTTAGCTCGTTTTTGTATCGACTTTTCGTATTTTCGAAAATTTTCGTTTTTTCGGAACGTCTGTTCTCCTCGTTTCAAAGCAATAAATTTCGATTTGACACATTTTTCAAGTACATTCGAAAATTCTGAAAATATTTCGTTTCGGCTCGGAAAATTTTTCGGATCTGCCATTTTCGGATCTAAAAATTTTCAGAAAATCGGCTGCATCCGAAAACACGAATCGGGAAATTTCGTGAAAATTCCGAAACCCGAAACGCACATCCCTAGAGAATCATCCCGTTTGGGCAAATGTCATACCATGTTTTAATTACCTCTCATACTCACAAGAACGTTTGGTCCTGGTCTGGAACTAATCTGACCCATCTGGTCATTCAATAGGAAATGTCCATGGCTTCCAACATCTTAACAATTTGAAGTGTATCAAGGCTTTCTCGCATATTAGTTATTTATTCATGACCTCCTCTTCCTTTTATCGTATTCGCTTTATTATTTTTTAGTGTAACGTTCCTTGGGCTGCCTTTTAGAGTTGTGTCTGCTTTCGTACTTGTGTATTCTGTTTGACTTTAAGTCTCAAAATCAACTCTTTAAAGCAATCAGGTTTGTTTGTAGATGGAAACCCAATAGAGTCTTCTTTTTTTTAATTCTTTTTAACTGTTAAAAAAACCAAAACCATCAACATCATCACATCCCAATCTTTATCCTACTTGGACATCATAATGTCATGATATGGCCCGACTCCACCATGATGGGCTTCATGCAGTAAGGACCAGGCGATGACCAACGTAATTCACTATAGTCAAGTAGGACTTGCCGGAGTCAGCTCGGCTGAGATACTCACACAGGGAACCAGTTGCTAATGTGCCTGACCACCCTCTATTCTGCCTCCTATACCACCACACCAGTACTTAACACTAGTTTTAGGGTTAGGGATTTTTGGTCATTCAATATGAAATATCCATGGCTCCCGCCATCTACATCTTAAAGTTTTGGCGTATTGATGCTGTCTCACTCTTTTGTTACCTATTCATGACCTCCTCTTGTTTGTATTGCATTTTATTTCTTATTTCTTAGTCTGATGTTCCATGGGCTACCTTGAAAGCTATGTGTTCTTACGTACTCGTGTATTCTGTCTGGATTTATCTCTCTAAATCTCTAATCCTAAAAAAAACAAAAACATTACACTCCATCCTAATCCTTGCCCTCCTCTGAAATCATAATGTCATGATATGTCCCAGCTCCACCGTGATGGGCTTCACACAGTAAGATCCGGGTAGGCGTTGACCAGCATAATTGGCCAGAAACAGTTGAGTAGGACTTGTTGAAGTCGGCATGGCTCATTACATGGGGAAACACTAGCTACTGTCCCTGATTTATCCAACATTTTCCTGCACGATTGGAGGATCCAACACTGTTGAGTAGAATTCTGTGAGTTCACCAGTTTGCACTTCTTGGAGCCTGTTGAGGCCAGAAAGGTGAGGATGATACAGACATGGATGGAGAAAGTATTTTACCAGGAAGGATACATTTCATCTTCAAGTATGTTCCCGGGTGGTGACTTTGTACCATTAGGTGTCTTGCCCAAGGACACTTACTGGAGATGTGCTCTTGCTGGGATCGAACCTGTGTCTCCACAGTCATAGAGCAGTGATGTTACCTCTGCTCCACCCAGCCGGTACAATTTTGCCCATACATAGGTTCACTTAAATGTTCTTTCGCTATGTGCCGTTGTCACCAATCAGGTCCAATTTTTGTTGTCGTTACTGTAACCGTAGCTGTTTTTACGGAGAATTCCAATCAAACCTATTGCTGCTTTGCTTTACAGCACGGCATCGTTCTTTGAAGACTCCTGCTGAAACTGAGCATGTAATCCTACGATTTCTCTTGGCTGGATTGAAGTGCGTTTTATTTTTGGCTGCACCTATAGCCGCATGCACATAAATTGACATCAATTGATATTTCTCTATCTGGGTCAGTAAAAATCGTTTGCCCCGCAGTCATAAAACTGCCTGCCAAGCTCTCCTAATGAGGCCTTAGATTTGCGCCACTGACTGTGCATAATTGTTACATTTCCCACGATCATTCTGCTGCGCGGAGCAATTATGTTTGCGTTTAATTGCATTATCCGACGCCCTAAAAAACAGGACTCCTGCAGAGCTGACATTTGTTTACTGCAGCAGCGAGCCCGGCATCCTCAAGCTCCACTGCGCAACAGGGGAGTCTGTGTTGCGGAGACCCTGGGTGGTACACACTGTGAATTTCACTTGAAAACGGGGGGTTTGCTAAATCTGGAGCATAATTATTTATGGCTTCCCGGTTAGCAGTTTGTCTCGGTGTGACCTGATGCAACAACATAATAGATGAACATTGGTCCTGGAAAATACAAGAGTAGACCTGGTCGATGACATTAAAAAGTTAAGATGCACCTTAATCCGGTAGAAATTAAAGTCCTCTACAAAAAAAACATTTGAGGTTCCAAACCTGTCAAGGTTTGTAGGGTTCATAGTTAAAATTGCATTTATCCATGTGTTTGTTCATCTGAACGATTTCATTGTTTTGTAGCTACTTGATGGTTTTATTATGGGCCAAATTGGTTGCACTGGTGTTTTCTGTCGAGGGTTAACTTTGACCCTCATTGGATATTCGTTTCTTTGACACTTAGAATGTGTACTTTTGAACAAAGGATTTCATTGTGACAGCTCCCACTTACCGCTCACACTCTTTGCTATTGCAGGACACTGAGAAAGAATCCAGAGGAGAGGCCTAGCGCCAGCGAAATCCTGCACATGCCTTACATTTTGGAACGAGGAAAGGTAACATGGAGACATAGTGCGCAGTAACGAGACCTTCATTCTCTTCAACGGTTTCTGTGGTTGTGCTTCCCAACAGTGCAGCTGTGTTAATTAGGATCTCATTATAATCAACAAATATATACGCGTTAGCTTTTTTTTTAGTCTCTTTCGTTGTAGCATTTCCTATATAATCATTTATATTTTCAAACCGATGAACAAAGCAATACACGTAAAGTACAACATGTATACAACTGCCTCGTACATCCAATTTTCACAGTATATCAATAAGCAGTCAAAACAAAATAAAAAATGGGGCCAAGGACATAATCTCATCTCCGACAAGATCGTACCCTTATTATATATTGCAGAGCCTTATCAATATGGAAAGCCGCACCAATGATGGCTTGCACCAATGATAAGACCTCACACAGGGCAAATGAGCATCGTAGTGCCACATCTCACATCCCCTCGTACCCCGCCTGGGATACCGTAAGATTGCCACTAATACCATATTCTATTATGAGAAGCAACTTTACCCTCAGCGGAGTAAATGAGTTCCTCCATGCTATGTGTGTGTTCCACTACGTGACACCACTCACTAAAGGAAGGGGGTTGAGGGTCCTTCCAGTGCACCAGAATAAGCGATTTTGCAGCATTCAGTAGTTTTTTCCTTTCCTTTGCATATTCCAGGCTCTCTTTTTTTGGGGGCTCTGAGTGTCCCAGGCTTTCTTATTTTGGGGGATCCTGTCCAAGACTGTCTTTGGATTCCTGTTCCTGACTCTCTTCAGGGTCCCACCCCAGGCTCTCTCTGGGGTCCTTTCCCAGGCTCTTATTACTCCCCTGTCCCAGGCACTGTTTGGGTTCTTGTCCCCGGCTTTCATTCTGCTTTTGTTCGAGGCTCCTTTCCTCCTACCATTCCTGGCTCTCGTCTTGCTGGAGCACACTCTTCATGCTCCTGTTCCACGCTCTCTTCCTGCTCCCATTCAACACTCTCTCTATGCTCCTGTTCCAGGATCCATTTGTTCCCCGTTCCTCCCTCCGTTCCACTCTCTGTTCCTCCTGTTCCACTCTGTTCTTCCTGCTCCTGTTCCACTCTGTTGCTCCTGTTCCACTCTGTTCTTCCTGCTCCTGTTCCTCCTGCTCCTGGTCCGCTCTGTTGCTCCTGTACCACTCTGTTCCTCCTGCTCCTGTTCCACTCTGTTCTTCCTGCTCCTGTTCCTCCTGCTCCTGGTCCACTCTGTTGCTCCTGTTCCACTCTGTTCCTCCTGCTTCCGTTCCACTCTCTGTTCCTGCTCTTCCTGCTCCCCTTCTACGCCCTGTTTCTGTTCCCCTTCCACGCTCTGTTCTTGCTCCTGTTCCACTCTCTGCCGCTGCTTCTGTTCCAGGCAATCTTCAGGCTCCTGTTCCACGCTCACTTCCTGCTTCCGTTCCACGCCCTCTTCCTTCTCTTGTTCCAGGCAACTGTTCCTGACATACTTACAACAGATGTGAAGGCAGCTTCTTATATACCTTTCTAAATGGTGTATACAATACAGCCAGGAAGAGGAGAACCTAGAAGAAAACCACATGCACAAGTTATTATTATTATTCTTCATTTATAAAGCACCAGCATATTCCGCAGCGCTGTACAATAAGCACAGTATAGACAGGGTTACAATACATTGAACAACATTTGACAAACAGTACAGGAGGAGATGAGGGCCCTATTCCCGTAGGAACTCACAATCTGGGAGGGTTGGGGTTGGAAACAGGAGGAGAGGACTGTAAGCGGAGAGTGATTGATGGTTGCGTCAGTGAGTTGGGTGGTAGGCTTCCCTAAATAGGAATGTTTTAAGGGAGCGTTTGAAGGAAGAGAAGTTAGGGGAAAGTCTGACAGTACGAGGGAGAGCGTTCCAGACAGTGGGGGCTGCGCGTGAGAAATCCTGCAGTCTATCATGGGAAGAGGTGATGCGGGGAGAAGCTAGGCGCAGGTCACTGTTTGACCTTAGGGAGCGGGCTGGGGTGTATTTGGTGATTAGTGAGGACAGGTAGTGGGGCGCTGAGTTAGTGAGGGTTTTGTAGGTCAGGGTAAGGATAAGGATTTTGAACTTAATTCTGTAGTGGATGGGGAGCCAGTGAAGGGACTCGCAGAGGGGAGCGGCAGAGACAGAGCGGCGGGTGAGGTGAATTAGCCTGGCGGAGGCGTTCAGTATGGATTGTAGGGGGGAGAGGCGGGACAGAGGGAGGCCAGATAAGAGATTATTGCAATAGTCGAGTCGGGAGATTACCAGGGCGTGTATGAGTTGTTTTGTGGTGACAGCGGTAAGAAATGGCCGAATTCTGGAAATATTACGCAGTTGGTTTCGGCAGGAGGAGGAAAGAGACTTGATGTGGGGGATGAAGGAAAGAGCAGAGTCAAGTGTAACTCCAAGGCAGCGAACTTGGTTTGATGGGGAGAAGGGGATACCCTCCACCGTGATAGAGAAGTCAGGAGGTGGGGAGGCATTAGAGGGAGGAATAAGTAGGAGCTCAGTCTTTGACATGTTGATCTTTAGGTGGTGGGAGGCCATCCAGGAGGAGATGCCAGATAAACAGTCACTGACTTTTGAGAGGACAGGGGGAGAGAGAACAGGGGTAGAGAGGTAGATCTGAGTGTCATCAGCGTAGAGGTGGTAATTAAAGCCAAAGCTGTTGATGATTTTGCCCAGGGAGGAGGTGTAGATGGAAAAGAGCAGAGGACCAAGGACAGAGCCTTGAGGTACACCAACAGATAGAGGCAATGAGGAGGAGGAGTTACCAGCAAAGGACACACAGAAGGACCTGTTGGATAAATAGGAGTCAACCCAAGCAAGTGCAGTGTCACCGAGACCCAGAGAGTTGAGGGTCTGTAGAAGGAGGGGGTGGTCAACAGTGTCAAAAGCAGCCGAGAGGTCAAGCAGGATGAGAATAGAATAGTGGCCGTGTTTTTTAGCAGTTAGGAGGTCGTTGGTGACTTTGGGAGGGCAGGTTCAGTTGAGTGTAGGGGACGGAAGCCAGATTGCAGGGGGTCAAGTAGGGAATTGGAGGACAGGAAGAGGGAGAGGCGGTTGAAGACTAGTTTTTCTAAGAGCTTTGATGTGAAGGGAAGCAGGGCGGTAGTTGGATGGAGAGTTGGGATCGAGGGATGGTTTCTTTAGTAAAGGGGTAACTAGCGCGTGTTTGAAGGCGGATGGAAAGGAGCCAGTGGAGAGAGATAGGTTGAAGATGTGTGTGAGAGCAGGGGTGAGGGAGGAGGAGAGGGGAGGAATTAGATGTGAGGGAATGGGGTCGAGCGGGCACGTGGTGAGATGTGAGGAGGACAATAAGGAATTGACTTCCTCCTCAGTTTTATTAATGTAAATATTCAAGAATATCTGAAGAGCTTTTTTATTTTTTATGCACCGCCAGTCACTATTGCAATGAAATGACTGCTCGGTAGCTCGAACAGTTGTTGTCACTTTTTTGTCTTGACACCGTAAACCATATGTAAAATAAAAAAATGTTAATAATAAATAAGAAAATCTTTATGAAGGAGGCGAATAGCTTGGCAACCGTGATCCGCCCCAGTAGCCACAATGTTACTTTTTTTTTGTATCATACTTCTTATATGCCTGTTCTTTCATCATATCATGGTTGAGTTGGAACAGAAAAATAAAACAACATTGTAAATCAAGGTACGGTACTGGAGAGAATTTTTAATGAGCGCAAACTCTGTAGGAAGGTGGTGGAAGCCGTAAATAATCCAGGACCTCTGACATTGTGTAGCAGCGTTCAAAGCACCACATGACTCTGTGACTGTACCTGGCAAGAAATAAAGGGACATCATACTTGTGCAAGAAAAAAGAAACAAAATCTGTCCACCTTTTATGAAGCTCTGGAATTGTGCTTAGTATTAATGTTATTCTTATCATCATTTATTTATAAGGCAACTGTTTCGCAGCGAAATTCAGGTGGGGAGTAATCATTACAGACACAAAATGCGTCCAAGACCAAACGATTGCTACAAATTGATATGTCTGCAAAGGACTTTACTCTTTAAAGGGGCCAGAAGAAAAAAAAGATTAATTAACGCTTTGAACATTTGTTTTTATTTCTTAACTGCAACTCAGAATTGATTACAAACGAAAGCTGTGATAGATTATTTATTAATTTTATACTTCGTGCTGGTGGATAAATCGCTTACATAACAAAATAGACGCAACATTAAGGTCTGTTTCATAACATTAAGTATCTGTGTTCATTAGGAACTGAAACAGAGAGAGTAGCAGTGTCCATCCCCAACATTAAATGGTCAGTGGATATAATTACAGGTTGGCCACCCTGTTATCTGGAATTCTGAGATCTGGATGGAACACACTTCTATACAAAATTCTGAAACTTGGAACACCCTGCTATCTGGAATTCTGAGATCCAGAACTCCCTGCTATCTGGAATTCTGAGATCCAGGACTCCCTGCTATCTGGAATTCTGAGATCCAGGACTCCCTGCTATCTGGAATTCTGAAATCCAGGACTCCCTGCTATCTGGAATTCTGAAATCCAGGACTCCCTGCTATCTGGAATTCTGAAATCCAGGACTCCCTGCTACCTGGAATTCTGAAATCCAGGACTCCCTGCTATCTGGAATTCTGAGATCCAGAACTCCCTGCTATCTGGAATTCTGAGATCCAGGACTCCCTGCTAATTGGAATTCTGAGATCCAGGACTCCCTGCTAATTGAAATTCTGAGATCCAGGACTCCCTGCTATCTGGAATGCTGAAATCCAGGACTCCCTGCTATCTGGAATTCTGAAATCCAGGACTCCCTGCTATCTGGAATGCTGAAATCCAGGACTCCCTGCTATCTGGAATTCTGAGATCCAGGACTCCCTGCTAATTGGAATTCTGAGATCCAGGACTCCCTGCTAACTGGAATTCTGAGATCCAGGACTCCCTGCTAACTGGAATTCTGAGATCCAGGACTCCCTGCCATCTGTATTTCTGAGAGCCGGAACACCGTGCTTGGAATCCTTGGAATCCACAAGGTAGAGGAAGAGAGTATATTTAAACGGAAACAAAGTAGCAAAACAAGAGGACATAGTCTTAGATTAGAGGGGCAAAGGTTTAAAAGTAACATCAGGAAGCATTATTTTACTGAGAGGGTGGTGGATACATGGAACAGCCTTCCAGTAGAAGTGGTAGAGGCCAAAACAGTAATTGAATTTAAGCAGGCATGGGATAGGCATAAGGCTATCCTAAACAAAAGATAAATCCAGGTAAAGTATCCATGTAATTGGGCGACTAGATGGGCCGAAAGGTTCTTATCTGCCGACATTTTTCTATGTTCTATGTTTCTATGTTCTATGTTTCTATCTGGAATCCTGAGATACGGAAGACTCTGAAACCCAGGCATAATTTTTACTCGCCTCCCTGCCAATCCTGATCGGTCCCCCTTTGCTCCTAGGCTGTAGCACCAGCAAGGGACGTGCAGGGACATGCCGTGCAGCTCCAGCGTGTGACATGCTGCACAGGGCCAGCGAGACACATGCACATTATCTCTCACTGGTGCTGCTGCAGCATGTCCCCCCCCCCTCTGGCCTAGGAATCCTGGCTGGGTTTCAAAGACCAGAAACCTCTGAAATCCAGATAGCCCAGGGTCCCAAGCATTCTAGATAAGGGTTGGTCACCCTGTAATCTGTCGACCTCGCTTTCTGCTGTTGGTTTGGGCTACTGTCTATCATTTAATAACTGTGTTTACATACGGTATTACATATATAAACAATTTATTCAGATGTTGGTTTACCGTTGCCTTACTTTCTATAGAACATAAAATGAAATATGGTCACATTGGCCATAACCGTCAAACAACTTCGGATTAATGTCCCTCGATCTGTCACTGGTATGATATATCTGTTTTTTTCCCCTGGTTGATGACCTCTACCCCGATGTGTTTGCAGGTCCTCTCCACGTGGTTGGAGGAAGTAATGAGTCAGGATGGACCGGGCTCTGCGAGCGAGGACGCCTCCAGAATCGCCTCAGCCATGTGAGTAATGATGGAGTGTGATGGCAGCTGTCTGGTGGGATCATTGCGCTTTATATGACTTCCAATCCAGCTTCTGCGATGGACTCTGTTCCAGGCTCGTGGTTAGCACCCCCTTAGCATGAGGAAGTGATGGGGTTCCCGTATTTTCTTGAACATTTCTGAAATGCTATATTAAAGTGTATCAACGGATAACAAATTAAAACGGAGACTTGGGAGGCTCTGAACCGAACCTGCCTTGCCCAAAAAATAACACTTTTCACATATTTTTGTCCAACCTTGGCACTCCATGTGTTTCAGAATTACATGTTCCATGAAGCTTAGTCACAGATGAGGCAAGCTGAGCATCATGGGATGTGTAGTTGTGAATCATCTGGAGTGCCGAGGTTCGCCATCACTGTACTACAGGGCCGTCAATCTCTGGCCGCCCAGATGTTTCTGAACTACAACTCACACCTATTTAATTCAATGAATTCTGGGAATCATAGGCCAGAAACATCTGGGGTGGTCGATTTTTGACATCCCTATTGTACTAGGTCAGGACTATATCCTTGACCATGGCAATCCCCCTGTTGGCCACCTAGCCTTCCTAGGACAACAAATTCCTATGCCAGGTGTTTGCTGCTCGGCTGTTCTTTGCCAAAGCATCTGCATGTTCTGTTTGGCCAGCAAGGGGAGTGGGAGGTTTCTCCTGCTCTCTGCTGCCACTCAATCTTCGGCATGGAGTCTCTGCTGTTGGCGCAGGCCTTAATGCCAAAGTGATAGTAGACAGATGGGCAATTTAGCGCGCTCAAGCTTTGGATCAAGCTTGCCGATCTTTTATTTGGCCATGATAGGTCCTATGTATTATTATTATTTTTTTTAAGCTTTGTTTATATAGCGCCACGTATTTCGTAGCGCTTTACAAGATCAGTTTACAAGGGATTGATACATTGGAATACCACACATGGATGATACGGCCTGATTCAGGGGGACCCTGTTCCCAAGGCAACTTACAGTCTATGAGATGTACAAGTATTTTGTGAGGTAGGCGCGTCCATATCGTTGGGTGTCTTGCCCAAGGACACTCGCTGGTGGCGTCTTCTGAGTGGGATCGAGTCGTCTTTCCATGATTGTAGAGCATCGACCTGGCGGTTAGGTTGAACCCGCGTCTCGTGAAGCCGAGACTTGCTTCTCGACAGTTGTATCGGAGGGATGTGCTGAATGGGATTTTGACTTGCTTCTCCACGGACAAAAGGTAGAGACATTCCCACTGGACTCCTAGCCGATATTGGGCTCTTACATTCCTTGCGGAATTTTTGTTTTGCGCGCAGCGTTAAACGTTAACTCGTGTAAATTAGCACTGGTATTACGATCCGAGCGCTTTTTTCACCCGTCTGAAAATATTGCGCGTAAAAAATACGCGCGAAAACTCGCGCGCATTAATGTTACGCACAGAAATTGGTGGGCAATCTGAATTAAGAACCACAATTGTCTCCCGTTCAGTTTTTGCGCCTGTCAAAATCATTCTGAGTATATATGCTGCAGCAATAATAAAAATACGCACAACCTCTCCATTTTATTGTTTGGGTATGTGTAGAATGTGTACTTTGCTGTATTTTTTTTGTTTTGTTTTGTTCGTGCTGGTGTATTTGGTTTTGGCCAGGACATTCAGATTTGCCGTTACCACCAGCTTTTAAAAGACGTTAAAATTGCGCGCGCAAACGTTGTTCATTAAAATTTGCACATCGATTTGTAATACCATCCGCGTACCAGCGCACGAACGCATTTGCCCTCACAATGTTAAGTATGGGCTGCGCGCACGAACTTTCGCTCGTGCAGGTTTCGCGCAGGGTCACTCGCGTTAGACGTTAACGCATTTTGTGCGCGAACGTCGTAATACAACGTTCAGCGCGAAGGGTTTTTCCCCTCGCGTTAATGCGTTTTTGCGCACGCGCAGAATTGTGCGCATAGAGTGTAATAGGGCCCATTGTGTGGCGTAAAGGATGAACCATTAGGTGTCTTGCCGAAGGACAATTACTGAAGAGGTGCTCTGGCTGGGATTCCAACCTGTGTCTCCACGGTTATAGAGCAGTGATGTTACCTCTACTCCATCCAGTCGGTAAAGTGGAAAAGTTCAAAGGACCTCACATATCCTCAGTGAAGGCTCTAGAGTTAGTGAGGTCTTAGGCCAAGCGCAATTATGAGGCCTTTTATGCACAAAATGTGTTCATTAACCCAGTAAATTTCAGTTCTCTTGGTAGATATATCTAGGTGAATGTAGGCGTGTATTTGTGTCCGTAAAGAGGAATACTACATAAATGACATCATTTGAGGCCCCAATGGGAGCAAGGCCTCAGACGGCTGCCTATTGAGCCTGATTAGCGAGCGAGTCACCTCTGTATAACATCACATCCCTGCCATTCTTTTTGAAGTAGAAAATACAAACGCTTCACTTACTGTACGTGACTTGAATAAATGGCGTTTCTGTTGGCGTGGTCGCATTGTGTGCTGCGACATCCTAACTTTGCTGTGTTTATTTGGGAACTCGCTAACGTTCGTTTTTGCCTAAGGAGGCAGATGGATTATGTGCTTAGTAGACCCTGTCATTACTGTCATCCGTACAAGGTGATGCGGTCTCTGCTGGGCGCACGCGCGCGTCTCTAAATCCATCCTGCGATCAGAGCAATGCGCCTGCCAGCCCTGTGGCTAATGAGCAGAGGCAAGGCCGTGATGACTATTAATTATTCCAGTGGCAAGTATTAGGGTTCCAGACGGAACGTCGTTTATCACGATAATAATTAACCGATCCCCCTTCCCATGTTAAAGCTTGGCGTAATTAGCCGGCATATCGCTGTCTCGGTAGCGGCATCGCGGCAGAGCATTAGTGCTTCTCTGATCTGTACATGAAGGGAGATAAGGCGTTCCATCTCGCTTTCATCTATGTCAAGGAGAGAACACGCCGAGTCCCGCTGGACTGTATCTCATTGAGGAGATAGGGGTGTGAGCATCCACAGCGCCAAGAAGAAGTGCTCGCACCAAAAATTAGATTTATCAATGCTTTTGGCATATACACAAAATGCTCGTTTTCCCTTTTTTTTTCTTTTTATTCGTTCGCCAGTTGAAATTAAGACGAGACTCCCGATTGGACGGGGCAATTCCCGATCTGGGCAAAAAATCACTGCAGGGACTGTAAAGCCTAGGATAGGGATGTCAAACTTGAGACCCCCCCCCTCCAGATGTTAATGCCTACAATTCTCGGAATTCTTTCGATGCACAGATGGCCGGGGAATCGTGGGAATTGTAGTTCAGAAACATCTGGCAGGGTCAGCGTTTGTCAGCCCTGGCCTAGGATGTACGGAAAATACAGGAGGAGATCTATTCCAAGCCTGGTGTAAATTTAATCACAGCTGTTGTCAATTTACCGACTCCATAAAGTATTACTCTGGATTTTTACAGCTCAGGGACTCCAAACTTCATAATTATATGTATATATATAAAGAAAGGCCCCGTATTCATGTATCGATGAATATTGCTTGCTCCAGCGTTACCCACTACCATAGCTCAAATAGAAATCCAAATAAAGACGCACTCGGTAGATTTGTCTTTGAAGATATGTATCATTTTAATCCATAGGGGATACGTCGATGTTTCAGTACACTCCAGGACTTTTTTCAAGACCCGCTACTACATCAGGGGGTCTTGAAAAAAGTCCTGGAGTGGACTATATATATATATTATATTCCTCTAGATTATAAATTTATCTAAGCTGGACCCTCTACATCTATTGTTTCTGGTTCCTATGTTTGTAATTTTGCATCACTCCCCATTGGTTATTGTAAAGCGCTGCAGGAACTGTTTGCGCTATATAAAGTATCAAAATATTATTTATTTTTTTTAGCGATATTTTCAGCTCTGCAATGCAGTAATCAGATTTCCCACTTTTGTTTAAATAAGTAATTGGTCTTTGTGTGTGTTTATTTTTTTTCCCATTTCTGCATTATCCGCGTTTCCCATTTCTGCATTATCCGCTTTTCCCATTTCTGCATTACCCGCGTTTCCCGTTTCTGCATTATCCGCTTTTCCCATTTCTGCATTATCCGCATTTCCCATTTCTGCATTATCCGCGTTTCCCATTTCTGCATTATCCGCGTTTCCCATTTCTGCATTACCTGCGTTTCCCATTTCTGCATTATCCGCGTTTCCCATTTCTGCATTATCCGCTTTTCCCATTTCTGCATTATCCGCGTTTCCCATTTCTGCATTATCCGCGTTTCCCATTTCTGCATTATCCGCGTTTCCCATTTCTGCATTATCCGCGTTTCCCATTTCTGCATTATCCGCTTTTCCCATTTCTGCATTACCCGCGTTTCCCGTTTCTGCATTATCCGCTTTTCCCATTTCTGCATTATCCGCATTTCCCATTTCTGCATTATCCGCGTTTCCCATTTCTGCATTATCCGCGTTTCCCATTTCTGCATTATCCGCGTTTCCCATTTCTGCATTATCCGCTTTTCCCATTTCTGCATTATCCGCGTTTCCCATTTCTGCATTATCCGCGTTTCCCATTTCTGCATTATCCGCGTTTCCCATTTCTGCATTATCTGCGTTTCCCATTTCTGCATTATCCGCGTTTCCCATTTCTGCATTATCCGCGTTTCCCATTTGCCGGTGTGTATTTTCCTAATGATGAATCAATTTGGACATTTTCACATTTCTTATTCAAATGTCCCAAAAAGCAAGTATTATGTGTAATGGCCAGATTAGTTACATTTCCCATAATACACACACACGTACGTGTGTGTGTGAGTGTACATATGTGGATATGTGGGTTGTTCAAGCAGTGTCAGTGTCAGCCGAAGTAGCAATCGCTGTCGAAAATATACATTGCTGTAACACAGACAAACACCAGCGTTCCACAAATGGACGATCCAATCAGTTACATGTGAAGCTTCACAGTGAAGCTCCTCCTGACACTGGCTTTTACTTTTGTGAAACACTGAGGTGTGTCGGCATTAAAATGTCAATTTTCCCCTGTGTTTGTAACTTGGGCAAACACCGGCGCACCATTAAGGGATATTCTATTGAAAAATAGTGCCCCCACCTTTTTTTTTGCCCTTAGATATTTGGGCAGAGGCTGCTGACACTTTCTGCCGAATTATTTATTTTTTGGGGTGATTTTACTCCCCTTTTCTCTCGTCGTTCATCTTCCGCTCACAGAGTCCCGAACATGTAAGTCCCTATAGCTTTTCTGCACAATTTGTGCTGCTACGCTACTTGTGTAGCATAGGAACTGTAAATTGCGCCCCGCTACGAGTCTTGCGCACTTCACGTACAAAAGTTTCATAGTAGTAGCGACTGCACAGATCGATGGATTGGATCTCCACGTGCATGCACAGATCTGATCCATCAACCGCCTCTCTGAGAGCGCTCGTCATCGCGGGTGGTCTCAGAGGGTGACATTAGTGTGCTGTCTTCATGCCGACGTCACAGCCGGGAAGCTAAAAATCCCAGCTGCTGGTGATGTTGGGTGGGGGTGGAGGAAAGTCCTCCACTTCACCCAGCTTTTCTGCCAGATTGGGACAGCTGGGAGTGGGTGGGTGAGAAGGAGGGCAGTTCCTCCCATCATGACCACTTTTAAGTCAATAAAGTGGTCCGTATGAGTAGAGTGACCCTTTTAAGGAATAACCCAAAAGACCATCCGTATATAGGACACACCACTCTTCCAAATACCACCGCTGGGGGCTGCAAAGCCCGAGGTCTAAACCACCCGATTGGGGAAAAGGAAGTGTGTATGAAGCTCAATAACCTGTTACAGCAAAAGCAATGATTTAATAAACGTATCTGAACACATAAGAATCTAAGATTAACATCACTTTTTGAGTTGCGTTAACCAACGGGCCAATCATCACTGAAGGGCCACTCGTCCTGTAAACATCGGCAATTAGCAGGATGTGCCAACAGCATTTAACAACCAGTGGAACATACGATTTACTAATGGTCTGTCGGATTCTGGTTCCCGTTTTGTGGAATAAAGTAATTCTACTTGTGATGGAGAAAAGGACGTTTGCCCCTAGTGCTTCCCTCAAGGTGTCACCCCATGTTGGGTCCGATCCCAGGTGTGGTGTTTATATCACCGTGGGAAGAGAGTGCCAGACTCTGGACGGGCCCAAACGGGAAGTCGATAATAAATGGATCAGTCCCATCTCCTCCTGCACTGCTAATTGATTCCTCCGAGCAGCCCCGAGGGCCTGGAGACCGTTCAACAGAGACTCGACTCAGCTTCCCGACTCCACGGCAAAAACCACAGCATCAATAAATGATCAGATGACGGCTGCTGCCCATTAACCATCTCCCTGCTGAGTGCGCAGTGCGAAGCCGAGATGTGTTTCCCAGTCCTCCATGTTGGATGGGAACATGGATATAGGAGTCTAAAAGGACAGGACATTCGTGGTGGCATTGGTTAATCAGGTAGGGAGAGGCCCAACCTGCGTGCTCAGCTTTCCATAAATCACTAATGCAATATTTTATTATACGTTTATTATATTTGAATGGAGCCAAAATATTCCGCTACACTATACAAGATACGTGAACAAGGGGGTGATACAGTAGAGCAGCAGACATTGCTAAACAAGGATGACACAGTACATTGGGAGATCCTGATCCCAAGGGAACTTACCATCTATGAGGGATATATATATTGAGGTAGCTATGTAAGGTTGGGTGTCTTGCCCAAGGACATTTACTAGTGGGGTGATCTGACCTGGATCTGAACCTGCTTTCCATGTTTGCAGAACATAGACATGGTGGTGAGGTTGAACCTCCTTCTCCATAGCTGTAAGGCAGAGACCTACTTCTACGTGGTTGTAGAGAAGAGATGTGCTGGTCGGGCTTCCAGATTGGGTTTGGAACCTGCTTCTCCATAGTTTTAGATAATAGGCATGTTTCTGATCGGGATACAAACCTGATTCTCTGGATGTAGAGAAGATCCATGGTTCTGATCAGGATGCCAACCTGCTTCTCCATGGTTGTAGAGAAGAGATGTGATGGTCAGACTTTCTGATCTGGATTTGAACCTGCTTTGCTATGGTTGTGGAGTAGAGCCATGGTTCTGATCAGGAATAGGATGTGTGAACGTACTCCTCCATTGCACAGTGCTACGGGATCTTGTTAGCGCTTTATAAATACTTGTATCTGTAAGGCAGAGACCTACTGGGCAGTTGTTCTGATTTGAAAATAGAACATGCACCTTCCTGGTTGTTGAGCACAGATGTTGGCACTATGCAGCCGATATGTGGTAGGCAAGTATGTATCGTTGGGTGTCTTGCCCAAGGACACTTGCTGGAGAGGTGCTGGTCAGGTGTTTTGATTGGAAATCGAACCAGCTCCTCCATGGTTGTAGAGCAATAACGTTGACACGACGCAGCCGATTATCGTGTGGCATGGATGTACGTATCATTGGTTCTCTTGCACACGTACACTTGCTGGAGATGTCCTCCTCTGACCAGGATTCGGACCCGTGTCTTCATTCGTGGAGTTGTAATGTTACCTCTATAAACGTTCTAGACTTCTGCCTGGTGAGAATGTTCTATGGGTTTCTTTAGATTGGTTTACGATAAAACCAAAATGTCTTTACGGAAAACCAAGATATTCTTGTATATAATCATTATAATACGTGATACCAACTAGATGACCCAAGAAGAAGTCTAAACGATCTGTTTGAGTCAGGAATTATTATTTTATTGTTTTAGATGCTTTCTGGGACACGTTTTAGAATTTACATGAGAAGCGAGTATTTATTTTCACCCCATTTGTATTATCGGCACTAAAATAGGAAGGAATGAAGAAGTCCGACAGAATAAGTCTTTCTGTCAACCTATGTTACTATGTCATTAAGGTGCAGCAGTATTCCTGGGCAGCCATATATCATATGTATATTTTTATAGGTTGCGGTGAGCGATTATGCAGACCGGTGGAGCTCCAGGCCTCCAAAAATAGATGGGATCTCTGCAAGCTGACCTGTCGTTGGCTTCACGTTGCGTTGCAGTTATGGAGACACTTAATTACTCATAAGAAGAAATGAGTATAAGAAACGTATTGTAGGGCAGGATTTCCCAGCTCTTGGGGAACACTTGCATCCGTTATGGTAGTGTTGCTACCGTGACCAATGTCGTTTTACATTTACAGGACAGTAACCAGAGGTTTTTAATTGTCCGTGCTTTTTATTGATTTCTGTGGAGACCGATGTGATTTCCCCAGAGGTGGTATGTGTCTTTGATGGCATGTGTCACAGCGATGGAGAGCAAATCTACCACCTTTACTGCCGATCAAGACCTGGAGCTCGTAAAATAAAAGCGGGCATTAAATCACTCGGTAACACCTCCCTGTTGGATACACAGAATCATTTCCATCATTGTCTGTTGGACATAAAAGGATGGATAATCCCAAGGCATGAGGAAACGAAGGCTTCTACAGTAGATTTCTGCTGGCGTCTACATTTTCTGTCAGTCTGCCTGTTTGGTGGCCACGCTGGCCAGCCTACCTTTTCCTTGGATGTCTGGTAGTCCAGCTCTTCTCACATGGGGATGAGTTTCCTCAGTGCGGAGTCCCTAAACCGACTTTCGCCCTACTCATCCTAACTAAGGGCAGCCATGTTTTACGGATGATCTTTATTCCAATGACCACCTTGACCAAGACCATCAGGTCTATTCACTAAATGGTTATACTCAGGAGAATTGGCAGGAGAAGTGAATATTCTAGGTCAAAATAGCCAAACCAGAAAAATTCTCCCATTAATCTTACTTTCCAAATCGACCATTTGATCTAGATTGTTCTCTTCTCCTGCCAGTTCTCCTGAGTTTCACCTTTTTGTGAATAGACCTGTATATTAGGATTATTCCTACTAAGATAACGACGAGAATTAGGGCCTCCTTAATTGTATGTGACCTATATTTGCAGTATGTTTACATTTACTTGGCCCATAATGTGTCTGAATATTCATTTGTTTTAGAAGTCCATAACTGTATGATTGTTAAACACATGATTGGACTCTCGTGAGCACTGCAGTTTATGCTCCTGTAATTGTGAGTCTAAAGCCGGAGCCAGCAACCTTAGCCCTCCAGATATTTTGGGACTTCACCTCCCATGATGCTCAGCCATTCAATAGGTTGGCCGATGAACCATGGGAAATGTAGTTTCAGAACATCTGGAGGGCCAAGGTTGCCGACCCCTTTAGTAGAGCATCATGGATTTATAAGGCTAGTTTTAACCCCTTAAGGACCAATGACGTAACTGTTCTGTCATAAATGCATTGACTTTAAAAACCCTGAGTCGTTGAGGGGTTAAAACCCCATTAGAATGATCCTTTATTTTGTGATGCAAAGGTTGATTCTTCCTGGGTTCCAGGACCGCTGTGATCAATCTGTCATCTTTCTGCAGGCAAGAAAAGTTACACCTGGACAGCCTTCATGCCATGCGGCATGTGCAAGACATGGCTCCACGCCAACGCAGGAGGATTCGGAATGAGGAACCACGAGAGAGCTACCCGAGGAAAATGAAGTAGGTGTTTGCATGGGGGAATGGACACACACACCGGCAACCAAATTCAAATCCGATAAATGGAAAGCAAATGTTTAATACATGTATTTGATGCTGAAATATGAGCAGGGGTACGTGGTATTAGCATTAATCTAGCATACTTGGTCTCGGGGTCATCCCCTTTACAAATCCTAAAATGAACAAGATTTTTTTATATATGTAGCACAGGATATTACCTCTTATTACCTATAGAAGGATTCAGATAGCATGCTATGTCATGAGTACGTGCGAGAAATCTGCACCAATCCCGGACAGCACTGAGAGCCAAGTATGGGGAAAATATGATGTGGATTACAAAGATTTGCCAAGATGTAATCACGTATATGCAGAGAAGCAGCCAGTTTTCATGCACTTTGTTGTATGAAATATGAAGCATTGTAAAGGTGTGGTTAGAGGCCTATATGAGATATGGGACAAACTGGACCTATTTAGCCTGCACTGATGTGTCAAGGCACAATGCTTCTGCACTGTAAGAGTAACCCTAACGCAAGCATAAATAGTAACCTAACCCAAATTCCAAACCCTAAAACGATCACAAACCGTAATCTAAACAAAATGACAAACCCAATAAAAAGCACAAACCGTAACCTAACCCTAATGACGAACCCTAACCCTAAAACAAATGCAAATGTTAACCTAACCCTAAAACAAACCCAAATGGTAACCTAACACTAAAGCAAGCACAAATAGTAACCTAACCCTGATTCCAAACCCTAAAATGAGCACAAACCGTAACTTAAACATAATGACAAACCCAATAAAGAGCACAAACCGTAACCTAACCCGAATGACAAACCCTAACTTTAAAACAAACACAAATAGTAACCTGACCCTAAAGCAAACACAAATATTAAACCTAACCCTAAAGCAAACACAAATAGTGAGCCTAACTCTAAAGGCAAACCCAAATAGTAACCCTAAAACAAACACAAATAGTAACTTAACCCTAAAGCAAGCAAATAGTAACCTAACCCTAAAGCAAGCACAAATGGTAACCTAACCCTAAAGCAAACACAAATGGTAACCTAGCACTAATTCCAAACCCTAACCCTAAAATGAGCACAAACCATAACGTAAACATAATGACAAAGCCCATAAAAAGCACAAACCGTAACCTAACCCTAATGATAAACCCTAACTTTAAAACGAACACAAATAGTAACCTGACCCTAAAGTAAACACAAATAGTAAACCTAACCCTAAAGCAAACACAATTAGTAACTCTAACCCTAAAGCAAACACATAGTTTCCAACCCCAACCCTTCTAGATTGTGAGTTCCTACGGGAATAGGGCCATCATCTCCTCCTGTACTGTTTGTCAAATGTTGTTCAAATGTATTGTAACCCTGTCTGTACTGTGCTTATTGTACAGCGCTGCGGAATATGCTGGCACTTTATAAATAAAGAATAATAATAATCGTAACCTAACCCTACAACAAACACAAATAGCAACCTAACCCTAATTACAAAAATCCTAACCCTATAAGTCTATAACTTCCAAAAAACATATTCTTTTGCATTTGAATACTTTTGATTGCTCGCTAGAATGGTTTCTGAAAAACGATGCCTAGCATTTCATTTGGAAGCGTCCAGATTGAGCAGTCTTTTCTGGTTCTGTGACTTAATTATCATGTAATTTTTATCGGTGGCCATGAGGTGGCGACCTTTACCAAATGAGACCAGCCATGTAAGCTTCTGTTATGTTAGACACCGTAAACAGCAATAACGAAGTGTCTGTATACAGGGAGCAGGGGGATCACGAAGGTGGGACCACTCAGATAAGGTTGATTGCTCACACTGTGTATAGTGTCCCTTTAAGTTAGGAACATGCACGTGTGGATGATCTTCCTTTTAAACACGTTTCGTGTGCTTTACTGTGGTTTTTTTGCGCAATATTGTGTCCTACAACATTACTATTACACAGTACGTTTTTTTTACTATTTTTATTGGTTTTCTTTCTTTTTTTCTTTGCTTCAAGGGCAACTTGGACAATGCTACAATTTCTATAGTACTGACATTTCACGCTGTATCTCTGCGCGGCTGTATTGTTGACATTTTACTCGTATTCTTGAGAGTCTCATTTCACTTCGCTTTACCTTCATCTTACTGCATCAAAGTATCCTGTGTGAGTCAGCGTGTTGCGTCACCGTGCTGCTATAAGCTGATCATCCTGCTTCTTCTCATGCTAAGCCGGAGAACGCTACCAATAGTGCGCTTCCTATTTTGCATTTATAGAGCTGCGTGCGGTAATTCCATTTATTTCGTTGCGCATTGTCTTCGTTCCAGGAGCTCGAGCTTCTATGCAGGATTATCCGACTGACCCTAAAGCTGCACCTCTGTTCTTCACATGGTGACATTCCACCTGATGAATACCAATTTAGTGATATGACGGATTAAGTGATCTAGTTCTGTGATAGTCCAGTGGTTCTGTCAATCATCTCGCCACCATCGTATGCCTAGGTTCTCCACCGTCTTGTGAACCCTCCATCAGGGATGTGTAATCTAATCTTGTGGGTTGAGGAGGACATCGACGGAGTAATTTCCATTTGTTTTCATTTATTTATAGACTGTGGTTTGTGCCACTGAGCAATGTGTTATACAGAAACCACAATGCTACACGGGCTTAAGCCAACACCACTTCTTGCCTGGTTGTGTACATCCGAGCAGAGTAACTTTGTCATTGGCCGCTGATGGCCAACTCTTGCCGCACATTGCTCCTCAGCTTCGGCTCAGGGGCTCCTGAACCCTGAAACTTTACTGTGTAATTTGTACTCCAATGCAACTTGCGTACCATAGGAACCGCAAATTGCGCGTCGCAACGGGACTTGAGCACTTCACATACGCAAGTCCCGTAGCGACTGCACCCAACGATGGATCGGAGCTCCCCCGCACATGCACCACCCAGAGTTTCTGCCTGACCAGGGGAAGAAGGAGGGCACTCCTCACATCCTGATCACTATCTTTTTAGTGTCCCTTTAATGTCCTGGCACTATATGTCCCTTAAGGTCAGTGGATTGATACAGATCCTGAATCCTTGCAGCTTCTGTTAAAGTCAAGCCTCGTGGCTGGTCTTTCTTCTCCTTTGGGACCCAGGCTGGTGCAGAATTGTATATGTGCCCTTCTGTACGTTTTCCTTTCAATTACTCTTGCATGGCAGCTGCCTCTGACTGTTCAGCGTGTTCGTGCTTAAATTCACAGGCAGGTCTCATGAATAGCCAGGCCTCCTTCCATGGACACTGAGAGGCATCTGGCAGGTCTCGGTCACAAGGGGCTACCATATGAGAATGAGTAACTACATGTTGCCAAATCACTACCAGAGGTAGAACGTAACTGAATTATACCAGAAACTGAAAAATGTAGTGTACAAACGGTGGTGAGAGACCAAAGGGTTTTTACCCCTATAATTTCAAAGGAACTTCAGTTACACTGATGAAAACATCAGGGTACTAGTGTCTCCCAGAGACCAAATTAATATTTAACTTTTATTGAACATGATTAAAAAAGGGAGGTCAAACATATAAACATAGATAGACAGTGCTCACAAAACGACAATAAAACCAATTCTGCTAAAGATAATATAATTGATTGGCAATAGGGACAGTGGTCAACAGTAGGTGGTCAATATAATAAGTGACCAGCTTAGGTTGCCCCAAATGGTGATAACAATAGGAAGTATAAAGCACTTGTTGGCAATGTGAGATCATAAAGTGCTGGGAAGTACTTGTTAATGATGGAAATGTAAGAATCGGCGAATAAGTAGTCAATGTGATAAGTAACCTTCAAGGGTCACCACAGAACAGTATTGAGGAAATATAGACGCCAAATCTGTTGATGGGTGTGTTACAGCCGAAAGTAATGACCAGCATTTAATGTAAACAATTTTTGACCTTCAAGGGTCATCTAGAATATAGTAACATTTTTATTGTTGCAATATTCTGTGATTTCATATGGTTAATAGGTTGTTACATCTTAGATGACCCTTGAAGGTCATTTTTGTAATTTCTGCATTCATTGCTGGCTATTGTTCCTTGCTGGAATATATTGAATTTTATCAGCAGACTTGGTATCTGTGCCTTCCCAATTGTAGCACAGGACTTCATATCGCTAACAAGCATCTACACCTCTTATTGTGACATCTTTTTGTGTTGCAATATATTGTGATCTCATATTGCCAATAAGTTATCACACTCTAGATGATCCTTGAAGGTCAAAAATGTTCATATCAACTGCTGGTTATTACTTTCGGCTGCAATATATTTACCAACAAATTTAGCATCTGCACTTTCCCAACAATCCTGTAGTGACCCCTGAAGGTTACTTATTATATTGACTATTTATTTGCCGTTCCTTATTATCTGCAACATGTTGTGATCTTATATTGTCAATAAGTTACTATATTCTAGATGACCCTTGAAGGTCAAAAATTGTTTACATTAAATGCTGGTCATTACTTTCGGCTGTAACACACCCATCAACAGATTTGGCGTCTATATTTCCTCAATACTGTTCTGTGGTGACCCTTGAAGGTTACTTATCACATTGACTACTTATTCGCCGATTCTTACATTTCCATCATTAACAAGTACTTCCCAGCACTTTATGATCTCACATTGCCAACAAGTGCTTTATACTTCCTATTGTTATCACCATTTGGGGCAACCTAAGCTGGTCACTTACTACATGTTGCCACATCCATATTCTTGAAAGATCACAGATGATCTATGTTTGTGGGTTATACATTAGAGTAAGGCCCCCCCCCTTACTGTTTTTTAACTACATTTCCATGAGTCTCCGTCATTCTGAGTACCGGAGCATCGTGGAAGATGTAGTTTCAAAACATCTGGAAGGCTAGGGTTGGTGACCCCTGCATTAGAATAGGATTGACAGGTGAGGCCAAATTTGATAGAGGAACAGCATCAGATTGTTCCTAAATTACTAATGTCTTCCATGTGTTGCCACACACTGTCCTTGTGTAGCCCTCAGCCTTTAAGATCCCATCTGCTACTGGACTTCTTTAATACGGCCCTTCGCGTTGAACAGCTTGACAGCATTTCTTTGTAGCATTGGGCCTTCATTGTCCCACCTACATAAGCCTTACTCTTTCTACATTTCGGAGTTTACTTTTATCCTCCCGTGATGCCCCTATTACCGACGTAGCGTATGCGTACTAATGGCAATCAAATGGTTAATGGTGTTCCCATGATTGCTTCAAACATTTTGTAGAGTACCTCCTGGTGTCAGCGATAGGATCCAGATCCCCCCCCCCAGTCTCTCCGAACATGCATTGTGTCCCATCTCCGTTCTCACCCTTACACCTGCACTTTGCCGGCTGCCAGTTTCCGAGAAGTCGACAGACACCCCCACTCTAATTAAATACACTTAGCCATCATTTACCATCTCTGTTCTAAAAAAGTAATAGAATCAAGCAATTATCTTCTAGTTTTTTTTCTCCTCTCATTTCTCTGCGGCTCCTCTCTCTCTCGTTACTTGTCGATCATTGAAAATCTCGTTAGAAGTGCTGGACTGCTTCTCTCTGTCTCCGGATAGATTATTTTCTTCTTGTATCCATGTAACCGCCTGGGAGTACAGCGGATAACCTTTGGCGCCCCAGACGTTTAGGAACTGCATTTGACATGATTCTCATCTTTTATTTTAACTTACAGAGTTGCACATGGACTTGTTGAACATCATGCTAAATTTATTTATTTATAAAGTATTTTACCAGGAAGGATACATTGAGATTTCTCTCGTTTTTAAGTATGTTCTGTGTTCAAGACCATTGTATTTCTGTAACGACTGTAACAATTCAAAATAATAAAAATGCAAGATATTAAAAATAAAACACAAATATACAGATTAACCCAGAATAAATATGTAGGAAATAGGTTTACAGGTGCATTCTGTATTGAGGTATATTAATAGAAATCTCTTAAGGGACTTTGAAGATTTGATGGCGTCTGGGAGGTTATTCCATCGTTGCGGTGCTCTGTGGGAAAATGAGGATCGAGCCACTTTCTTTTTGTATTGCGGTATTGCAAGTAAGGTGCTGGTCCTGGATCGGAGGTTATAGGATGAGGGACCTGCTGGGGGAAGCAGTCTATTCAGGTAGGGTGGCAGCTTCCCAGAAAAGCTCTTAAACACCAGGTTAGAAAGGTGACAGGTGCATCTGGATTCCAGCGATGGCCAGTTTAGCTCTTTTAACATGTCACAATGGTGGGTCATGTAGTTACATTGTATAACTCATTCTGCCGCTTTGTGCTACAATGTAGTAAGTTTATGAAGGTGCGTTTGCGGGGTAGCGGCATACACTACATCTCCGTATTCAATATGTAGATTACAAGAAACTGGATCGCTGGCCCTAACCTTTCTGATCTTAAGTGATTGTATGGATGCAGGAGATGAAGCAGATGATTTTTCTGCTTGTAACTGCCATAACTTGCCTCGTCGCCCTACTGTTTGGGGACTATGGGGCTGATTAAAATTTTTGCCAGTGTTTGCAATTTAGGGGGCTACTCAAAGAGCTGGTGATTCCCAAAGTTTTCCATAAGGGTCTACTGCAGGAGTCCACAACCTTGGCCATCCGGAGTTTGGATGAGCCTCATGGTAGATCTACTTCCAAATCTATTGGGTGGCAGGGCATCAAGGGAGATGTAGTTCAAAAACACTTGGAAGGTCAAGGTTGCTGACCTCCCCCTGCTCTACCAGAACGACTGCAGTAACTGCACTCAGTTGGCCATCAGAGTAGAGCTACTGCCTTCTTTTCAGCAGAGCAGGGGGTAATCAACCTTGACCTCTCCAGATGTTTTGGGACGCAGTCTTCCATGATGCCCTGTCACTCAATAGGTTGGACGAGCATCAAGGGACATGTAGTTCCAGAAGATCAGAAATGGGCCTAAGGTTGATGACCACTGCTCTGCTGGAAGGAAGTCCGTAGCCGTAGCTGGCAAACTGAGTACAGCTACTGCCTTCCTTCCAACAGAGCAGGGATCAACATTGGTCCCTCCAGATGTTCTAGAACTACATTTCGCTTGATGCTCATCCAACCTAATGAGAGGCAGGATATTAGTTCCTGAAGGTCCGAGGCTGCTAACACCTGCTGTACTGTAACGAAAGCAGTAACTGCATTCAGGCTGGGAAATAGTTGGCTGTTGAGGTTCTATTATTTTAATATGTATGAATGTTGGTTTAGCATTTTTTAAACACATAGATTAAGGCCACGTTTGCTGAAAAGCCAAGTTTTTCTCTTGTTTCCCTTTAAAACGTTTCGCAATAGCATGATTAATCCAGATTTTATGGATCGCGCTCTACAGGCGTCATCAAAAAGTTGTATCATCCAATGTATGCAGTTCCTAGATGTGAAGGAAATGTAATTAGCACATTAATATTAATCTCTTTTTAGATCCAGAAGGATCAGAGATGTAAAAGGTCTTTCTTTTATAGTAGTTGCAAGCATTCCTTTTAAATTAAAGTCTTAACTTTTCATATTGATTAGACCTTTTCAAGTCCTCTATAGTTGGGATTAGTGTGACTCGACCTAGTATTTTACCAGATCACCGAGAAACACACACACACCTATCCGATGTTGCTACATTTCACTTAGCAGGGGATGCAGTTCAGGGTCACAAGAAACTTTGTGCCATTTTGGGACATGAAACCACATCCCGCGGTGTCCTTGCAGTGCTTCCTCAAGGGTGTTCCTCGGAGACACGACTAGACTCCACCAGAGGAACATATGAGCGCTTGGTGTTTTATTCTGCAATACTAAACCACCCAATGCAGCATTTATTTCTTTTTGGTCTTTCCACTACCCTTTCTCTACACAATGTTAATTTTGACAGCAAATTTTAGTTTTAGTCAGTCTGACTAAAATGCCATTTAGTTTGTCATATTTTAGTCGTCTGAATTGTTTTTGTTGACTAAATGTCAAGATTTTAAGCGACTAAACCTAGAGCAGATTTAAATCAACTGAAATCTAATAGGTTTAAAGTGTATTCTGTATTATTTAAGCATTTATCTCGCATTTCCAAGCTCACTACTAGGGATGAGCTGTTCGGGTTCGGACGGTTCGGGGTTCGACCCGAACTTAGCCTGTTCGTTGAGATCGCGAACACCGAACATTTCCGGGTGTTCGCCACATGTTCGACCACAATGCATTTTCCCACTGGCCTGAAGCTCGTAATTGGCTACAGCCTTGCACCTGACCACAGGTCTGGTGCAAGACTGGTTCAACACTATGCCAATCACCGCTCAGCGTCCTGATTGGGCAAATTTTGGCCAATCATGGGCTCACAGAGCTAAGTCCCGCAGCACACTATATAATGTTTCCACGCACCGATTCTGCACACATGTCAGAGGAGATTTCAAAGGAAATAGTTGTGTGTTGTTACTGCCGGTCTGCCACGCTACTGGGGGGGTCTGGGGGGTCTCATTTCTACCAAATATCAGGGAATTTAGGTGATGTGTGTCTTGTCACTGTGCCAGCAAGTTTTTTTGGAGTTTACAACTTTCTTTAAAACATTTGTGAATTAAGGTGATCTTTTGGGTCTTGTCACTGTGCCAACAAATCTTTTTGGGGCTCACTAATTTCTTTAAAACATTTGTGAATTAAGGTGATCTGTGTCTCGTCACACATCCAGTACCACGCAGTATTTTGGGGCTCACTAATTTCTTTAAAACACTTGTGAATTGAGGTGATCTGTGTCTCGTCACTGGCTGCCAGCTATCAGTGTGTCTCACTGAGTTATACCAGAGTTATTTAAATCTTTATACCAGAGTTGAATCAGAGTTCTGTATATATTAATCTATAAATCACTCACCATGTCTGAAAGAACAAAAAGGACAGGCAGACGCTCCCAGACACAGATAAGAGGGCAAGCAGCCCCTGTGTCAGGAGGCTGTGTCTCTGGTCGTGGTGGACGTGGTGCATCCTCTGCAGGGGCACGCTTGTCCTTTCTAACTGGTGCTGGCCGTCTTAAGCAGCAGCAACCTACAGAGGACTTGGTGGATTGGCTAACCAGGCCATCCTCATCCTCCAAGTCCTCTGCCAGCCAGGCTTCTAGTGCTTTACAGTCCACCTCAGCTGCCAAAGCATCTAATGCAGCCTCCATGTCCACAGCTACTCCTGCCGTAGCCTCGCTATCACACACGGAGGAGACAGCTGAATTGTTTGACTACAATGAGAGTTACATGCTGCTTGAGGATGCGCAGCAAGTACAGTGCTCTGATTCAATCTCTGAGGTTGAGCAAGGGAGTATAATCAACCTAGAGGAAGGGGGTGCCAGTGATGACACACAAATAACTGGCACTCATGTTGCCACAGCAGCTGCAGCATACTGCCAAGTTGGCTCCAGTGACGAGGAGATAGGGGGTGAAGATGACATTGATGATGATGAGGTCACTGACTCCATCTGGGTGCCAGATCGGACTGAGGAATCAAGTGAGGAGGAGGCACAGCAAACACGAGGCACAACATCCTCTGTGACCAACCGTAGCACTAGCCAGTCCAAGGCATCACATGTCAGAGCTGCTCCGGTGCAGAGCGCTGTTGTCTCAAAGAACACATGCAGGAACTCTGCTGTCTGGGAGTTTTTTAAGAAATGTGCAGCAGACCCCACCGTTGCTATTTGTAATCTATGTCAGAGGAGGCTGAAGCGTGGGATAAACACCGGACACTTGGGTACCACGTGCTTGAGGCGACATATGAACAAGTGCCACACATCCTGTGGCGCAAAACTTTGCGTAGGTCCTCCTCCTCATCTGTCTCTACCCACACTGTATGTCCTGCCATGTCATTGCCTACAACCTCCACCGACAGGGATGATGCTACAGTAATGGATGTACCAGCAGGTCCTTCCACACAATGTGACATCATCCCAGTAGCTGAAGATTTACGCAGTCAGATTACATTGCCGCAGCTGCTGCAGCGAAAGAAAAAATATAGTCCCAACCATCCCCAAGCACAGCGTCTAAATGCCAGTTTAGCAAAATTACTCGCATTGCAGCTGCTGCCTTTCCAGCTGGTGGACTCTGTTCCCTTCCGTGAATGTGCTGTACCACAGTGGCAGATTCCAAAACGCCATTACTTTTCACGCAAGGCCATTCCAGCACTATACCAGCACGTGGAAGACAATGTTATCCAGTCATTGGGAAAGGCAGTCAGCAGCAAGGTGCATGTCACTTTAGACACGTGGTCCAGCAAGCATGGACAGGGTCGTTACCCAGGGTGCCGTGAAGGAAATGTAACTCTGATTGCAGCTGGGAGGGATCAAAGACGGGGCTCTGTGCTGGAGCTTGTTCATCCACCACGCCTCCAGAAAGCTGCTTGTATGAGGTCTGTCTGCTCCACCACCACCACCACCACCTCTTCCTCCTCTTCATCCTCCTCCTCCTTCTCTGTCTCTGGCGAAGTGGCAGTTAAACTGACGCCTGACAGGGTTTATGCAATGGCTCAAGCAAAAAGATGCCATACTGTGCTTGAGCTGGTTTGTTTAGGGGACAGGAGCCATATCGGGCCAGAAATTCTGTCAGCTCTGCAGGGGCAAGTGCAGAGATGGTTAACACCATGCCAGCTTGAGCTGGGAATGGTCCTCTGTGATAATGGCAGCAACCTTCTCTCCGCTCTACGCCAGGGTAAGTTGACGCATGTACCATGCCTAGCACACGTCCTAAATCTGGTGGTACAGCGTTTCCTAACCAAGTACCCAGGGCTGCCAGAGCTTCTCATCCAGGCCAGAAAAGTCTGCAGCCACTTCAGACGGTCATTCCCAGCAAGCGTTCGCCTGGCAGAAATTCAAAGAGAATTCCACCTTCCTACAAACCGTCTGATCTGTGACATGCCCACCAGGTGGAACTCGACATTAGCAATGCTGCAGCGTCTGCACAAGTTGCAGAGCTCATCCTGCCCGCACAGAGGGAGCACAGGATGAAAAAACTTGGACGCTCTAAAGCAACACTTGGTAATCTACCAGTGCCTGGAAAGGTGTTACACAAGTGCTGACACACGTGCTTCTGAGGCTGCGGGTGATCAGAGGAATAGCGGTGAAGGCCAGGGCCGCTTGACTGATGCTTTTTTAAATTTTTTTAGTCCACGACGCCCAAGGACGTCAAATGTAGGCACCCATTGCCAGCATCTTCACCATATGGTGCAGGACTACCTAGGGGCAAGGGCAGACCTGGATACCTTTCCAGCAGATGATCCATTGGCTTACTGGGTGTTGAGATTGGATCACTGGCCAGAATTTAGCCAATATGCTATGCAGCTACTAGGTTGCCCTTCATCTAGCGTGCTTTCCGAAAGGACGTTCAGTGCCGCTGGAGGTTTTGTCACCGACAAAAGAGTGCGCCTGTCCACCGACTCTGTAGACCGGCTGACATTTATAAAAATTAATCAGTCCTGGATCAGCAGCTATCAATCCCCTGATGCTGAAGTAATGGAATAGATAGGGGATGTTCTCTTCTGCATTCACAAAACCTCAGCACTGAACTCTTCCACAATACCACAAAAGGGTTACGGTGTGAAGGCACTTGCGGCCATGAAAGGCACAATATTTGGCTGCACTGACGCCTGTGCCAGATTTATATCATTTTATTTTTTTGAACCGCAGGGTCCAACCCTGCACTCTTCCACAATACCACAGAGGGGTTACTGTATGATGATACTTGCTGGCCTGGCATTAAAGGCACAATATCTGGGTGCACTGATGCCCATTACCAGATCAAAAACTTTTCAATATAGGACCGCAAAGTCCACCCCTGTATTCTTCCACAATACCACAGAGGAGTTACTGTATGATGATACTTGTTGCCCTGGCAGTCTTGCACCAAAGGCAGAATATCTGGGTGCACTGACGCCCATTCCCAGATTCATATCTTTTTAATATAGGACCGCATGGTCCACCCCTGCATTCTTCCACAATACCACAGAGGGGTTACTGTATGATAGTACTTGCATGCCTGACACTAAAGGCACAATATCTGGGTGCACTGCCACTGACGCCTGTATCAGATTCATATCCTCAGAGGGGTTACGGTGTGACGGCACTGTTGCCGACGCTAAAAGACCAATTTTAAAGCACCTATTGTTACTTTCATCCAAAGCCTGCATAAGTTTCACAATAATTTAGCCAAAAAAAATCACAACTTTTTCTGCGCGTCCTAAAATGTCTTTTCATACAGGCTGCCGCCCCAAGCAGTTATTTATGGATAGATGAAAAGGAAAAGCATTTACCGTCATATGAAACGTCATTTTTTTTGTTTAAGTGTTTCTATACATCCTAGAAATCCGCCACTTCACGGGCAGGCTATGGGGACCTCCTAGGCATGATATTTGAAGGAATTTTTGGTTTTTATTTTTAACCCTTATTTCATGGAAAACACACTGTCCCTTAAAAAACGTTTTTTTTTTTTACTTTGTCCTTGTTTCCTGTCCCCCAGGGCACTACCCGGACCCCCATTCACCTTTTATGGCAAATATGTAGCATATATGCCCTCTTGGGGGGGGCACTCTAAAAAACCGAATTTTCAGCCCCATTGACTTGCATGGGGTTTGTGTTCGGGTTCGGTCCCGAACAAATGGGAAGTTCGGGTTCGGGCTCGAACCGAACTCGGGGAGTGTTCGGCTCATCCCTACTCACTATATACTCTTGGAGTAACAGCTTATCATTTGTCATTTTTGTCATTTGTCATTTTGTCATTTTTCTCTTCATTGATTGGATCTCTTCCCAAATAGTCCCTCTTCAACATCTTTTTTACTTGAAAAGAAGGTTCTTTTTATTGGTTCCAAGGGTATTGGTGTGTCCCGAATACACCCAAGCATTACTACGGAGCCAGTGGATACGGCACAGGCTCCATATCACGTGAGTTTTGTCCTGTTGGAAGCTGTATTCATTTGCCTCTGCTGTACTGAATTACACTATGGTCCACTCTTTGTGTCCTTCTTTACATGGTCCATATTATATATCTAGAGGGCGTATGAAGATGGGTCCCTTCAGGGATGACCCTGTCCCAACGCTTTCATATAGAGCCTTGAATTGTACAGGCTCTGGTGCATGTGAGTGAAGCTTTATCACAAGAATTTTATCACACTATTTTTACATATGTATTGCGCAATGTGCCTTTTTCTTTCTTTTTTTACATGCTTACAAAAGTACTGGCCCAGCCATATATATATGTTTTGGTAATTGTATGCAATTTTTTTCAGTTATACACACCCAATGCAATATCAGTGTGTAACTTTAAGTCTGGCTTTCCGTGGTTGCGGGATCTGCACCTGCACTTTCTCAATCTTTTGTATACTCTTCAACATCTTAGTCTAGTTATTATTAGTTAGTGGCAATAATTAATAGTAATTTACCAAGTAAAAGGTCAATGGATTTTTGTCGAAGTCTTTGATCAAAATTATTAGTCAACAAAATGAACACTGGAAATGGTAAAAAGGACTGCAGATGTAGTCCATATACAGAACTGGATGGAGTAGAGGTAACGTCACTGCTTTATAACCGTGGAAAGAGACTGTGGCGACACATTCGATCCCGGCAAGAGCACCTCTCCAGGAAGTGTTCTTGGGCAAGACACCTAATGGTACATACTCACCACCCACGATATACTTGAAAACGAGAGAAATCTTAAGATATCCTTCCTGGTAAAATGCGTGCTCAGAAAAGAAAAAAAACCAAAAAAAACAGTCAATGGAGAATGAAGTTGTGTTTTTTGAGGGGAGGAATAAGATCAGCCTTGTAGATCAGATGCCCATAAAACAAGGGCAATTCAGCAAGAACCAGTGGACTGCTATGAAATACACGCTTTCCCCCCACAAAGTGTTTTTCTTTTTGAGGAGTCGCCATGACCACTTTAGTTCCCAGAGGGCCTGGTCTTCCTACCCTCACCCACCACATTTCTGTAAAATTTAGTTGGGTATTTATTTGTATGTGTGACTTCTCCGGTGGATCAGCTTTCACGGTTATATAGGCATCTTCATGTCTTGTGGTCCCTTTGCAGTAATAAATACTTGCTTTCCTGTCGTGGCAAAATCGTGAAAGGAAGATCAGGCTTCGGGTGTTATTGATTTGTTTGTGTCAGGAATTGTTCCTGGAAGCCTGTCATGAGGGAACACAAGCCACATTTAGTTCTAGGAGGCTCACATTGCGAGCATCTTCTTTTCACCTGCTCTGAGGCAGATGGTCACATCGGGTCAGTTCTCGGGTAGAGTTATTCCTGGTTGGGCAATAAGGAAAGTGGATCACCCTGGTAAAATATTTGATCTATACGTTGCAAAATTATTGGCCGTTTCAAAGGACTTTGAGTGCTTGTAGCTTTGAGAACGTGTGAGTTTTGGGTCTCCACCAGGGAGGCCATTTTGTCTTGTATAAGAAGTCCACTCTTTGACCATCAACATCCCAGTTTAGAGACTCTAGGTGGTCTTCATTCTTTGATAGACTTTATATTCCCACCTATGGTATGGAATAAGACTCTTCCGTAATCTCAAGGTTGCCAACAGGTATCCTTTGAACTAAATGGCTTATATTTTTAACATTATCAAACCACAGCTGATGGGAAAGCGCTATAACTGGTCCATGACCATTGACCAGACATACTACATTTCCCACAAACTGCATTCTCTTCTAGTCCTTTCATCATCGATCACTATTCTTTGACGGTTGTAGGGCAACATGATAGTGTATTGGGCAGTTAATGACCTTTCCATAGAAGGCCTGGATGTATGGCTTCATCGTAAGTGGTGCATATAATACCTCGAGAGTCAGAGTAGAGGTTTAATCCTTTAGTGAACCAACAAAAATAGTGACAGCCTCGGGTTTTACACAAGGATCTTGCCGTCCCGTCTGTGGATAAAGGAACGATTTTTAAACAGCAGCAACTGGAATCAAAAATGGTTTCCACCCCGGAACTTACCAGTTGCTCTCAGTCGTCGATAGCCAAGTCTGACATGATGCCTTGGAGATTGAGGAATGGCGGCTGCCATGTAAATTAAAATTACAGACACTCCTGTAAAAGTCTTGTAAATCCACTTTATTTCACAAAAGTCACAGATATTGAAGGGGGGGAAAAAGTGTGCGAAACTTAAACTCCAACAACCTGTAATGTTGAAATTGTATACAAAAATATATAGGTGTATCCTATACGTCAAGGGTCGGCATATTTGGCTGCTTTAGAGCTACATCTCCCATGATGCTCAGCCACCCATTAGGTTTGGCAGAGACTCGTGGTAAATGCAATTTCAAAACATCTAAATGCCAAGGCGTAACTTAAGTGGATGTGAGTATGCCAACAGATAAAAGGAGATTTTTAATTGGTTACATTTGATATAGAATAAGACAATGCTTTTAAGTACAGTTTTATACAAGTACACTCAGGAAGCACTCAATGTAAATGAACTCCATAATGCCTCGTCGTAGTAGCAGCCCTTGACTCTGGATGAGCTGATGATGTCCGTTCTCATTGCCGCTAGGAGAGCCGTGGAGCGTCTGTACCAGGAAAACCACCAGAGACTGGAACACAACAAGAGGGCTGACGTGAACATACAGGAGGTGAGCAAAGGTTCATTAACAGATTATGGCCATTACATAACTCTCCCACAGACTTTTTTTCTGCCATTTTTTTTTTTTAACTTTCTTTTGACACTGATGAATTTTTAACATTTGCACTGAGCTTTTCATATTTTAATGGAACTTTTCAAAAAAATCTGCATTCGTGTTTTTGGCATGGATTTCTCCAATACTGGCCAATCCATGGGTCCTGATGGGGCCCCATGGCTCCATGCGGCACTTTTACAGGTGCAGCCTTTGCCTCCCCTAAGATACCACGGCCAGCTGGCACTTCCTATAGGGCGCCAGACTGGGGAGGCCCAAAAAAAATATGAATCTCTGCTCATTAGCAATGGATTCAGATTTCTGCCCTCAGTCTCTGAGCAATAAACGTCTGTACTATGATCGAGTACAGACTGCATTCGTGCAAAGCTCAGCGATGTGTCAGAGTGCTGGTGCCCTGACTTGCTGAGAGCTCAGCACCAGAAGAGACAGGGCCTCTCCTGCCAGGAACCCCAGGAAGACATGTCCCCTACTCTGCACACCCCTGCCTTGTGGACCGCCAGGTATTTGGCCCCCGTCTGTGCACAAAAGGTAAGTAGAGAATAGAATAGGTTTCAGCACCAGGGATACCAGCTCTGGAGCCCCGAGGGGCCGCTGTCCTCGGTGTTGAAAAGAATTCAGCACCATAGAAAGCCCCCGCCAAACGCAGCCAGACTGAAGAAAAAACAAAACTCTGCATTCAGCAAAGAAAAAAAAAAAGCCCAATTTTAAAATAAAATTAGGAATTCAAAAAAAAAAAAAAAAAACACAAATCACGAAAAATGCCAAAAACAAAAACTGTTTGCTGCAAGTGAAAAGAAACCGTTGAATAAATATTTAATACAAAGACACAGAATATTTTTTACATTGAAACCTATGGGATTATCTTGTCTGGCTGGTGTTTTTATTGTATATTTCAGCACTAAGGACAGAGAGTATCTTTTTTTTTTTGTTACCTCAATTCAAGTAATTAAATTAATCCATTTCACATAATAACCAATTAAAGGTAAATACAAAACAACGAATCGCGGTAACATAACGAACGCACCGAAATGGACAAAAGTTAAATTGTTTCATTTCAGATCAATCTATTTTGCCGCGTACATGTCTATTGGCTGTTAGATTTGTTTTCCGTTAAAAGAAATGTAGATTATTTTTTTTTGTGTTGTGTAGATGGGAGTTCTTACACTCTGGTCTAAATGACGTTGGCATTTTCAATCTCCCCCTATGGATGTATAAAATAAGACCATGAAATTCAACCTTGGTCTCTTCTAAATTTCAGTAGGCTTTCTTTTCAGCAAGGTGGGACCCTGGTAAATAGTTGAATAGGTGATGGGACACCTGGGAAAGATGGAGGGGAAATAAAAAAATCCAGATATTTTGGAAAATTTTTAAAAAAATTACTGAACACAACTTCAAATGTGTCCCAGATCAGGAGATTTTTAGGGCCATAGTTGGCCAAGTAGACAAAGCGTTGGGATCTCCCTCTAATCATGGTACACAGAAAAAAACACGTGACATTGGGCTCCATCCCATATTCCTTCAGCTATAGCATTGTAAAAATAAGTAGTGCAAACCTAAAGGTTTACAAGCATACCTGTGACAGTTGGATGGAAGGGCGTAGATTACTGTTTAATGACCGGTGTGATCTTCGCTTGTAGGACCCATTGGTGAAAGATGACTCCACCTGGATTTCAGAAGACAGCAGGACAAGTAGGTTATTTACAGACATCTATAAGGCTGTGAGGCAGACAATGTGTTGTATGCAGGGTCGGATTAAGATCTCTTTGGGCCTGGAGCTGAAGATTTTGGTGGCTTTTTTTGGAATTTAGTGAAATGAAAGCATATTTTAGGTTATTTAATAGTGCAGATACGGGTATATCTAACCAGGCAGTTACTGTGTGAAATCTTAATGAAAAATGTATCAATCATTTGCAGTGTGTAAAATTATTTTTTTCTCATTTTATCATCCAAACCATTGTGGTTTTATATTCTATAGGGAATTCTTGTTAAAAAAAAAAGTGAAATGGGAACCTGTTACTGCATTTTTCTGAGAAAATATAAAATTTTAACCAAAAGATGAATATTTTTGCTTGTGTTTTGGAGGATGAGGTTTTATGAATAATATGACTATATAAACCACTGTCAAGAGATCCTTTTTTGCTCCCAGTGTGGAAAATTAAAAGTTGAGTAATGGCAGTGTTATTGCTCATTTTATATGTGACAATGGACAATGCCATCTCTTTGGAACAAAAAATTACTTTTTTTTGTTTTGTTTTTCTTTTAGATTTTACATGGCCAGACTCTGACCTGTTTAATGACACCTCACTTGACCTCTTGAGGTGTAAAGATTACTGATGCAGGGGTCCAAAGTCCCCCAGTGCTCTTCGGCAGTGCAGTTTAGGTTTTGATGTAACAATTCGTAACAATGGATTGTGCCATTACCTCCACACTTGTTGGTGACATGAGAAATGTGATGGTGGGTTAGTGCAGCATCATTGTTCACTTTAGAATTGAAAAGCGAAAAATATTGCTGTGTGAAAGAAAGTAAAAAAATAATAATAAATATTTCTTTATTATTACAACCAAACCTGGTCATCTTTGGTATCATTGGAAAGGCCATGCTCTGGCCTTTCCAGGGATACCTGACATCACCCTATAGCTGCTATGGAGTTGGAGATACAGAGGTCCAAATGTCCATCAATGCAGATATAGTTATCCTTTCTGTGGGCCTATTCTGGGGCATGGGCCTGGAGCTGCTGCTCCATCCGCCCCTATGTTAATCCAGCCCTGGTTGTATGTCACCCATAGCTTCCTCAAATATCCTTAATATTTAATCTAGAAGAACACGTAGCAGTATAACTTAAATGCAATACGTCTTAAGTGTCACTACAACATTTTTAAATCAGTCTCTTTGGATCCATAAAATAGGTTCGATCATGGTTTACCAGATTGTGTTCATTAAGCGTAGTGTACAAGGTTTTGTTGTCCAAATGTGAAATGGTAAATTTACCGCTAGTCAATCAGTAAATGCTTGATCTAATCTAAAGTGGGGGAAAAAGTTAGGAAAAATCTACAACAACGTTAGAAAATCTTATGAACTCACGTTCTTCGGAGCCTAATCACGTGTCAATTCCTGGCACAAACTCAGGTTTCTTGACAAATTGCAGCCATTTGTGACAGGTGGTGGAAAGACCATTGGTGGGGAGAATACTTCCCTTTCCTATGGAGTGACAGAAGGAGAATATTAAATTGTTTTTTGGGGCGTAGAACTAATTTAAAATGTTAATCAGGGTTTGTGTTAAGCTTTGGATCTCATGCAGGATGTGTGTGTCGTACCAGCAGGCAAAGTGTCTCTTGGAAGGCAATGCTCCTCGTTCAAGCAATGACAGGTTTCGCCTCAAAGGCTTCTTGGCATAACTGTTCCCTCTGCGATGTGGCATTATGTACATCCTGCTGATCCACAATAGCCCGATAATTAGATTTATCAGTTCGTATCTGTGTGACATTGATGCCTCAATCCCATCAGGTTTTGTCATACGCGGATTTATTTGGTCTCTTGATAATACAAACAGGTGACCCAAAAAAAATTAAATTCAAATTCCTTCTAGTTTAAAAAACCCCGGAGCCTATTACAGCACGAGCGGATACATCAGTGGCTCAACTCAGAACAAGAGGGAGCCACCAGAAGATACCGCCTTCAGCACATTGTTCCAGATACGAACCAATGAATAGTGGTTGCATGGGCTTTGCAGGTAACCAGCCGGAGATCAAGTCGAGAAGGAAAGGATGGAGGTCAGGCACAGCAAAGTTCAAGAAAGGAGGCTTAATGTTGCATTGGCGACCTTTATCAAGGGTCCTGAAGTCCATAGGATTATACGTAGATTTACGCTGTCCTGTGCAAGATCACAGAATAGCAGCTCAGAAACCCTGCTTTTTATTTACTTTTTATGAACAACATACCACCTTGGTCACTTGTTTTTCCTCTAGCTGGCCACAAATTAATGATTCCTAGACAAAGTATAGGACCTGTTCATTTACAGCAGGAGCAGATAAAGCATAGCCCTCAGCAAAATTTGTGGTTCAGCTGGAATAGTGTAACCCTTAGGCTAGGGTCAGACGAACGCATTTTTCACGTCGTCCGTGAAAAAGTTCGGTCGAACGAACGTACGTATTTTCCCCCGGAATACGCGATAGCGGTCATACGATGCGCCTTTTCGTCCGTGATTTTGTACGGATCATCAATAAAACACTTTTTGAGTCTGGACGTTATGTTGGCCGGACATTAGCAGCGTCTGACGTCTCCTAATCACGCACACACGCCGCTATGCGGCCGCAGCGCACTCTGTACGTCAGTAGTAGCGGTTTGACGTTCTCGAAAAAATGCGTTCGTTGGCCACTTGCGTTGCGCGGACGAACTTTCGTGCGGCCGTTCGTCGTATGTTCCCCGGCATTGGACGTCATTTGCTGCTAGTACGGCCGTGATTTCGTGCGGCTAAACGCACGTTAAAACTGCGCTAGTCTGACCCTAGCCTTAAACTCTTGAATACGAATATCGAGTACACATGATCTTCAAAACCAAAAGCAGGTGCCCCGATATCAACTATACTCAATGTGGTCAGATTCTGGAGCATTGCAAAGGAAATTTATTTTATTGCAAACTAAATTCCTTTGCAAATGGGCTCCAGAACATGCCCCTGAAGTTTCACACTGGACATGACAGCCGAGGTGTTGAAATTATTTGAAAAGCTTTGACTTACTTTTTTCCTTCAAAAAAGGTAACATTGAGCCCGAGGTGTAATGTACATGTAGCAGCACATTTTGGCCAGTACAAGAAGCCCGTCACATAGGGACCCATCCATTACCCACACAGTAAACCTATATAGAAAGTCATTTTCCATAACACCATCGAGGCCTGTCAGTGGTCTTATGGAAGATTCACTGGTTAGTGAATAGGGTTAAGCCACCACAGCAGACTAGAGCTCTCATCTGGTGACCAATATCATACGGACCTTCATGATAGGATGTTAAATCATTTCGTTGTGACATGGAAAGTGACCAGTTAAAAACGGGTTAAAGGAATAATCTAGTCATAAATCATGGGATGGAAAGCAAGGCGATTTGATTGCGACTCCCCTAAAGTTAAAATCAACTCATTGCCATTTCTGGTTCCAAAGATCCAGTCGTCCAGTGATCGCAAACCCTGACCTCCCCAGAGGTTTCTGAACTACACCTCACATTCTCCAGCATCTGTTGCAAAGAATTCTGGGAATTATAGACCATCAACATCTGGGAGGCCAGAGTTAGAGATCCCTGCCGTAGACTTGCTTCCTTTTGGGGTGAAGGTCACACATCTCACCATGACCATTTCAATTGTCCATGACCAATGGTGACTACGTGGTCCCTGTAAAAGGGCCGCTGCTGTGGATGGGTTTTTCATCTTACACGGTGGATAAAAATGAAAACAGAAAAAAATTACGACCCTGAAACTCAACCCTGAATTTCCTGCCTATAAATACACAAACACATTATTTAATACAAAACCGAGTTTAATAACCTTCTATTTGGGTAAACAAAAAGCAAATTAATGTCCCCCCGCTGTTAGCAAAGCTCCACGAAACCCTGCGCCTTTTGTACAAAGAGCAAAGCCCGGTGGTGCAGTCGTCGCGTTGCGGCTGTGTCAGGAGTTAATTAGAAGGTGCAGAAACAGGAACAACACAACCAATTAGCCCTAATTGTACGCGGTCACATTGACTGTCTGGAGCAGACGAGACTGCGCTGGGTGGTGGGGATTGTCGTAAAAACAACTGCGAGTTACCCTTTTAATGTATTTAATAATCTAGATTTTTTTTTTAACAATAATTACGGCTCAAACACCCATTCAGTGCCGCACGGGTACAACTGTAAGATTTCCGATTCAGCCGTTTTTGCCTGAAGATGTAATTCTCCATGAATTCGCTGCTCATTGATCAATCCCTCCAGTAGGTGAAGATTTATGGGTGTCCATGTGCGTCCAGAAAAGGAAATAACGGTTAGCCAAGGGATGTATCATTTTACCTTTTTCTATTAATGTTCGAGATTTTGGTACAACAACCCCCCCCTCTCCAAATCAACTTCTTGCCATAACAGTTCACTTTTTTCTGGGCCTAAATTGGAGTATGGCCTCCGTGCCGCATCTACAAGGCCAAAACATTGATCGGGAGCTGCGGTTCCTCTCGTGCGGAGGAGCCGTCCTTGGCATTTAAGTTCTTGCCACCGTTTCTGGGTTCTAGCAGGTAGATTTGCATTTGGTATAGTCTTCTCTGTAATGGTGCGTTGGAGCTAAACCCGGTGTATGACCAGTGCAGGGACCCACCATAGGGCTGGCCACTAGGGATGAGCCGAACAATCCCCGAGTTCGGTTCGAGCCCGAACTTCCCATTTGTTCGGGACCGAACCCCCATGCAAGTCAATGGGGCTGAAAATTTGGTTTTTTGGAGTGCCCTCCAAGAGGGCTTATATGCTACATATTTGCCATAAAAGGTGTATGGGGGTCCGGGTAGTGCCCTGGGGGACAGGAAACAAGGACAAAAAGTTTTAAAAAAAAGTTTTTAAAAAGGGACTGAGTTTTCCATGAAATAAGGGTTAAAAATAAAAACGAAAAATTCCTTCAAATATCGTGCCTAGGAGGTCCCCATAACCTGCCCGTGAAGTGGCGGATTTCTAGGATGTATAGAAATATGTAAAAACCAAAAAATGACATTTCAAATGACGGTAAATGCTTTTCCTTTAATCTATCCATAAACAACTGCTTGGGGCGGCAGTCTGTATGAAAAGAGGAGACATTTTCGGACACGCAGAAAAAGTTTACTGATTTTTTGGCGGTGAAAAGCAGGAGAATGACTGGAGAATGGAAAATTCTAGGTCAAATAGCCGATTTGGAAAGTGAGATAAATGGGAGAATTTTTCTGGTTTGGCTATTTTGACCTAGAATTTTCCATTCTCCAGTCATTCTCCTGAATAACCCTGTCAGGGTTATTCAGAGAGCGGTGAAGAGCAGGAGAATGACTGGAGAATGGAAAATTCTAGGTCAAAATAGCCAAACCAGAAAAATTCTCCCATTTAGGCTAGGGTCAGACTAGCGAATTTTTAACGTGCGTTTAGGCGCACTTAATCACGGCCGCAGTAGCAGCAAATGACGGGCAATGACGGTCAATATACGAAGTACGGTCACACGAATGTCCGGCTGCGCAACGCAAGTGGAAAATGAACGCATTTTTTCGAGAATGCAGAACCGCTAGTACGGACGTACAGAGTGCGCTGCGTCCACTAGCGGCGTGTGTGCGTGATTTGGAGACGTCAGACCCTGCTCATGTCCGGCCAACATAATGTCCAGTTTCCTGGTTTGGATCCGTAAAAAATCACGCGCAAAAATGCGCATCGTATGACCGTTTTCGCGCAATCCGTGAAAAAATAGGACACACTTTTTGACGGTCGCTGCGAAAAATGCGTTAGTCTGACCCTAACCTTATCTCACTTTCTAAATCGGCTATTTGGTCCAGATTGTTCTCTTTTCCTGCCATTCTCCTGGTTTTCACCTTTCTCTGAACAACCCAGAGAGAGAGGTGAAAGCCAGGAGAACTGGCAAGAGAAGAGAACAATCTAGACCAAATAGCCGATTTGTAAAGTGAGATAAATGGGAGACTTTTCTGGTTTGGCCATTTTGACCTAGAATTTTCACTTCTCCAGTTATTCTCCTGCTTTTCACCGCTCTCTGAATAACCCTGTGAATGTTTAATCCTGAGGTGAAAAATAACATTTATACAAACAAAGAAAACAACACAGCGCTTTAAGAGACCTGAATCCAAAAAAGATAGTAGGGTAGACACACAATATGTCCATATACAGTATCTTTGTTTTTAGGAGTAGATCTTCTCAAAAATGCAGATGAAGTGTGCACTGTAGGGAGGAAACACAATAAGGGACCAAAAATTGCGCAGTATAATACTGCGCACTTTTTGGTCCCTTTTTGTGTTTCCTCCCTACAGTGCACACTTCATCTGCATTTTTGAGAAGATCTACACCTAAAGACAAAGATACTGTATATGGACATATTGTGTGTCTACCCTACTATCTTTTTTGGATTCAGGTCTCTTAAAGCGCTGTGTTGTTTTCTTTGTTTGTATAATTGTTATTCGAGTATTTAGAGAAACCCCCATACACAACATTCAGCGAGTGGGATAGACACCATTCCGGTGGGCGCTTCACCCCCTTTCTTTCTCGAAAAATAACATTGCTTTAGATTTTTTTCAAACACCAGTTAAATGCAGCATATTAGGATGTTTTAGGGAAATTAATTCTCAAATCTCAGTCAGAAGCAGACACCACCCCACCCTCAGTATATTGTACAATGTATCAAATTGATTACCAGACTAAAAACACCTGGTGTTATGCCCGTTTGTGAACAGCGGTCATTTAGAGTTGATAATCTTTCCACGTACACATTAGTTTTTAATTCAATATCTAATAAACCGTTGCTTATAATATTCTGCAGTAAAGAGTCTCTTTATTTCTAGATTTTTTAGTAATTTTTTAAGCATTTTCTATACTTTTTTCAAAAAAAAAAATTTCGAACCCGAACACGCCCAAATAGTTCGAAATTCGCGAACTTTCGAACTGACAAAGTTCGGGTCGAACTCCGAACCCGAACAGCTCATCCCTACTGGCCACCAGCACTGTTGCTTGTTCTGCATAATCTTGTACACCTTTTGTTTTGCTCACTCTGGTGACCTTTATGTTAATACTGCTCAGGTGATTATGACCTGTGCTGGGAACGGGACGTTGCTGGGAGAGGACTGAACATACGATTCTCGTCCTTTCCGCAAATGGTTAAACGTCTAGAAGGCAAACTGCCAAGAGAGGTCATCTGTAGGAAGAGATCTGTACTGTACATGTGGATGTATTTTGAGTAGGGATGTGCATGGCTGAAAGATTTGTTTAGTTACGTTTTTAAATAATTTTGTTTTCGGAATTTCATAACGAATTTTGTTTAGATTCGAATTTCCGATATCAATTAGATTTTTGGATCACTAGATAAAACCCCAATTAAATCAAATTTTGCTGTTAAAAGAAAAGCTAGGGTTAAATTTTAAGCTGTGTCACAGATTTAGTATTTGATTCAAATTAAACATTGAAACAAAATTAATTTGTTTCATAAAGTCCTTTGCTGACTATTACTTGTATTGCAAGTTAAGATCAATGCAATAGTGGATATCGATTTGATAGTTGATATCAGTTATTCAAATTTTTCTGATGAGGCTAGTGTAAAATGAAATAAATTCATTATATACCTTTTCGAATTTGTATCGTATCGATTCGTTATTCAGAAGTACTTCCGAATACGAATTATCAAATTTCATTCCAAATTTTTGATTTTTCCGAAGCGAATACACCTCTCAAAAATACAACATGCACAGCAGCAGCTCTATGGTTAGTGAGACCCAAGGCGAAGCTCGAATGAGGCCCTTCATCCTGTGCACAACATTTAGAAATTAACCCAATAAATTTGAATTAAGAAGGCCAACACGGCTTCGTGGTAGACAGGTTTGTATGAACAGACTCCTACAAGTGTATTTGTGTGTAACGTTTGCAGAATAGCATTTTACCTTAATTCCAGAACGTGTGACCCCAGCTGGAGAGAGTCATAAGGCAGCTGCCTATTTTGCCTAATTAGAGAGCCACCTCCCTAAACATGTAACATCAATGAGAATCATGGACTTTATATACAGAATAAAACTCCTCACCGAGTGCAAAGACAGCAGGCTGGATCACAACTAAGCAGTTGCGTCCAATGGCTCCTGTCGATATTACAACTGAGCAACAAGCTCTACCGGTGGCTTCTTACTGTAAATGAATGGCTACAATAGTTTGTGTAGGAACTGTTAATTTGTGGCTAGGTAGAGAAAAACGAGCCGTTCCATGGTAGCTAGTTCTCCTCTGGAGCCAGTATTGATGAAAAGCTAGTGGCTTTCAGAACCTGGTGTTACGCGGTTTGGAAGAGTAAAAACATTTCTATTTAGAGGCTTGAAAAGTGCTTTACTTATCGGAGATCCTGTGGAAAGAGGGAGAGGCGAGCAGCGGAAGCCTGGGAAGAAATGTTCTGTGTTCTCCTGCTAGGCCTGCCCTTTGGGTGGGGCAAGCAGGGCGCATGCCTTGAGCCCCCGTGCCACCCTCGGTGTGATAAAAAGGGTCAGTGAGCACCACCCATCCATGGAGAGGTGGTGAGGGGATTTCTAACGGAGGATTCACCTTTTAAGCGTGTAGAGAGGCCAAGAAATTTGCTCTCCCAGGACCCCTCAAACACTAGAGGTGGCCCAGACTCTAGCAGCTCCTGTGAGACATTGCACTGGACTCCATGAAGTCCTGTGGACTCACCTGCTGCCAACACCAGTCAGTCAGCAGTGGAAAAATGTTCTGGCTTGAGCCGGAATAGAGCCGTTCATGAGGGAGTCACATGGAAGACGCCTCTCATTACACTTTGCAATTCGCGGCTCTCCACCAACGACTGGGTTGTGATCTAGAACAGCATAGGGTCAGAAAAATGCAATAAAATAGCTTTACTCCTAAGAATTACATAGTTTGTCTTAAACCCTTTATTCTCATTCCTCCAGTCCCATCTAAACAAGCCAAGTCGGTGAAGCTTTGTGGTCTCTAATTCTGTGTTTCCTCCACATGGAGGTCAGTCTGGTGATACATCATTACAGCATGTGGCGAAGAGATGAAGTCCAAACTCTGTATACCAGCTTAGGAGACCTCATAGACGAGTAATAGCCCAGCCCGGTCTATGTTCGCGCTCTCTCCAGTTCATCAATAGTAATTTAGATTGCACACCCTGCTCACCGCAGGAGGTCACGTCGTGTAATAGACCAGGTCTGACTCCTGACCTTGTTCGAAACGGGTTAATGCTGAAACCGCTAGACGTTCTCGATGGGAAATGAATGAAAGCATCAGCTCCTAGCAGACCGTGAGATATTAACGGGGGAGAAAAAGGGATTATTCTGAGTGGCTTCATCCGAGTAGCTGCACAGCCCGCATAAAGAATAACTGTTCTGGTACCAGAAAGCCGAGAAATTTACTGTCCTCGAAAAGCATGGAGGTTTTATTGTACAACGGTAATGAGGGAGAGAATAATGGGTGTTCGACAAACAAGGCGACACAAAGTGAGCACAAAATATAGACGTGGGCAGGAGATGCTCCGAGACTTTATAATCATGGAACTCCATGGAAAAAGTGCCTTTAAATGCTTTATGTAACACCTACATGATAATGTCCAATAATACTGTAACAAAATAAATGCCTCTCATATATCTGATGAGAAAATATATATATACACCATTTGAATTAAAATAGTCGTGATGCCTATAGCCGCGTCGGCAAACCTTGGCACCTCAGATTTTTGGGAACTACATAGCTCATGATTCCTAGTCACACATTTGTATTTGGAAACATCTAGGGTGCCAAGGTTCACCACCAATGTCCTATAGGGTCCTTTAGATCAGGGTTTAGAAACCTTAGCCCTCCGGATGTTTTGGCACTACATGTCCCATGATGCTCAACCACTCAGTAGTTTACGTGAGTTAAAGTTACAAGTACTTATACAGCACCAACAGATTCCATAGCGCTTTACAATGGGGAGCATAAACAGGAGACGTACATGATACAAGAGGAAAGACCACCCTGCCCATAGGATAACTGTCCAGGTAATACAGCACTTTAAACCAAGTGCTCAGCCAGATATCCCGTGAGCTTACACTCTAAGGGACAGGGATAAATGAAACAAATGGGAGCAGAGGGAAGGTGAAGCTGGTTGCCAGAAGTATATTGTAGGGATTGCACGGGAAGGACCAGAAGTATGAGCATAGTAAGGGTAAATCGAGAGAGAAGTGGAGACAGCTGGAAAGGAGAGCTGAAATTAGGGACTAGGCCTGGGTGAGCAGGTAGATGGGGAGGGTGGGTTGGGACACCAGAGGGAGAGAGATGGAGGTCAGTCTAAGAGTATGCTCAATGTTTGTTGTAGGGCTCAGGGGAGGAGAGAGAGAGCGAGATGGAGGTCAGTCTGTGCGAGTATGCTGTGGAAAGAGAATGAGGTTCGGCAAAATGTAGTTGCAAAACATCTGGAGGGCAAACATTGCTTACCCCTGACCTAGGCCTTAAAAAAAAACAACACTAAGCCAGTGATTGTGAGTCTTGGCACACCAGGTTTCAAAACTACATGTCCCATGATGCTTTTCACACTTTAAGACGGGCCATCGCTGCTCTAGGCATCGATTCGTGACCACTCCTTGTAAAAATCGATTGCCCTCTCCCTGGTGGTGGGGGTTATCCAAGAACAGGAATTGATACAGGACCTGAGTCCCTTCATGGCTCTAGAGGATATGGAGCCGTTGGATTGGCTAGATTCCACTTTTGTCTAGCATGATAATATCTGTAGATATTTTATTTGTGTGCTACCTGTTGTCAGTAGCATAATTTTTTGGCCATAGTTTTTCCCCCCCGGTATCATTTTTAATCCGGTGACCCCCCCCCCTACCCTTGTCTATAATTGAGAAGATTATGCTCTTTTTTTTTTTTAATACACAAGTCAAGCTCGCCATCTTTTTAGTGTCGCTTTAAAAAATAAAAATAAAGGGCAAAACATAATGCAAATAAATGCATAAGGTGAATGTTGCAAAAAAAATAATTCAGAATCTGCTCCATTTTTGACTGAGCAGATTACGTTCAGTTTTTTAAATGCAAGCAACAGATTTGAGTGCAAACAACGGCGTATAATCTTGCATTAATTTTGTTTTAAAGCATTAGAATGTTGCTAAAAAGTGATTTAAAAAAATTCTGTGCCTCTTGTTGGTGGCAGATGCAGCTCCATTTTTTTTGCTGCAGCTCCATTTTTTGCTGCAGATTTTTTAACCAAAATATCAGCAGGGAAAAAAAGAAAGGCGCTGGAATCGGTTTCCTTGCGCCAACAAAAAAGAAACAATCTTTAGTGGTTTTATTCTTTTAGCAACATTCTGCTCCATTATTCTATTATTTTTTAGCAAAATAACCCTTAATATTGAGGGAGATTTTAACCTACGCTATTATGTAGCAGGGAATCCCAGCTTCTTAGTCCCCCATCACAAATAGGCCCCCTCTCCCCTCTCTATAATGTAGCCAAAGACACACATGACAGCCGGCACACCTCAGCAATACAGACACATTTATTATTGATGAGCAATAATGTAACCAGCAAAGCAGATCCTTCATTTCTCTGCAGAGCTGTCAGTCTGCTCATCGCACACAGCATCACATAACTAGGATTACATATCAGAGCCTGAGGTCCCTGCGTGTGCAACAACCCAGGGGCGCGCCGCACCACGCGTGCAAAAAAATAAAATAAAAAAAAATTACATCCTCTTTCTTGTAAATTGCAAACCTGCAGCGCTCGACACGGAACAGACACCACTCCACTGCAGGACGTCCAGAGAACCAGGTTTTAGAGATTAGAGCCAAATTTAGACTTTATCTCCCCTTGAAAGTCATTTTATTGACAAAATCCCGCTCTGATCAATATTTTATGATCAGAGACCGACCGTCACAGTGGCAGAAGCCTTCGACCGCCTCTTGCTTTTTCACAAAGTGCCACAGTCAATAATTAAAATGAAATTTAATTAATAGATCCTGCAAGTAGAAACTCTTTGCCATCCCCGGTCAATAAACCTTTATACCTTGGTGGACAATTATTAGTAGAGCATCTGGAAAGCAATACCCCAGCAGGGATATGGAGATGTTAAATGTGTGTCATCCCAAAGGAAGAACCTTGCAGAAAACATGGCGGTTGATGCAACCTACCTGTCTCGGAATACGATGGTCCATGAGAGGGAGGTTATGACATTGGGAGCCATGTATACATAGAAATTATGCAACAAAGTTCTAATCGCACAGGTCACCAGAGAATCGACAGCTAGACGTTTAGAACCCTGCCCTAGATTGGTTTAATATGTATTGGATACAAACATCTACCGGGTATTGGCCACAGTTCCAGAGAGGCTTGGGAAGATGAGGAAAAAAAAAAAAAAAAAAAAGCTCTAGCGCAAGACTAGGATCTCGAACTCTGGGCCCATAGATGGTGATGGCCTATGTGACACAAGTCACTTTGGGTGCATGGAAATGGAGGTATATTTTTAGGGTGCAGGCCTGATGTTCTTTATTATTTCCTTGGCCTCCCTTGTGTGCAGAGTGTTTGTGTATTCTGAATTATGCAAGAATAAGGTTATTGTCTGGTCCATGTGTATCTTGTTATCTGCTGATAAATTTAGGTTTCCAGCATACCCAGTCTCAGGAATGTGTCAATATCTGTTTATATTTGAGTTTGTTATATGGAGTTGAGTAATCTGCTTTGTCAGGCAAACGCTGAGTCCTTATCTGTTTCCTAATCACAATTGCATTGTCCTGTCTGTCTAGGAACGTTGAGCGAAAGTTTATTCTACGTTCAGCTTTTGTGTATGTAAATGACCCATGTTTGAGTGTATAAATATGTGTGCCTATCCCCAATTGAGAGTTCCATTTTGACCCTACATGCAGTCACGACTCATGGTTTGGGTAGCCGCTATATACGCTTAGCTGTTCCACCAAAAAGCTCCAGGTCTACAGCCAAGGTTATTTCTGGGGGATGCTAGCAAGGCTCTCTGCATATACCAAGGACCGGAGAAGGGCACGAGTTATGAGTAGAACAAGAAGGTCCAGCAAGGAAGCGCTGTTGACAGATTTGACCCTGTCTGGGTACTGAGATCTGTTACAACCTACAACTCCCAGACACTTTTGAAATGGCCTGAGAATCATGGGAGATGTAGTTCAGAAACATTTGAGGGGGGTGGGCAGAGTTCTATATCCCTGGCTTACAGCACCTGTAGTGCCAGGCTTGTTTCTCATTGTAGATCAGAAGAACGATGAGTATAACGGTGACCAAAACTCAAATACTGTAGATACGAGTATACCGCAAGATTTTGGTGACAAAAATTCACCTTAAAATTGGAGGGGGTCGCATTGTATTCGAGATATCTGCATCGCTTGTTAAAAAAAAAACAAAAAAAAACCTTGCCTTGCTATGGATCCCAAGTCTCCCAGAAATTTCGGTAGTATCGCTGAAGTGAATGTGGGCTCCTTGATGCTTGCAAACACTTCAGGAACTCCCGAATTCGGGAGGAGGTGGGATACATCACGGCCAGAGGGCACACTCAGTTTAAGCCAATCTTCCACCTTGTTCGCCTCCGTTGGCCATCTAAACGCTAGTAAAGACGACGGGTGGCAGGCGGCTTCATACTTGGTAACAACTACAATCATTCTAGAGCAAAGCACCCTGGCCTGAGAGGAAGCCTGACTGTGTTAAGAGAACCTGGAAGGATCTTAATTGTTTACCAATATAGTAAAATTTTGCTCCTCGTGTTATATTCGAGTCTTGGGTACTCTCTCATTTCCATAATAAATCTCTATCCATCGCGTTATATTCGGGTCACGCTATATTCGAGTATCTACGGTAATGCACAATTCTCTAAGCGGGAAACCCGAATACTGGCGTTTGCCAAAAGGCTTGTTGACATGCTACAGTCCATCTGGCAGAAGGTCCTTTGGACAGATGAAGAAAAAGAAAGAAGAAGAAAAGAAAGTAGAGCTTTCTCTCAAATCAGTACAATGAATTCGGAGCCACTTAGAGTTACCGCGGGACACCTCCGATATCGGCTTCTGGAGTTCACAGGACTAATGGATGCCAAGTGTAACCTCCCCATGAGCTCTGTGGGAGTTTGCAGTTGAGTCGAGGCCATGAAGGGACACTTGGAACGATTTGGAGCACTTTGTTCGAGAAGAGTGGGCCAAAAAAAAAATCAATCAAAAAGTGTAGATCAGTGCTCCAGAGAAGGCTTGATTGCAGTTACAGTCTCCGTAGGTTGTGCTGTGACATATTGGTCGAGCACCAATGATTTTTGTCACGGCTGTTCTCATGGTCTAAATCAAATCTGAAATTTCTGTTCTACGGCATTTGAGAAAAATATTTGGTATTTATCAAAAGGTCTTTCAATTTATCCTTTGTGCATTTTCTTTAAAAAAAAAAAAAAAGTGAAAGAGTACCAATATACGATCCTGGCTATGATGTCCATATCTTTACACACAAGTGACGAGCGGCAGATTATTTATTTTCCATAGGGTTCCCGCCACATTACTGTTTTCTCTGCTCACTAATGTTGTATGGGTTGTGGGTTTCAGCAAAAAACATTGCGTCACAATATCATAAACTACATTTTATTTGACACCGAACCCTTCATGACAAAAAAAAGTAATACGACGACTAAGGCCCCCGGCACATGAGCGTTATTTTTGCGTCCGTCTGTGCGCAAAATTTGACGTCCGTTATAGATTTGCAAAGAAGTTAATCTGAACACCACACGATGCACCTGCGCACTGTTTCACGCACGGCATTCGCGTACTGCAACGGACGTCAAAATGGCATGGACGTAAAAAAGCTAGACGGACGTGGGAAATACGTGCTGCTTCCTGTGGGCTGGAACTCCAAACACCAAAATACTTATTTTTTTCACTTTCCCTCCTTTTTTTTTCAACGTCCGTAATTATTAACTTGGCCCTGTTTGAACACATTTATCTCCCGTCAAAAATTACGTCCGTAACGGACGCACTGTGCGCAGTACCTATACGCTCGTGTGCCGGGGGCCTAAGTCATTCAGGTCTACGCTCATGCAGTAAGTGACTGATCAGGGTCAAAGACACACGAAGCCTCCATGTGTTGGAGCCCAGAGCTTTTAGGGATGTATACATTTTACATTCTGATGCTCCCCCCCCCCAATACTAAAACCTCTACGATCTCCACAGATACATCCAGCGAGGAAGAGGAGGAGAGTGATGAGGAGGGATCCTTCGGTGGTTCGATCTTGTCCATCTCTGCACCTCTATCACAGGAACATGTAAGTCCTTCTCCAGGATGTTTTTTTGGCACAACTGGGGATGTGAATGAAATTTAAAGTAAACCGTATCAGACTGACAAAGCCTGAATATACAGGACCAGGAATGGATAGCTTGAATCCCACTAGGCTTGGGGAACGGTCTCTGGAACATGCTCATTAGACCTCCGAGTCTTACCTACACGCAATGACCCGAGTCTCTCCATGTAGCACGCACACAAGATTTTGGACAAGGGTGGCAAGCTTGGATCCAAAATACAGATTATTTTCAGAAGTGAAAGCTGGTGGTCCATGAGGAGGACGTCAAAAATCTGTCATATCCATTTGTGGGATTCAAACAATTACCAAGTTCTCAACAAGCCTCTCTAAACACAGGAAAGTCGTAAAATTCATTTAACTGAAGTACTTTAATCAGGGTCTCTGCCCATGCCTGTGTTTGTGCCTCTGCAATCGGTGTTGACCGTGTCAATCCTAGACATGGGCATTCTTTTACGTCCCAATCGAATTTTGGATGTCACATTGGTATTTTGCCGACGTGGGAGCATCCGAAATTTTTAATGTAACTTTCTAAGGTCTGCAATCACACGTCTTGTCAAAATCATAGTCAGCCAGGCCCACATTTGGACGAACGCACGCACGCACACGCAGACTGACAGAGTCGAACACAAACAATGGCAGTGACAGATATTGTAGAGCTCTCAGTCAGTGTCTGACATAACAAGATATAATGTTGCGTGCTCAAATCCAAACAGGAGGAGCTACATAGCTCCACCAGCCAACCCTAGCGTCTGTACAAAGAAAAAACTTGCCATACGTGCTCAGCTTTGTCGTACGTGCTCCGCTTTGACTTGGAATGGCCGTTGTAAGTGAACCAAATATTTTTGTAGGCAATATATAGTGTTGTGTACATGATATTTTTTCTTTGTACAGAGCGATCTACAAATATCTGTCAGACACAGTCTGCATATCTGTCAACATCTGTGCGAGTCTAAAAAAACTGAATCTGAGGGCATCTGCATGTGTGTCTTTGTGTCTCTGGGTGCCTCAAGTCTCCTTGAACCCATTCCCATAACTTCTGCATCTACTGCTCGTGTCCTTTCTATCTGGACCCCTATACCTGCTGCTGCCTCCTCACGGCCCCTAGAAAATGGATAGGAGGGGGGTGTCATGGAGGAAGAGTGCCGTGTGGAGGGAGGTGGGCGATACATAGCAAAGGAAAGAGCTGTCACTTCTGTCCCGCTTACTCTCCCTTGCAGAGAGAGAGTATCTTGCCACTGAGCAATGAGGTGACTCCATGTTCTCACAGAGCTGCCGTTGGTAGCTGCCCCAACCTTCACCAAGCTTCTGACGACCCCCTGTTCTATGTATTGCAACAACCAGTTTGCAAGAAACATCTGAATCCCCCCACTGGTCATAACATCTGACTTGAAAAAGGTCAGCCATTGCTAGAGCAGGGAGAGTCATCTCTCCATTGTGTGACCGTACACAAAACAAAATGGATATTTCACTTTGGAGGTAGAGGAGATCTAGACCAATGATGCAAATCTAGCAACAGCAGATGTTTTGGGGCTCTATATCCAATGAAGGTGAGCCAAACAAAGTCTCTTGGAACATACAGCTCTGCAACCTCTGGAGTGCCGAGGTCAGCCATTAGCAAAGGATGCTCATTGACAGTAGGTAATTTACTCAATAATCTATAAAACACTTTTCTGTTTGCCCCACAGAGCAGTACCCTGAGTGCGTACCAGAGCTGTCTACGGAGGTTTCTGGACAGCAGCACGAACGGTGAGCAAAATCGGATGTTGAGTTAAGATATCTACATGTCAACTGAAAGCTGTAGAATTGGAGGTCAACAGCGAAGGCCCTCCAGATGTCTTTGGAGCTATATTTCCAGTGACGCTCAGCTACCCATTAGATTGGAAATACATTTCCATTGAGGCTCCGCCAATCTAATGGGTAGCTGAGCGTCACTGGAAATCTAGTTCCAAAGACATCTGGAGAGCCGATGCGGTTGATCCCAGATGTAGACTTGTTGTACTCCATTTCTCCTGCCCATTAGTTCCTTTTATGCTTTGTTTTTTTTTTACCCTGGAACTTATTCCACTCACTATTCACTAGTCAACCTTAGTATGCTGACTTCTTCCAGCTCTTGACACAACTTGACAACGACGAATCTGAGGAATTAGTCTTTACAAATGGGTTTCGTGAAAACCTCTTCAAACCTGCCCCTTCAAGACCCTCCCAACAAGACTAGATTAAAAAAAAAAAAAAGGACCCTCAAACCACCATTAAAGCAACAGCGCAAAGCATTTTTGCTTAGGATTGACTTGACATCCACTCAGTGTTCACTTGACGATCTCTCCTTTAGGACAAGTGAACTAATCAGTGGTTCGGCTGAACAGATGTCTCGCCATCATCTAATCCTGGTGGTGGTTGCCCTTAAGGCTGGTTTGTTTGACACTTTTACTCTCTCCACCTGCCACACATGACTTTCTCATTGCTTTGAGACTTTCTCTAAACAGACCAACCTTGCTCTGAATTGGCGCTCATGCAGTTTTTTTGTCTTGCAGCCCATGAAATTGAGATGTCTGACACCATCACTAAAGACCCTTTGGATAGGAGTGTGTCTGCCTGCAATGAGGAGGAAATTGTTCGTCTCAGGCAGTGAGTATGAAGGGGGGGGGGGAAATCAAAAGAAACAAAAAAGCATAGAAGACGACTGACATGTTCCCCCATGGGGCAAATACAGGGAACATTGTGCTGATAAATCTATGAAGAGCAGCCAAAGACGGACGGCGAAATGCTGTGTCAGCAGCAAGTAAATCAGAGCCAGCACCAGTATATTCTGTCCAAAAAAAAAAAAAAAGGGAACTTTTTACAAGACGCTTGCTTAAAATAAAAGCTACAATTCTTACAATACAGGTATTTATAACAAATGGAAGTTTCATATATAATAATACAAAAGAGCCGACTCAACAAATACAGGAAGGGACAAATTGCTGTACATAGGTGGTAATAACAAAAAAAAGTAAAGTGTGGATTGTTCGAGGACTTCTCTACCTGAAGCATAAACCTTTTGAAAAGAAGTCAGTAGATGCAGAGAATAGGAGGAAATTTAAAGTAAATTGCACGGCTCAATTGAGCTACGTTCTCGAACCATTTTCCCACAACGATACTATTTGACAATAATTTAACAAATGGTGCGGCACCTCTAATTATCATTACTTTTATATACAGCGCCGGACTGATTCAGAAGCATTATTGGTAATTTGGTTCGATCAGTATTGTCGACATCTGAACAAAATTGCACGGTGTTCAGATTTTTTTTAATTTACCGACACAAACTGACCTGAAGAGAATTTTCCAAAACACAGAGACTGTGACCCTAACCAAAGTGCAAGCAGAAACTGGGACCCTAACCAAAATACAAGCAGAGACTGTGACCCTAACCAAAATACAGAGACTGTGACCCTAACCAAAATACAAGCAGAGACTGTGACCCTAACCAAAATACAAGCAGAGACTGTGACCCTAACCAAAATACAAGCAGAGACTGTGACCCTAACCAAAATACAGAGACTGTGACCCTAACCAAAATACAGAGACTGTGACCCTAACCAAAATACAGAGACTGTGACCCTAACCAAAATACAGAGACTGTGACCCTAACCAAACTACAAGCAGAGACTGTGACCCTAACCAAACTACAAGCAGAGACTGTGACCCTAACCAAACTACAAGCAGAGACTGTGACCCTAACCAAACTACAAGCAGAGACCGTGGCCCTAACCAAACTACAAGCAGAGACCGTGCCCTAACCAAAATGCAGAGACCGTGCCCTAACCAAAATGCAGAGACCGTGGCCCTAACCAAAATGCAGAGACCGTGGCCCTAACCAAAATGCAGAGACCGTGGCCCTAACCAAAATGCAGAGACCGTGGCCCTAACCAAAATGCAGAGACCGTGGCCCTAACCAAAATGCAGAGACCGTGGCCCTAACCAAAATGCAGAGACCGTGGCCCTAACCAAAATGCAGAGACCGTGGCCCTAACCAAAATGCAGAGACCGTGGCCCTAACCAAAATGCAGAGACCGTGGCCCTAACCAAACCGCAGAGACCGTGGCCCTAACAAAAATGCAGAGACCGTGGCCCTAACCAAAATGCAGAGACCGTGGCCCTAACCAAAATGCAGAGACCGTGGCCCTAACCAAAATGCAGAGACCGTGACCCTAACCAAACAAGCAGAGACTGTGACCCTAACCAAACTACAAGCAGAGACTGTAGTCCTAACCAAAATGCAGAGACTGTGACCCTAACCAAAATACAAGCAGAGACTGTGACCCCAACCAGTATAGAAGCAGAAACTGTAACCCTAACCCCTGAACAAAATCCAAGCAGAAACAAACCATAAAACAAGCAGAAACTCTAACCCTAAAATACAAGCAGAGACCGTGACCCTAGTCCCTTCCCCCAAATCTCATGACCACATGGCTACCTAGGAGGAAGCAGGAAGTGGGCAGGGTAGGAGTGGTCAATAATCCTATAAATTAGGTAGAGACAAAGCAGGAGCTCTCTCGCTTTTCCCTTCCCTGTTGGTGAACAGACTGCAGCTCCAGGGGTCATTGAGGGAGACCTGTGGATTTGGGCCTAGAAGTTAAACATGTGGGTGAGATCTGGCATAGGGTTGATGAAATAGGGATTGGTTTTGAATGGTTTAGAAAGGGGATTGCTGTTCATTACTTTGGGGTTGGTGGTGTGCGTATGTATTAATGTACAACAGAAAACCAATTGACAGCTCAGAAGGACTGTCAATTGGTGCTAGAGGAGTGGCTACAGAAAAGTATTACCTTTATTGCTACAGAAATTAGACACTTTCAGATGCAAAAAATAAAAACATACATAAACAACAAGCATCGCAGAGTGTAATGGAAATGAAGCCAGTATATAATGGCTGTGCACAGATAATGTGAACAAGAGTAGGCAATCAACGTTTTTCCACTTAAGTAGAGTACCACAATTGAAGGAAAGGAGTCTGTAAATAGCCTTCACAATTAGCACGCCAACACTGGCCCAAAACTGGTAGAGCTCATGCTCAAAGATTCTGTCCTCACCCTACAAATGCAAGACACACCACTTACAACTTAAAATCAAAGTTAGTACATTAGCTCGACATATGTTTCGCCGACTGCACGTCGGCTTCGTCGGGAGCAAAAATTAGTTGGTACTGTTGTATGTACCTCCCTATTTTTTTATTCAATGTCCTGTCTAGGATTCAACCAATCTGTTGAAACCAACTGATTACATGTCCCTCCTAACAATGAAGCCATTTGATAGGTCCCTGAGCGTCACAATGGGCCCAATCGCATGAATGGAACGTCACGTGACGCACTAAGACCTATCGCATGAATGAAGGATCACATGGTACCACAAACAGCCAGGCAGCAAAGCTGGGAGATAAACATTAACGTAAATGCAGAATCAACTGACAGCCGTCTATCTCACCAGAATTTAGGGGATTAACTACTATTAAACTCAAGTGGTTATGATGTCACATATGATCCATATTGGAAAAGGAAAGTAAAAGAAAACAATCAAAAAACCGGTCCTAAATAGTATGCTTTAGCCTTCTCCTGAATGTGTCAGGGGAGGCCACCATACTAGGAACCTATGAACGTATGATGAGAAGGATGATCACGTGAAATACTAGCAAAAAGTCAGTCATCTTTCTCCAGTAATCCTTCAATAGATGACTCGCATGTCCTAACGATGGTATATGTCTCCGCCATCCAAAACACTTGTAGATTGGTGGACATTGGGCATATGTAACCAACTATAACGGAATCGGCTATAGCGTAGTGATCAGCCGTACAGATGCTGGTGGATTGAAAAACCACAACAACAGAAGGAGATCTCAAAAATTTATGTGGCTTGACGTAATCTATTACAATCCGGTCTGAATTAAACATAAAATAGTCTCAAAACAATTCTATAGATCATAATAGTTTAACAACTGTATCTTGTCAGATGTACCCACATGATGAGGGTCAATAGTGATCCAATACGACTAATTGTTGACAAAGAGATACCTCAGAATGGCAGGTACATGGAGTTAGTGTACATAATTATCTACAGATACCAGGACATTCTAACTAATTTGTGCAGACCTGTCCTCAGACTCGTATCTTTGTAGTACGATTTTCTCATTAATGGTTTGACAAATTCCAAGCTCCTAAGTGGCTTGTCCTAAGAGAAAGAAAGATTTTATAATTGTACAATTAATCTTATATTCGGCAGCCCACTAACCATACTTAGTTGAACCCATTCGGCTGGACATAATGCAACCAATGAATACTGAGATCTTATCCCAAATGTTAGATACCTGTATCATTACTCGATGGACAGTCCACCGATCTATAAGAATGGAGTATAGGAAAAACCCTCATTTAAGCCTAACGGAGATAATGAATGAAGTTTGTAAATCCAACGGCACTCCTTCTGCCGAAGCCTACGTTCCAAGTTGCCCTTTTTTGGTGATGGCACCACAATTTCTAGTCCGCAGAACTTCAGGACATTGGCGTGAAATGGGAGTCCCTTGGATTCGTTTAACAGAATGTATATGCTCCATAATTCTCTTAAAATGGACGAATGGGTTTTAACCAACGTACATTTTGCCACATTCACAAGTAGCCAAATATACTACACCACAGGAATTGCAATTGAAAAATGTCTTGATTTCATAATCACATTCTTTGAGTCTAACCTTTTTTGAATTTAAGAAATTTACATGCGACACAATGGCCACATTGATATGTGCCACGTAGATTTTCAGATAGCCATGTAATTGGCCTTTTATTTAAAACAGGATTATGATGGCTATGGACCAGTCTCTCAAATTCCTGCTGCATCTAGCGGTAACTGAGGGTCTACCCCCTAATTTATCCGATAATTGAGGATCCATAGTTAGTAAGGGCCAGTGGCGTAGCGTGGGGGGGGGGCTGGGGGGCCGTGGCCCCGGGCGAAGTTTTCTTAGGGGCGCATAATTTCAAAAGAAATTTGCGCCCCTAAAACTTGTGGCCCGGACTGACCCGCCGGGGCCCTCGGGCGCCGCCCAAGGGCCCGCGGGTTGAGGGGACCCAGATGCCGGGCAGCGGGAGTGCCTGCCGGCTGCCCGGTCCTGAACAGTGAGCCCGTCCTGTTGAAGGGGAAGCGGCTGCGTGCAGGCGCAGGTCACGTGGTCCGTCTAATCAGGTGGTACTGAGTCTCTGTACCACCTGACTGGCCGGACCGCGTGACCTGCGCACGCACGCAGCCGCCTCCCCTTCAACAGGAAGGATTCACGCTGTTCAGGACCGGGCAGCCTGCAGGCACTCCCGCTGCCCGGCATCTGGGTCCCCTCAACCCCTGCTGGATCCGGAGCTGGGGCAATATCCATGAGCTGGGGCAAATCCATGTGTGAGCTGGGGCAAATCCATGAGCTGGGGCAAATCCATGAGCTGGGGCAGTATCCATGTGTGAGCTGGGGCAAATCCATGTGTGAGCTGGGGCAAATCCATGTGTGAGCTGGGGCAAATCCATGTGTGAGCTGGGGCAAATCCATGTGTGAGCTGGGGCAAATCCATGTGTGAGCTGGGGCAAATCCATGTGTGAGCTGGGGCAAATCCATGTGTGAGCTGGGGCAAATCCATGTGTGAGCTGGGGCATTTCCATGAGCTGGGGCAGTATCCATGAGCTGGGGCAGTATCCATGAGCTGGGGCAGTATCCATGAGCTGGGGCAAATCCATGCGTGAGCTGGGGCAAATCCATGCGTGAGCTGGGGCAAATCCATGCGTGAGCTGGGGCAAATCCATGCGTGAGCTGGGGCAAATCCATGCGTGAGCTGGGGCAAATCCATGCGTGAGCTGGGGCAAATCCATGCGTGAGCTGGGGCAAATCCATGCGTGAGCTGGGGCAAATCCATGCGTGAGCTGGGGCAAATCCATGCGTGAGCTGGGGCAAATCCATGCGTGAGCTGGGGAAAATCCATGCGTGAGCTGGGGCAAATCCATGCGTGAGCTGGGGCAAATCCATGCGTGAGCTGGGGCAAATCCATGCGTGAGCTGGGGCAAATCCATGCGTGAGCTGGGGCAAATCCATGAGCTGGGGCATTTCCATGAGCTGGGGCATTTCCATGAGCTGGGGCAGTATCCATGAGCTGGGGCAGTATCCATGAGCTGGGGCAGTATCCATGAGCTGGGGCATATCCATGAACTGGGGCAGTATCCATGAACTGGGGCAGTATCCATGAACTGGGGCAAATCCATGTGAGAGCTGGGGCAATATCGATAACGTGTCCACAGGTTGGGGGGGCGCACAATTCTTGGCTGGCCCCGGGCGCTGACAACCCACGCTACGCCACTGGTAAGGGCCAGAACCTGTCTAGAATAGAATGAATCTGGTTCCATCCTCTGTCATAGGTCCCAATGCATCTTATTATATTGTTATTTTTGGGTTTAAGGTCTTGAAAAAGACTATCCCGGGACCTCAGAATGGCCTGTTGAAATGCCTTTTTCAAGTGTCTATTCAGATATCCTTTTTCATGAAAGTGACTTTTCAGTTTTTTGGCCTTGATCAAAAATTCTTCGTCAGTGGAACAGATTCGTCTTAATCTTAAATATTGGCCCACCGGAATTCCTCTTTTCAGGGTGGATGGATGAAAACTCTGACAGTGTAATAAATTATTTGTCGCTGTTGCCTTTTTGTATAGAGTTGTAGATAGAGTACCACCATCAGTTTTAGAGATTTTAATATCCAGGAAGGAAATGCTCTCCTTCTGTACCTCAAAAGGTGAATTTTAGATTGTGTCTCTCCTCAATGATAATGTGTACAAACTGTAGAAATTCTTCTTCAGTACCCTTCCAAAATAATAACACATCATCGATGTATCTGAGCCACAATTCAATTTTGTCAAAATAGGGTTTTAGCATATCATTGGTTTTACAATTTTCTTCCCATATTCCTAGATATAAGTTGGCATATGATGGTGCCATCGAGGAACCCATTGCTGTGCCCCTCAGTTGGTGAAAGTACTGACCTTTAAATAGAAAGTAATTATGAGTAAGTACAAAGTTAGTCAGATTCACCAGAAAATCAATGAGCGGATCATTCAATGAGTCATCCCTCTCAAGAAATAACCTAATATGGTTAAGACCGAGATCATGTGGAATACTTGACTAGAACGATTCGACATCTAGGCTGCATAGTAAAGTATCTTTATTGATACTCGTTCCCTTCAAAATTTGTAGCGCTTGTTTGGTGTCTCTCAAATACGAGGGTAACTTTACTACATATTTTCTCAAAATCTTATCCAAAAAGATGCTAGAATTCTGTGTCAGGCTGTCATTGCCAGACACTATTGGACGGCCAGGAGGTTCCTTGATACTTTTGTGGGTTTTGGGAATACCATAGAAGGTAGCAATAGTAGGAGAGGATGGGGTAAGGAATTCATACTCTGATCTAGTATGTATGTATAGATTCTTCGTCATATGTGTTACTTGGTGTGGTTTATGGTTACACCGCGAAACAACACATCTCACACAGACTTGTCTAATTACCTCTGAATAAATATTCTCATTATAGACAAACCCTAGTGCTTTATTTCATCATTTTTAGTGGGACAATAAAACCATAGCTATAAAACAAGCAGATCCTTTATCCTTAAATCCTAACACTAACCACAACCCTAACACTAGAAATTGCAGAAACAGTAATCCTAACCCAAATACCCGAAACAACTGAATATAATTCTGAGATTCCAAATCAACTAGTTAGTTTGGAATCTGAAATCTTTGAATTCTGAACCAAACTATAATTTTTTGCATTTGCACCTGTCAAGTGTGTGGTATTGGGTAGAAAGGTAGACCCATAAGAGTGGGCAGGGATTTGATGTCCCTTGGGATACGTAGAAGGGTTGGGGAGGTTGCCAATCTGGGAGTAGTATCGACTTGCAGAACAAAGACTTGCTTCTCCAAATATTCAATTTTTTTGTGATGGAAATATAGAGTGGAGAATCAGTGGTCCGCCTAGATGACACAGAGGCAAAATAGCTCAGAACATCGCAGAGACCCCAGAAAATCTTCCGGGTCCATAATGCTTTAATCCTGTGCTTTCGCCACTGAACTACTAATGGTCTTATTGGCCTACGACCAAGCGTCTCCCAGAGACCGTCATAAACCTAGACGCACCCTCTCTGGAATGCCCTGCTCAGGAGGATGCATTCTTATTCAAGGGTCACCAACAGTCCCGAGACCTATGCCTAAACTTCTACCGTGGTCAGTGGCAACAGTATAGCTCAGAGCACTGCATTCGTAGGACACTGTACAACATGACCCAGAACCAGATCCTCCTCATCTTTGGGTTGGATCAGCAATGCCGTGGAAGAATGATATTTGCCCCAGCATTAGAATGGTAGGTAATATACTATATATAAGATAATAGAGGTAACATCACTGCTCTATAACTGTGGAGACCCAGGTTCGATTCCAGCCAGAGCATCTCTCCAGTAAGTGTCCTTGGGCAAGACACCTGACGGTACATACTTGCCTACCGTACAATATCGGCTGTGGAGTCCAGTGGGAACGTCTCTGCCCTTCGACCGTGGAGAAGCAAGTCAAAATCCTATTCAGCACATCCCATCAATACAACGGAGGAGAAGTCCTGACTTCACAAGAATTGGGTTCAACCTAACCACCAGGTCCCTGCTCTACAATCATGGAAAGACGACGCCACCAGCGAGTGTCCTTGGCAAGACACTTATCGATATGGATCCGCCTACCTCACAAAATACTTGTACATCTCCGATTGTAAGTTCTTTTGGGAACAGGGACCCACTGAATCATGTCATCATGTGTGGTATTTCAATGTATCAACCCCTTGTAAAGCGCTGTGGAATATGCGGCGCTATATAAGGCTGGTGTCAGACAAGCGTAATGTTCACGTCCGTGATGGCGCCTAAAAGTACATCCGTGATAGCATGAAAGAAAGCCCATCGGAGCCCGACACACGAAGTACGTCCACACTGAACTGCGGACGTACAACCCCTAGAACGGCCGCACAAAGTGCACTGCGTCCGCAACATCTGCATAGCTTTGTATGTGAGTGATGGAACGTGGTCATACGGACTGCATTTATACGTCCAGCATTTTTCACGGATGAAATGGTTTTGCTTTTTAATTTATTTTCCCTGCTACATCCGTCACAATATACGTCAGTGAAAAAAAACGAACTGTGTGGCCACTACTGTGTCTTCCGTACTAACGTATGTCTGTACTGCACGGGCGCTCAGTCCTTAGAAATCACGTTCGTCTGACCCTAGCCTAAAAGGAGAATAATCACACACACACACACACGCACACAGCAAATTTCTGTATCGTATCTTTATATTATCTGTAAGATCACCCTCCCCCGTGTCGGCTAGGACAGCATTTGTGCCTCTTTTACACGTCAAAAGCACTTTGTGGAGGGGGGGGGGGGTTGGATGCCAAAAATACTGAAGTCATCACGTCCAGCAGATATTACGGCTAAAACCCACATCTCTGTAAGCTATAATCCAGGAGCTGCGGGAGAGAAACCTGCACGGAGATTTCAAAATGCAATCCGCTAAAGAAAAAAAAAAAAAAAGTAGTAAACACCTAAAGTCCCAGGAACGAACAATCTAGTCTTTTCCAGGAGTGGGAATTCCTCCCATAGACATCCACCTACATCGAAACCAGTACTAGTCTCCAAAATCCACATTTCTAGGTGTCAACCTTTTCTATATATCCTCGAAGCTCTCATTACCTCGGCCCGTCGCTATATGAGGTTAGTAAATGGGATCACACCCCATACAGATTGAAGGGATTCTGTCGTGTATCGTCACACGCTTTAAAGCAGACAGAAAGTCATTTTATTACTGTTATTATGGACAAAGATCAATCTCTCATTCTTGTAAGTAGCAGCCACGGCGTTTCAGACGCCTCCATGAAGAGAAACACACTTGAACGAATCAATACCTTCATATTATGGCACAGAAATCTGTTTTTCTATTGGGTCTAGCAATGTAATACTGCTGGGATAAGTGGGGGGTCTGAACACAAGGAGGGGGTGCCAAACCAAATATATAAGGTTGATAGCTAGCAGTTCCTGTAAAATACAGATGTCCTAGTTTCCAATATGGCCGCTCTCAGGTCAGAGAACCGCTAGACTCAGTCGAGCATCATTAACCCCCTTGTTACCGGGATCACGTGTACACAATCATCAGCCCGAGATGGAGCATAGCTCCAGGTCATGTTCCCACTATCATTGCAAATTAGACTCCTTTCTTTCAGGCGAATTTCATTTCCATAAGAGCTCCAGAACATGCCCAAGTTTTAGCACCGTGTGAATGATGCTCGAGGTGCCAACACTTTTTAAAACCAGCTGGGGAATGTGTCGAATGGACTTTTCCCCGGCTGATCCTTCACAGAGCGCAGAACTGCAGTAACTCTTTCTGGCCAGTAGATGGTGACATCTCCCTGCCAAATAGGTTATTACAGTAAGAAATACAGTGGGAATATTCCCAAAAAAAACAACTTACTGTACAATAATTATCTTCCATTAAAAAATAAAAAACACTAGCATGTTCTTTTGGAAAATCACTTTGTAAGGAAGCTATAAGTGGTTACAGGCACAACTCCTGTCAGGGTCTTGTTACCGGAATCTGCTAGGTTCACTCGGGACGAGGCCGGACCGGACACGAGCAAGGATTGTCTGAACACGAGTCTCTTCAGGAAAGGCAAACTTTGTAACGTCACACAGAACGCTCACACAGGATTGAATCGCAAAGAGTGAGCCCCGAACTCACCAAGGGGTCTTATACCCCGAATACATAATTAGGTACATCCCAATTAACCCACCTCCCGGTGACACCATCCCACCCCACGTGGGTTAGTACCTCCCTTGGTCGATTACAAAGACATTCCATACATTGGCCGTAAATTGGCAAACTTCATGTTAGTTTGACAGAAAGGGATTTGCTGTTTCGCTCAATCCGGCCTCTGCCCACCTCCCTAGAGCATGCTTATTTGTTGAAGATAAGACCTGGTCTGTTTTTCTATGCTTTTCTTTGTCTCTCGGCAGGCCTCTGTGACCTTGGTGTATCCATTTGTCATCCTGTCCCTCCGTGCCAAGAACGGCCCGGATCTTCCTCAATTTTAATTGCTTCTCTGCTAATCTAACACATTCCTAAAATTCTATGTAAGCTTCATTCTAGTTTCAACTAAAATCTACCTAGTTATTTTCAAGTGAACCAATATTCTGAACAAGATGGCCGCCTGGCTCATAGCGGCGACCATCTTCTGGCTTGGTTCTCCTTCATTCCCCCCTTGGCTCAAGCCTCAGGTTCTTCTCCTGAGACTTGTAGCCATTACACCCAACTAATTTTATTCTTAAATTCCTCGTACTTTAGTGGACCTATTTTCGTTGGGAACATGTCTTGTGGGATAATCAGTGGTATCTTTCGTGTCTGTGTGGGTGTCAGTGCTCTCTTGCATAGTGGCCATAGACATAGCCCTATGCGGTACGTCAGTGTCCCTACCACCAAGATCACCACCAACATCAGAATCATGGATCCAATCTGTGAGATAAACCTCAGAATGGATCCGAACCAATCTCCGATTGCTCCAAACCCACGAAGTGGATTCCAGCCCTCAGCAGCGATCCTCCTTGCTGTGTTCTGCAACTGTGCTACCTTCTCCTGGTGATCTTGGATTACCTGGTAATAGTCAGGGATGTCATGTGTGGTGTTCCTGATGAAGGTGCAACATTCATAATGCATTGTCATCTCACACAATCCATTCAGAGCTGCACTGATCTGTTCTAGTGCCATATCCATGTATCATTTGTACCTTCCGTATCTCACGTACTTCCAGATTCAGCAACTGAATGTCCATACTAGTCTTATTCAGAATCTCGTCCATCAGACTGGCATAGCTGTTCATTCTTACCATCAACTCTCTTCCCCATCCAGTCCATGCTGGCAGCCATGCCCATATTCGATCCGCTTTTCTAAACAGCTCTCTCTTCTGTTTCTCAAACACAAGTGCTGTGTCTGTATCCGTGTTATCTCCCCTTACTCTCTGTATTGGAATCAGTTTAGCCAAATAACACATTCCCGTTATTGTTGGTGGCACCCATGTGTAACACACCCTTTCACAACACACCTGGTATCCCCCTTTCAATATAAATGGTGACAAGTGTAGTGTTCCCTTTGCTATTTCTATCATCAGTTGTCTGTCGTTTCATCATATCCAATGCACTCTGCCTTCCATGTCACATTCGCAATCACCTCCTCCTGATCACTTGTGAGCTTTCTACATCGTATGTATAGAAAATTTGACTGCTCCTTTGTGTTAAAGGTGTAAATGTATGATGAATAACACCCTCCACATTTGATTCTCTATCTGGTCCTAGTTGAAAGCACCATGCTGGTGGGTATACTGGCCCTATTATGGGGTACCCGGGACTGAATGATTCTGGTTTTTCCCTTGGTGCATCAAAAGCATGTATTGTGACATTTCCTGACGCAATCATACTCAAATTCATTGGAACAGAGGCAAATGGTATGTGGATTGTCTCTGGGTGCAGTCTACTACACACCCAGCATGCGGTTTGCCCAGACTTTTTAGCATAGTCATATTTAAATTGCACAAGTAAATGTCCTCTTGGCAAAATTTCGGACGTCGCCTCTCGCTTTTGTCTCCACATAGTACGATTCTCCATCACCGGGTGCGTACCATTCCAGATATGATAGCTATCCACTTTCTTGGTGGTGCTTGGGCACCTGGGGCATGCTCCATGCAAGAGTCCATAAATCAAGTTTGCAAGGTACAAAATCAGTACCACAAATGCCCCAAATGTCAGAATCCCTTGGGCAATTCTTTTCACAGTCACATAAACCCAATCCCTCCCCACTGGAATTGGGGGAGACATTTCCGGCTGATCAAAAGTCGGGGCCGGGCCCCTAAAAATAACCCTTTGGGCATCCCCCGAAGGGATCCCTTTGTTCCCCTGTTGGTGGATGGTCAGGCCTTATTGTGTCTGTCAAAACACACACTTGTTGAATATTTTTGGTGCTTTGAGTTAAATCTCTCAGGTGCTCTCGACTGTGGTCTTTGTCAGCTTCAGCCTCAGTGGATTGGTCTCGTTGGTGACGACCTTCCATGCTGGTTCAGGATTGGCTGCAGCTACCTTCAGTCTGGAGTGATGTATCCACGGGACCACCTCGGCAACCTTCACGGCTGTAGGGGTTGATAACAGGACAAGGTAAGGACCTCTCCATTTTGGGCCTAGTGGATCATTTTTCCACTCTTTCACCCATACTGAGTCACCTGGACAATACTTATGCAGTGGGGGATATAAAAAGTGAGGCATATTATCTCCCACCCAAGTATTCAATTTCTGCATTGATTTACCTAACAGTACAACCTGATCATTTAGTTTAGTTTCTCCCAATGCCGAAGGTCCCCCCTTAGTCCACTAATCAGAGGGGTAGGCCGTCCGAACATAAGCTCGTATGGACTTAGCTTCAATTGGGGCGTTGGCCTGCACCTAACGTGCAATAGGACTATAGCAGCACATCCAACCAGCCTGGTGACGTCTCTTGGCACAGTTTGGACATCAAAGTCTTTAGGGTACGGTTCATTCTTTTGACTTTTCCTGAGCTTTGGGGCCTGTAGGCAGTATGTAGCTTCCAGGTAATGCCCAACAGACGGGCGAGCTGTTGTAAACAGTTCTGTATGAATGCAGTGCCATTGTCCGACCCTATCTCGAGAGGAAGTCCATAGCGTGGTATTATTTCTTTCAGACTTTTCACCACTTCCACTGTCTTCTCTGTTCTTGTCGGGAAAGCTTCTACCCATCCTGTCAGGGTACACACCATTACCAGTAGATATTTGTATCCTTTGCAGGGCGGCAACACTGTGAAGACTATCTGTAACGATGCCATTGGGGATAGCCAGATTGGCTGCTTCCCTGGAGGTTGAGATGGGCCTGTTCTTGGATTATTCTTGGCACATGTCACGCACTGCTGGGCTATTGCTTTGCAGACTACTGACAGTCCTGGCACGTAGAAATGTGGCTCCAACTGTTGTTCCATCATTTCTCTTCCTCCATGGGTACTTGCGTGGAGCGTTCTTACAATCTCAGGCGCTAATGTTGCTGGTAGAACTATCTGTCCGTTCTCCAACTGGAACCATCAGTCTTCTCCATATCCGCCTTGTTCTTCTGATAACCATTTCTTCTCTTTCTCTGAATATACGGGTGTCCATTCACTCAGTGGCACCGGTAGGAGTGCAGCCACCACTGGTTTCGCTTTGTATCGTGCCAATTCTCCATGGTTTCCCCAGACAAATTATTCTTTTGGGAAATAGTATCGCCAGGCAAAGAACAGCAGATCTTGTCTGTCCTGTGAATCTCTTACTGCTGGTATGAAAAAGTTCACACTTTTCTTCATTCTTGGCAGTTTGTTTTTGATATGGGTCTCGAGGAAGAATCTCACCAACGGAGCTTGATATTCCTCTGCTCCCAATTCTCCCAAACTCAGCAGTATTCGTGTGATCCTCAGATTATTATGAGGGTTGGCTGTCAGATTGTCAAAACGTGAGGCGAAATTTTCTGCTCGTTCAACTTCGGTTACTTTTGTATCTTCCTCACACTCCATTAATTTTACGCCGAAGAATTTCAGCATCATTTTGTATGCTCTGCGTAGTCTTTGCTGAACTTCTGAGGTGTTAATCATAAGACGTGTCTCTTGAGGGTTCAGAGGAGTGGAGTAGAAATTTCGGCCTTGGGACCGTGTTTGGAAAAGCCATTGGATATAATCATGATTGAGTTCTAATAGTTCATAGTCACTGTGCCATTTGTGCAAAATAATTTCAATAAATTCGCCTTTTGGTTCAAATTTTCTCCAATTCATGTAGAACTCGTAATTGGGCATAGGAGGTTGAGCTTCTTGCTTGCAGAGCAGGACCTTGGCTTGATCAGTTGGTAGCAATGGTTTTGCAGCCGCTTTTGCAGCCTGGTCAGCGCGCCTGTAGCGTTTTGGGATTTCATCACGACCTTTCTGGTGGCCACGGCAGTGCATAATGCTGACAGCACTTGGTTTCCATATTGCTTCTAGGAGGGCTGCGATTTCAGCTGCATACTTGATTTGTTGTCCTGAAGAAGTAAGCAAGCCTCGCTCTTTGTAGAGTGCACCATGTGCATGGACAGTCATAAAGGCATATTTGGAGTCAGTATAGATACTCTTTTGCCTTCGGAAATTTCCAGAGCCCTGGTGAGGGCTGTTATTTCAGCCAGTTGTGCAGATGTATGGCCTGGTAAAGAATTTGCTTCGATAATTTCTTCTGCTGAGACTACTGCATAGCCGGAGACTTTCTTCCCATCATCCATGTAGCTGCTACCGTCAGTGAACAACTGTAGATCGTATTTGTCTAGGGGTACGTCTTTCAAATCTGGCCTGCTACTGAACACTTCTTCCATGACTTGGAGGCATTCAGGATTTGGATCCTCTTCGCAGTCAGGCAGCAAAAGTAGCAGGATTCAGGGGAGCGATGAGGTCCAAATGAACCCGTGGATTCTCGCACATCATAGCTTGGTACTTCGTCATCAGGCTGTTGCTGAACCAGTAGCTTCCTTTCACATCGAGCAGGGCCTTGACAGGATGTGGTACCTTGACATGAAGAACTTGTCCAAGGGTCAGCTTGTCTGCTTCCGCTATCAGCATTGCGGTGGCTGCCGCAGCTTTCAGGCATGGGGGTAGGCCGCAGGCCACAGGGTCAAGTTGCTTGGATAAATAGGCCACGGGCCTTAGCCATGAGCCAAAGTTCTGAACCAGCACTCCTGTTGCTGTTTGATTGTGTTCATGCACGTACAGCTGGAAAGGCTTGCTGTGATCTGGCAATCCCAGTGCTGGAGCTTCCATTAGTAGAGTCTTTAATTTCAGGAAAGCTGCTGTTTGCTCTTCTTCTCAGAGGAAGGGGTCATGCTCTCCCCCCTTGGTGGCCTGATGAAGGGGCTTGGCAATATCTGCGACGTTGGGGATCCATAGGCGACAGAACCCTGCAGCTCCCAGGAATTCACGGACTTGTCTCCTTGTCTTTGGTTGGGGTATTCGGCATACTGCTTCTTTTCTTTCTGCCCCCAATGCACGCTTGGTACCTGTTAATTGGAAACCTAAATATTTTACACTTTGTTTGCATATTTGTGCTTTCTTTTTGGACACTCTGTAACCTGCTTGGCATAATAGATGTAGCAGGGCTTTTGTGGCAGAAAGACAGTCTTTTTCTGTGGGGGAAGCCAGGAATAAATCATCCACATATTGTAGTAAGACGACTTTGTCTGGCTGAACGTTGAAGGACAGGAGGTCCTGGCTGAGCGCGCATCCGAAAATCGTGGGTGAGTTTTTGAAACCTCGAGGGAGGCGTGTCCAGGTCATCTGATGGTGCGCTCCCGTGGTAGATTCCTCCCACTGAAATGCAAAGAGGGCTGGCTTGCCGGAGCCAGATGGATGCAAAAGAAAGCGTCTTTTAAATCAAGCACTGTGTAATATTTTGTATTACCGGGAATTAATGCCAATAAATTGTATGGATTGGGAACCACAGGGTGTAGGGTTACTGTGGCTTCATTGATGGCTCGTAAATCTTGGACTGGGCGGTACTCGTGTGCCCTCTTTCAGTACTGGCAACAGGGGTGTGTTCCATGGGGACACACAGAATTTCAATATGCCGTGCTCTTTCAGTCTTTGCAAATGTGTCTGAATATTCTGTTTAGCTTTTTGTGGGATATGGTATTGTCTTAGAGCCACAGGCGTTGCACCAGGCTTTAAATCAACGTACACCGGAGGAATATTTACAGCTAGTCCGGGTGGGTTCTCCTCCGCCCAGACTCCAGGGATTCCAAGAAGTAGTGTGTACGGGTCTGGGGCGGCCGGCAGAGTTGGTGCCGTGCGCCATTCTTCTTCTCTTGGCATAATTACTGCAATTTTTACAGGTTGGGTATGCTGCCTGGCTGGGCTGTACTGCCGTGTAGAGCTGCCACTCTCAGGCAGGTCTAATCTAGCGTGACCCCCGGAAAGAAATGTAATTTGGGCTTGCAATTTGCAAAGGATATCCCGCCCCAGGAGCTGGATGGGACATTCGGGCATATATAAAAATTCATGTTCCACATTATGCCCACCCACACTACACTTCCGTGAAGCAAGAAAGGGGTACTTAGCAGACACCCCCATTGCTCCCATAATATCAACCTCATTTCCCATTGGGGGTGCAATTTGCTGTGTTACAACAGAATATTCGGCACCGGTGTCAACCATAAAAATTTCATCTTTATCTCCCACTCTCATAGTGACTGTGGGCTCGTGATTACCGAGCGGGATGGGCCCAGGTCCGTGTCAATATGTACCTTGCCCCTCAAATGACGTTCCCGCCAAACCCACAAACCCTGCACCGGCACCATCATTTCTCTCATATCTGCCGTTTGTTACCTGGCCATTGGAGGCTTGACCTCCCGATTCCCCAGCCTCCCCCTGCACCCCAAATTTAGCCAAAAATGCAGGACAATCATTTTTCCAGTGACCTTCACCCCGGCACCAGACACACTGGTTGGGTCCCAGGGGTTCCCTAGGGGCTCCCCTACCTCTACCTCCCTGACCCCTTGCTCTCCCTCTCTCCGGGGCACCTCTTCCTCCACCATTTCCCATATAACCGACAACACCTGTGTGCCCTCTTTGTCTCCTCCCGCTTTTCTTCCAGGTCCCGGTTATGAAACACCTTATTAGCAATTTCTACCAATTCGCTAATACCTTTACCTAGAAACCCATCTATTCGCTGTATTTTATTCCGTATATCCCTTTGTGACTGTCCCACAAAAGAAGAATTAATTAACCTCTGATTCTGCACTGCTTCAGGGTCAATAGGACTATACATCCTATATGCATCTAGCAATCTCTCTAAAAACGCACTTGGGGTCTCTTTAGAATCTTGCACAATATCCGCTATTTTCCCCATGTTTTTGGGTTTCTTCCCTCCTGCTCTTTTCACCCATTATTACCGCTGTACGGTACGTTTGCAGGTGAGCAATGCCCACAGCAGTATTGTGTGGCCATTTGGGATCTGTTTTGGGGTAGTGTTCCTCTGCCCACGCTTCTGGCTGGGCTCTGGCATCTTCTACGGCTTGGGCAAGTAGAATTTTCCGCGCGCTACTATTTATTCGGGCTCTTTCCTCAGTTGTGAACATTGTCAGCATTAGTTGCTGACAATCTGCCCATGTGGGGTTATGTGTAAGCATGACTGACTATCATACTGGCCACTGCTGCGGGATTAGTGGAGTACAGCGGTGTGTGAGTTTTCCAATTAAATAAATCTGTAGTTGTAAATGGGACATGTGTATTGTACTGGCCCAGGTAATCCGTTCTCCAGTAAAGGACCTGGCACCTCCCGCAGAGGCATTTGCATTTTACTTTTGCCGGGGTTGTGCGGTTATGGTTCTCGGGGTTTATATATATATTGTTCGCTGCGCGAGTGGTGGCCCCTGGATTTACATCTCCATTCTCATCATCACTGTCCTCTGGGGTCACCGGTACTAGTTTATATACGCTCCCATCGGGCATTTCAATCTTTCCTGGTGGGGCCTGTCTCCTCCACCCGCTGCCCCCTGGTCTTCTTCCGCAATACCGAGTGCCGGAGCAAAGGGAGCTGGCCGGGAAATAGCAGCTGCCTGCTCCCCCCCCCTCCCTGCCCGCGCAACTGCGGCACTCAAAGCTTCTCTAGCTGCCCCATAACACGATGGATAGGGCGGGGGCAGGGAATCAATCTCCTCCAGATGTTCTACCAACACTGGTTTCCCTTTTTCATCATTATCTTCTTTATTTGAGGGTACCTGTTTCTTGTTTTGTCCCGCCATCATTATAAAATGACTTATATTTTACACAATACCTCCATAGATCTATATATGGGTACTGTTCTCAGGATGTCCGCATTTCCCGGTGACTTGGGAGTGCACTTTCTGTATTAACTCCGGGTCCATTGACCCCTGTTCTAGCCAGTCTGGAACTAACAGTGGCCATACTATGGTACACATTAATTTCAATTTCTCTTTACTTAACTCTACACCATAATCATGCGTTGCATACAATGCTTCAAAATTCTGCACCATATACTCTAAGGGCGTCTCACCCTTCTTAACCTTCTTGGGTTTGGATGACCCGTTGCCCATTGTTACTCTTAAGAACAGTAACCTCCATACAATGCAGATATTACTTTTAGCACAAAACACTTTAAAATTTACTGTCTGGTACTCAGTCAACAATTCATATATATCGTATTCGCTTCCTCCGTCAGTAGCCAGACTGCAGTCGCCTGAGCCGGAAATGTACCTTGGGAGTCCACTCTCAAGTTTGCTTTCTCGCTAGGCGAGTAGGCGCTCAATCACTCACAGCACGTACTTGTACCAGATACTTTCAGCACAAAACAATACATAAACAATTCTACTCTCTCTACTAGCCGAGGGCACGCCGTCCCTCCTTTTGGCTCCTTATACCCAATTGATTGAACTCTAACTCTTGTCTGCTTGTGACCATGTGCACCCCATTCTATAACAACACTCCCGTCTGCAATTCCAATTTGCATATGGGTAATCTACCCACCCAGCACCACTACCGCTGCAGCTACCGCTGACCTCAATTGGCCCCCTTCACTACACGACGTACACACTAGCACTGACTCAGGGCTCTCAGCCCAGTCACAGAAATCCCTCCTCCTTTCCTTGTCCACGTGCAGAAGCTCTGTTTACAAACACTGACTATGACTATGCAACTCCACATGGCTACTCTCTCCCTCTCTTACAGAACTACCATTTGGTTAACATCCGATCCCCCGGGTTCAGACACGCGCTAGCCACTCTGGCTCCTTTGCTTGTCCGTGCTGTCGGCGGCGGGTTCGGTATGTCAACGAGACCGTGGGTCTCCTTATCCGACTATGGTCGGACGTTTCCCTTTATACCGGTATCTCTGATACACATACAAACATAGACACTTTACCTATCGCCGCGCTGTTCGCTGTTTCCTCAGACTCGGTGGTGTCCCAGCTTCCCGGGCCGGGGGTCCGTTTGGGACGAGACGAGGTCCACTGAACAGGAAATCCTGCTTGGCGCCTGCAGATGTCAGCTCACCTTCAACGGATGCCCAACCGACGGGATCACTCGCACCTGCAGTCAACCGCTACAGTGTCCAGCAGTCGTTGCCGTGCCGGCAAGGGCCCGTATCCCGGCTCACGAGCCCCCAAGAAATGTTACCGGAATCTGCTAGGTTCACTCGGGACGAGGCCGGACCGGACACGAGCAAGGATTGTCTGAACACGAGTCTCTTCAGGAAAGGCAAACTTTATTGTGACGTCACACAGAATGCTCACACAGGATTGAATCGCAAAGAGTGAGCCCCGAACTCACCCCAACAAGGGGTCTTATACCCCGAATACATAATTAGGTACATCCCAATTAACCCACCTCCCGGTGACACTATCCCACCCCATGTGGGTTAGTACCTCCCTTGGTCGATTACAAAGACATTCCATACATTGGCCGTAAATTGGCAAACTTCATGTTAGTTTGACAGAAAGTGATTTGCTGTTTCGCTCAATCCGGCCTGTGCCCACCTCCCTAGAGCCTGCTTATTTGTTGAAGATAAAAGCGTAGAAAAACAGACCAGGTCTTGTCTCTCGGCAGGCCTCTGTGACCTTGGTGTATCCATTTGTCATCCTGTCCCTCCATGCCAAGAATGGCCCGGATCTTCCTCAATTTTAATTGCTTCTCTGCTAATCTAACACATTCCTAAAATTCTATGTAAGCTTCATTCTAGTTTCAACTAAAATCTACCTAGTTATTTTCAAGTGAACCAATATTCTGAACAAGATGGCCCTTTGGAAAGGGAGAGCATTGAGGTCAGGTTACAGAGTCAAGAGAGAAGACCGAAAGCTCCGCTGTAAGTCAGCAGCACATTCATCCACATTTTTCAGCTAAAAAGATAAAAATGACATTATTTGGCAAACCTTTTCCCATCTTTTAGGAGGAAATCATGATGCAGCGGATTTAAACGTTCACAGGATATATTTTTAGGGAACAATTGTACAGAAGTCGATCACCAAAGACTCCCTTGTCTCGTGGAGTCAAACACTGGACATGACAAACACATGCTTTGCACGATCCCAATAAATATGGTCCAAACGACGCAACACAGTCAGTTACAATTACAAGTATTTATAAAGCACCAACAAGTTCTGTAGCGCAGCACATCTTGGTTATCGCACAACTATTGGGTTAATGCTTTCGTGAAACTTATCAGGGTCTTCATGGCCCCCCCCTGACATCCTATCTCAGCGCTGAGCTTAAAAGTCCCCCCCCCCTCTTACTGTGAAATGAGTTACATTTACAGCGAACAGCAGGGATGGATGCAGGTTACCATGGTAACAGGATGACTTTGCTTCCCAAAACCGGAGATGGAGACAGAGGTCCTGCCATGCGGCTGAATTCATGAGCCAGGCCACCGTGAACGCAGATATTATCGCTCCGCTCAAAACTTCCCACCAGGACCTGGACCCCCCGCCTAACTTATTCTCTGCAACGTATAAAGACTGAAACACAGAAACCGCACCATATACACTAACAGAACAAAACGTGGCTTCTTCTCCCATTTAAAACCATTTTTCCTGAAATAAGAATATATGCTTTTGATCAGATCCACATTTATTCTTCAGTGGAACCAGGGACGAAACCGTAACGAAAATGAAATGTCTCTGTATCCGGGACAAAGCATAGCAATAAAGTTACATTTTGAATGTTCACCAATGGTAACGGAGTAAATTTGGTGATTACTGATTAGATCCGAATCCAGAGTAAGTATTGGCACAGTAGAATTAATAGAAAGTTGTCCACCATGCAGCTAATATTCCTATAGTGAAGGGCGAGGATACCATCCTGCAAGGCCATCCCACCTCACTGAAAACTGTCAATCACGGCCGCTGGACAGCCTTCTAGGCCAAGGAAAGCAAACCGCGGCACCCCAAATGTTTTGAAACTACACGCTCCATGATGTTCTGACTTTAACCCAGGCAGGGCATCATGGGACATTTAGTGCAGAAACATCTGGGGTGCCAAGATTCACAGTCACTGTACTAGGTGTTGGAACAATAGGTCTGCGACTACGTGCTATTGCACCAACATATAGATTCAGGAGGAGTCACCTGGTTGAACCAGACGTCACGGTAAGGCTCGAATGCAGAAACACATTGGCTGCTCGCTCTTGGCAAGCATCTTGGATCCAGTGACTGAGACTTTCTGCAACCAATTGTCAACCCCTTCACTATTGAGCAGTTTGTTGAGTGTGTGTGGGGGCTCTAACACGTGATCCCTCGTTTAAAAAAAAAAAAAAAATATTGCTGGGATGAAAAGTTGAGAACCCTCTATGGCGTCCTTTAGCGCGCACAATGTCACACAGGGTCTGCATTATCAGCATACAGGCAGAAATGCCTGTGTGTCACATACAGTAAATGTGCTGCAGACAGATAATATAAAATGGTGATTTGTAGTGATCATAATGAGATTATTAGCAATGCAATATCTGCATGTGCTGCCTAATGCCTGTGTATGGCAATTACAGCAACACCTTGTATCTGTATATAGCTGCATAATGCCTGTGTATGGGAATTACAGCAACACCTTGTATCTGTATGTGCTGCATAATGCCTGTGTATGGCAATTACAGCAACACCTTGTATCTGTATGTGCTGCATAATGCCTGTGTATGGCAATTACAGCAACACCTTGTATCTGTATGTGCTGCCTAATGCCTGTGTATGGGAATTACAGCAACACCTTGTATCTGTATATGCTGCATAATGCCTGTGTATGGCAATTACAGCAACACCTCGTATCTGTATATGCTGCATAATGCCTGTGTATGGCAATTACAGCAACACCTTGTATCTGTATGTGCTGCATAATGCCTGTGTATGGCAATTACAGCAACACCTTGTATCTGTATGTGCTGCCTAATGCCTGTGTATGGGAATTACAGCAACACCTTGTATCTGTATATGCTGCATAATGCCTGTGTATGGCAATTACAGCAACATCTCGTATCTGTATGTGCTGCATAATGCCTGTGTATGGCAATTACAGCAACACCTTGTATCTGTATGTGGCAATTACAGCAACACCTTGTATCTGTATGTGCTGCATAATGCCTGTGTATGGCAATTACAGCAACACCTTGTATCTGTATGTGCTGCATAATGCCTGTGTATGGCAATTACAGCAACACCTTGTATCTGTATGTGCTGCCTAATGCCTGTGTATGGGAATTACAGCAACACCTTGTATCTGTATATGCTGCATAATGCCTGTGTATGGCAATTACAGCAACACCTCGTATCTGTATGTGCTGCATAATGCCTGTGTATGGCAATTACAGCAACACCTTGTATCTGTATGTGGCAATTACAGCAACACCTTGTATCTGTATGTGGCAATTACAGCAACACCTTGTATCTGTACGGTACAGGGATTTTCAGCCATTATAACAATCCAAATCTTATCCATATACATCATGGATAAGGAGTGACCCCACAGCTCTCCCTGTATTCTGCAAAATCTCTACTGCTGCATTCCAGCAACCAGAGTTTGTTGAGCTTTTTGTTACAGTGAGGGTGGGAGCTGCGCCTTTTAGCTTAACACAGTGTTACAGAAGGGCGATCGCATTGAGAATGTTGTTTCTCCCCACACTAATCTTGCATTAAAAAAACCTATACAAAGAGGGTTTTAATTTGCTAGTTGTTGTTGCTAATTTTATTACAGTGCAAAATCCAGTTTACACATTCTTGGTAGTGAACGGTATAATCTCCTAAATGGAGGCAGAGTGGGGGGACGGGTGACGACAATAAGTTTTACCCTCCAAGAAAAAAAAGAAATGGAAGAAACTGGTTTGGTGGTTAATAACGAACCCCTTGATCTCCCCTTCCTCTGGGAAAAGGGGGGGGGGTGAAGTAAATTCATAGAAACATAGAAAACGTCAGCAGATAAGAACCTTTCGGCCCATCTAGTCTGCCCAATTACATGGATCCCATGAAACCATAATCAATACATCTTCGCCACTGAAGGGGTTAATCAGATCTACCAGCCATTAATCAATCTATTCATTCCCCTTTTCTCCCCATCTTCATCCCATCCCTTCCCCAAATAGCTCTTCCAAAATGAATTCATTAATGAATCAGATTGCAGCATGATGACCCTCTCCCAGCTTGTCGTTTTCCCTTTTTATGACTGTAATTAGAATGGTGTGAGTGACATTAATGAGGGTAACATCCTTTACTGTCCACATAATAATGACATCTGTCAGCAAAGGGACCGATTTTTGCTGTGAAGTGAATTGCCGCGGAGTGGACCATGTCCTCGCTCTCTCATCTTCTGGCTTCAACGAGCAAATGTTTGAGCTGTCACTTCCAGCCCGGCCGCAGCTCCAGAAGCTCATTAGAGGAGAGGGCGGCGAGAGGGACATCGGAAGGATAGCATTACAAAAAAGGTACTACATACACGAATGTGCACTTCTATTGACATCCCACGACACGGACAACTGACCCAGAAAGACTGCGTCCTGCATTACAATTTCTTACGGATTTATACGGCCGACAAGGAAGAAAAAGTCCATTTACTGATGAGGAACCAAGATCTACAACCAACGAAGAACATCACTCAAAAAAAAAAAATGGCTGCTCGGCAAGAGTTGAAGGTCAAGGGGTGGGTTGACCTGGGTTCACTGCCTTGACCATCGCGGTGTTGTATAAAGCAACGTTCGGCAACCTTGGCCGTCCAGAGGTTTTTCAACTACATTGCACATGAGTCTCTGCCAACCTAACGAGTGGCTGAGCATCAAGAGAGATAGGAGAATGACTGGAGAAGTGAAAATTTGAGGTCATATTGGCCAAACCAAAAAAATTCTCCCATTTATCTCATCCAAATCGGCTATTGGTCTAGATTGTGCTCTTCTCCTGGTTTTCACCTTTCGTTGAATAGACCTGATCGTTCTGAAACACCTGGGAGGGTCAAGGTTGCCGACCCGCGGCCTAATGGATGTCAAATTATGGTAATAGGGAGATAATAAAGCCCATAGGCCATGCTTCATCTGGGAATTGTGGAGGCCTGAGTATTAGATTCCTTTTACAAATATGGTGCCTAATTGCCTTCAGAGCCGAGGTGGGCCACTGAAATAAAGAGGTGATGGTCAAAGACAGCCCTCTAAACAGACAATTGCCTAGGGCATGGGTCAGCAACTTTGGCTCTCCAGACGTTTTGACATCTCCCATGATGCTCATAAGATTGGCCGAGCCTTAATGGAAATGTAATTCCAAGACCACTAAAGGGACAAGGTTGCTGATCCTTGACGCAAGGCCTCAGGAGGTGGAATTTCCATATGCACATGTATACCGACATCCCCCTCCAACGTGCTTCTATGTGCCTTTATTAACGCCATTTATTGGGTTAAAAGTTGAATTTTTTTTTGCTTTGGAGGAAGAACAGCACACTTGAGTCTTGACCAAGGCTGTTTAGAATCCAGGGCTGCGTCTGGTGGTGGTGAACCTTGGTACTCTCAGGGTTTTAAAGTACGTGTCCTATGATCTCCCCCACCCCCCCAGACTCAACACTGGCGATACATCATGGCGATACATCATTGGTAATCACTGGTACAGACCATGGCAAAGTCTTCATCAGTGGTCACCTGATTAGGGACAGATTAGACCAAAGCGGACAATAGAACTATGGACGAAAATAGCGCTAAATAAAGAGCAAGGTCAACCTCGAAATGATATCTTCCTCTCCTTCTCCAGAAGATTTTATGTCTCATCAGCCCCTGTCCTCCTTGTCACAATGTAAAAGAAACCACACAAAAAAAAAATGTCACAAGATAACAGCGGCAAGCTTTCCAAAGTGCGAGAATACAGGGATTGACAGGGGGTCCGTGCAAGAGGTCAAGATGCTTTGGAAGTGATGAGAATCTCCTAGGAGGTTTCAGCTCTCTGGCGTGGAAGCGAATTGACGGGTTAGGTCTGTACTTCCCCAGCGAGCAGCTTTGGAACTGAAATGATGATTAGGATGATGACATCACAATTGTCACAGAATTGCAGAAAATACCATTTTTTTTTTTAAAAAAAGGAAAAAGTCCTGGCTGCTTTTCCATCCATCGACCCGCCGTGCAGCGGCAGAGTGACCTCTCTGATCCAGTTTCGTGACCTACGGGTTAATTTCCTAAAAGTATACGCTTTCTAATTTCAGTGAAACATCAGACACAAGGGCAGCTTCCTGGCCCATCGATTGAGGAACACGATGTCTGATGAAGCCTACAGGAAAAACACGTCTCTCTGGACTCATCATCCCTAGATATAACGTATGGAGCCAGGAACGCAAAGGATCGCACCAGCCGAGAAGTAGGAATGAGCCGAACACTCCCCGAGTTCGGTTCGAAGCCGAACCCGAACTTTCCAAATGTTCGGATCCGAACCCGAACCCAAGCCCCATGCAAGTCAATGGGGCTGAAAATTCGGTTTTTAGAGTGTCCTCCATGAGGGCATATATGCTAGATATTTGCCATAAAAAGTGTATGGGTGTCTGGGTAGTGCCCTGGGGGACAGGAAACAAGGACAAAAAGTAAAAAAAAAAAACGTTTTTAAAGGGACAGTGAGTTTTCCATGAAATAAGGGTTAAAAATAAAAACGAAAAATTCCTTTAAATATCGTGCCTAGGAGGTCCCCATAACCTGCCCGTGAAGTGGCGGATTTCTAGGATGTATAGAAATATGTAAAAACCAAAAAATGACATTTCAAATAACGGTAAATGCTTTTCCTTTAATCTATCCATAAACAACTGCTTGGGGCGGCAGTCTGTATGAAAAGAGGAGACATTTTCGGACACGCAGAAAAAGTTTACTGATTTTTTGGCGGTGAAAAGCAGGAGAATGACTGGAGAATGGAAAATTCTAGACCAAATGGGAGAATTTTTCTGGTTTGGCTATTTTGACCTAGAATTTTCTCTTCAGTCATTCTCCTGAGTTTCACCTTTCTCTGAATAACCCTGTCAGGGTTATTCAGAGAGCGGTGAAGAGCAGGAGAATGACTGGAGAATGGAAAATTCTAGGTCAAAATAGCCAAACCAGAAAAATACTCCCATTTAGGCTGGGGTCAGACTAGCGAATTTTTAACATGCGTTTAGGCGCACTTAATCACGGCCGCACTAGCAGCAAATGACGGGAAATATACGAAGTACGGCCGCACGAAAGTCCGGCCGCGCAACGCAAGTGGAAAATGAACGCATTTTTTTGAGAACGCAGAACCGCTAGTACGGACGTACAGAGTGCGCTGCGTCCACTAGCGGCGTGTGTGCGTGATTTGGAGACGTCAGACCCTGCTCATGTCCGACCAACATAATGTCCAGGCACCCAAAGTTTCCTGGTTTGGATCCGTAAAAAAATCACGCACATAAATGCGCATCGTATGACCGTTTTCGCGCATTCCGTGAAAAAATAAGGCAATGCGTTCGGACGCACTTTTTGACGGTCGCTGCGAAAAATGCAAAAAACGGAAGTGCGGATGCATGGCGGAAGCAGCAAACGGACACAGTTAGGTAAGAACGTAATACTGCTAGAACGGACGTGCGGAGTGCGCCACGTCCGCGTAGCTTTGTATGTGAGTGATGAAACGATGTCAGATGGACTGCATTTATACGTCCAGCATTTTTGAAGGACAGAATGTTTTTTCATTTTAATTTATTTTCTCTGCTACATCAGTCAAAAAATACGTCAGTGAAAAAAACGGACTGTTTGGCCACTACCTTGTTGTCCGTCAGTAAGTACGTCCGTCCGTCCGTACTGCACGGACGTACAGTCCGTACAAAATGCGCTCATCTGACCCTAGCCTTAGATGTTATTTTTAATTTTTTTCAAACACCAGTTAACCACTTGGCTGCTATGGACGCGCTCAGCGCGTCCAGCCAAGTGGTTCTCCTGTGCTATGGCGACGCGATGACATCTAATTCAGGCGCCCCCCCGCATGTGCGGAGGAAGCGCCTGAAAGGGGGGGGGGGGAGGTCGCCGGGGGGCAGAGGGTTAATCCAGGCACCTTTTGGAAGGGCACAGCCTGCCCTTCCAAACAGTGGCTGTGATTAACCCCTGGGGAGCCGGATCACGAATCAGCTCTGAAAAGCGCCGGATCGTGATCCTCTCCTGGAGCCAAGCCTCCAGGAACTCCCCGAGGCCTCGCGTCATCATGCATAGCACGATGACGCCAGTCCTGGAGTTAACCCCTAGCTGCCACCAATGGTGGAGATAGGGGGTTCATTGGAATCCCCTATCTCCCGATCCGTGGCAGCTAGGGGTTAATGTTTGATATCGTTGGATCGGCCAGAGCATGGCCTTTCCAAGGATACCAAACATGAGCATGAAAAATGGTTTTTAAAATATATATATTTTGTTTATTTTTTTATTTTATTTTTTATTTAAATATATAAGTTTTTTTTTGTTTATGCAGCAATATTGTTCCCATTTCAATTATAATGTGAACAATAATGCTGCACTAACGATTTTTGTATGCGGTGCGTTTGTTAAAAAAAAGTGAAATTTTCCAAAAAAAAAAAATGTAACGAGACCCCATTTCTAATTTTTTTTAACAAGCGCACCCCATACAAAATATAACCGCAAACGATCGCATGTTAAAATGTGAAAAAAAAAAACACTTTACACATAATAAATTGAAAATTCAAAATTTTATTGCATTTTTGTTATAATATACAGACATGACATAACGTATACATATAATAATGACATATTATGAATCTGCCAAGTTTGCCGGAAAGAACCATATATAATATGTCTGTGTCATATATCAAAATATGGCTACAAAATGCGGTTAAACATGATGAGCGAAAGCGGTAAAATGACCTCAGCACAGAGGTGTGAAAAGCCTCAGCAGCAAAAGGGTTAAATGCAGCATATTAGGATGTTTTAGGGAAATTAATTCTCAAATCTCAGTCAGAAGCAGACACCACCCCACCCTCAGTATATTGTACAATGTATCAAATTGATTACCAGACTAAAAACACCTGGTGTTATGCCCGTTTGTGAACAGAGTTGATAATTCAATATCTAATAAACCGTTGCTTATAATATTCTGCAGTAAAGAGCCTCTTTATTTCTAGATTACTTTTTTCAAAATTTCTTTTTTTTTTTTTTTTCGAACTCGAACCGAACACACCCAAAAAGTTCGAAATTCGCAAACTTTCGAACTGCCAAAGTTCGGGTCGAACTCCAAACCGTCCTAACCCGAAGAGCTCATCCCTACCGAGAAGAACCAAGCTCTATCCATGCCAGTGTTCAGACACCCCAAGCTGCTGCGAGGTTAGGATTTACAGTTGTGTTCAAAATTATTCAACCCCCAATGCTGTAAAGGGTTTTAGGGAATTTAGTGTACACTTGTAATTGTATTCAGAATGAAATCCTACAAGGACTTTTTAACCCTTTCGCTGCTGAGGCTTTTCCCCGCCCCTGTGCTGAGGTCATTTTTACTGGTTTTGCTCATCATGTTTAAACGTGTTTTGAAGGCTTATTTTGATATATGACCCAGGCATATTATATATTGTTCTTTCCGTCAGACTCGGCAGATTAATAATATGTCATTATGTATACGTCATGACCTGTCTGTATATTCTAACAAAAAATGCAATAAAATATGATTTTTCAATAATTTACAATGTGTAAAGTGTTTTTTTTTTTTCACATTTTAACATGCGAGCAATTGCGGTTATATTTTGTATGGGGTGAGCTTGTTAAAAAAATTAGAGATGGGGTCTCGTTACTTTTTTTTTGGGGAAAATTACACGATTTTTAACAAACGCACCGCATACAAAAATCGTTAGTGCAGCATCATTGTTCACATTATAATTGAAATGGGAACAATATTGCTGCATTAACAAACCAAAAGAAAAAAAACTTGTGTTTTTTTTTAAAAAAAAATTTTGTTTATTTTTATTTTTAATTTTTTTTTTTTTTTTTTTTTTTACAAACTTTTTCACTTTCGTGTTTGGTATCGTTGGAACAGCCATGCTCTGGCCGATCCAACAATACCGAACTTTAACCCCTAGCTGCCACGGATCGGGAGATAGGGAGTTCATTGGAACTCCCTATCTCCACCATTGGTGGCAGCTAGGGGTTAACTCCAGGACTGGCGTCATCGTGCTATGCACGATGACGCCAGTCCTCAGGGGGAGTTTCCGGAGGCTTGGCCGACATCCAAGATGTCGGCCAGCTCCGGGAAAGGATCATGAACCGGCGCTTTTCAGCGCCGATTCGTGATCCGGCTCCCCAGGGGTTAATGCCAGGTACCATTTGGAAGGGCAGGCTGTGCCCTTCCAAGTGGTGCCTGGGTTAACCCCCGCAATGCCGCCGATCGGGAGGGAGAGAGGTCCGAAGGACCTCCCCCCTCCCTTTCAGGCGCCTCCTCCGCACATGCCCCCGCGATGACACCTAATTAGCCCGGCGGCGGTTCCGGATGCTGGGCTGACATCGAGGATGTCAGCCCGCACCGGGGGTGCCAGCGATCGGCCAGAACCCGGCCGAACGCTGACCCCAAAGGCTGGACGCGCTCAGAGCATCCACCGCATGGAACGTGACATGCGGTTGGACGCGCTGAGCGCGTCCATAGCATCAAAGTGGTTAAAGAACCATATGCAACTAAAATGACATCAATTGGTTTTGTAATACAGTAGTAAATGTTTCTTTTGTGAATTCTTCATTGACACAATTATTCAACCCCTTAAAAGACTACCACTCTGAAGAACAGAGGTTCATTCAAGTGTTTTCAATCAGGTATTGAAAACACCTGTGGATGTCACGGAGCAGCAATAAAGCATAATAAGCACCAATTAGGCAGCTTTAAAATGACTGATACTCAGCTCCTTCTAAACATTTACTGGTGTGGTTACAAACATGGTGAAGTCAAGAGAATGGTCTAGGAAGACAAGAGAAGAGGTGATTACTCTTCACAGGAAGGGCAATGGCTATAAGAAGATTGCAAAGATGTTAAACATACCAAGAGAGACCATAGGAAGCATCATTCGCAAATTCAAGGCAAAGGGCACTGTTGAAACGCTACCTGGTCGTGGCAGAAAGAAGATGCTGACTTCGACTGCTGTGCGCTACCTGAAGCGTAGAGTGGAGAAAAGTCCCCGTGTGACTGCTGAGGAACGGAGAAAAGATTTGTCAGATGTGGGTACTGAAGTTTCAGCTCAGACAATACGGCGCACACTGCGTAATGAAGGCCTCCATGCCAGAACTCCCAGGTGCATCCCCTTGCTGTCTCCAAACAATAAGAAGAGTCGACTGCAGTATGCCAAAAGTCATGTGGACAAACCACAGAAGTTTTGGGATAGTGTTCTGTGGACTGATGAAACAAAATTAGAACGGTTTGGGCCCATGGATCAACGCTATGTTTGGAGGAGGAAGAACAAGGCCTATGAAGAAAAGAACACCTTGCCTACTGTGAAGCATGGCGGGGGGGTCAATCATGCTTTGGGGCTGTTTTACTTCTGCAGGTACAGGGAAGCTTCAGCGTGTGCAAGGTACCATGAATTCTCTTCAGTACCAGGAGATATTGGATGACAATGTGATGCAGTCCGTCACAAACCTGAGGCTTGGGAGACGTTGGACCTTTCAACAGGACAATGATCCCAAGCATACCTCCAAGTCCACTAGAGCATGGTTGCAGATTAAAGGCTGGAACATTTTGGAGTGGCCATCGCAGTCACCTGACTTAAATCCGATTGAGAACCTCTGGTGGGACTTAAAGAAAGCAGTTGCAGTGCGCAAGCCTAAGAATGTGACTGAACTGGAGGCTTTTGCCCATGACGAATGGGCGAAGATACCCGTAGATCGCTGCAAGACACTTGTGTCAAGCTATGCTTCACGTTTAAAAGCTGTTATAACTGTAAAAGGATGTTGTACTAAGTACTAAGATTGAATGTCACTTGGGGGTTGAATAAAACTGATAATGATGTGAGCACAGAAAAGACATTTGTGGTTATTTCATTATAAATGTTATGTTAGATTTGTCTGACCTACACGTGCCTCTTTGATTTAATTGTAAGCAAGATGACTGAATGATCAAAATCAATGTCAAACTGGCCAAAACACTCAATTTCAGTGGGGGTTGAATAATTTTGAACACAACTGTACATTGTTCCACTCTTAGGCTAGGGTCAGACTGAGGCAGTGCGAACGTGCGTTCTGGCGCACTTAATCACGGCCGCACTAGCAGCAAATGACGGGCAATGACGGCCAATATACGAAGTACGGTCGCACAAAAGTCCGGCTGCGCAACGCAAGTGGAAACGAACGCATTTTGTCGAACGTAAAACCTCTAGTACGGTTGTACAGAGTGCGCTGCGTCCGCTAGAGGCGTGTGTGCGTGAATTGGAGACGTCAGACGCTGCTAATGTCCGGCCAACATAACGTCCAGATGCACAAAGTGTTTTATTGATGATCCGTACAAAATCACGAACGCAAATGCGCATCGTATGACCGCTATCGCGTACTCCGTGAAAAAATGCGTCCATTCGTTCGAACGCACTTTTTCACAGACAACGTGAAAATGCATTCGTCTGACCCTAGCCTTAGAGCTGTATATTGACCCGCTCATGTACAACATGCAAAAGTGCGCCCGTCATGCCAAACTATAGTTGCCAGATTGGCCAGGTTTTCCTGGACTCAAATAATTTATTCATGCGGATGGGTATTGCATGAAGAAAGCCACCCTGCAGTATGTATCATCCATGCGGCCTTGGGTAAGACATCTAACGATATTCATTTGCCTACCGCGCGGGACATACTTTAAAGAGAAATCTCAATGCATTTCTTCCTGGGAAACATTAAATAAGGGCAACGGTAAAAAAAAAAATAAAAACCTGTAAAAGGGCCTCTACCGCCCCAAAAAAAAAAAAAAAATAATAAATCAAATGTCCTTATTGGGTTTTTCTGTTGCTGATATCTTACATGTGTTTTGTTTTTCTTTTAGTTAAGAAAATATTTTCCTCTATATGTGTCACTGGGTGCATCCATTGTGTGATATTTTGTGTTACAAACTGCCCCCCCCAACAGTAACTTTCCCTCACTTGGTCCTCACTGTGTGGCTTTGGCCATAGAATAGAGTCTATTGGTCAATGACTGACTCACATCATTGTATTGTGTGGGATGTATTCAAAGGACGGTAGATTCAAAGCCTTTAAGCTCCCTGTTTGATCTAATTCAGCTGCCAACTCTCATCTCAGCCTGGAGAATAACCTCCTGCCGCCTTATCTAAACATTCACTCTCCACCTCATTAAACTGTTAAATATTGTAGACTGAACAGACAAGGGCAGTAAAGAAAAGCTTTTGGTAAACATTGCATCATGGAAAAAAAATTCCAGAAAAGGGAAACTGGGGGGGGGGGGGGGACACCACACCCTAAATTTCTCATTTTTACATGCAATTACTTCAAAAGCAAAGAAAAAAATTCCCAGCAGTGGTTTTGTTTGTAATGCAAGAGTAATCTAGTTACAGTTTATGCATAGACATGTGTAGGGGGTGAGCCCAGGCACACCCTAATGTTGGGGGAAGAGGTCCTCTTTCACCTACAACATTGACATTGTATGTGTCCCTTATCTGGTTTAGGATGAATAGCATAAAAAAAAAAAAAAAAAAAAAAAAAGTCTCGGATTACAGGTTTGTTATTTCTAATGAAAAATGTTTAGAAGATTTTACACAAAATGCACATAAGTTTTCAATTAATAAATGTTCTGTGGGTGCACACCCTAATGCAACGGGCTGCGCACGTCAGTGAGTTTAGGTCAGTGGTAATGTCCCTTTAATAAAGCAACATCAGGACCCTGGACAGTGACAGAACGTGACTCACACCTCCCACAGAGCCCGGTGTTTGTTCAAGCTTCTAAAAACAAGGACAAATGTTAAAACAAGAAAAACGGTAATATGTGATCAGCCGATTCACACAAGGGAAGGAAACACTAATTGGTCTTCACCAGCTGGAGAGAGTCAAAGCTGGGAATATTAATCCAAGAACCGCCGTGCCGAGCGTGGACATCCCTGGTTTTGGATTGCGTAACTGGCGAGTAAATTATAAAATTTTAAATAAATTATTAATCTAAATTACGTGCGCCGTTTCATTCCATTCTTTATACCCATCACACTAGCAAAAGGTCTCAAATTTTCTCTAGTTTGCTACGATCTTCTACTTACAGCATAAAATGAAATGCTAAAAAAAATATTATATGTAAAGCAAAAGGAACCTGCACTCAATCCTTTAGGTGCCCTGAAAGGGTTAAATCCCTTGAATCCAAAATGACTCTGTGGATGCACTCGGAGGTCTCTTCACAAAAAAAAAAATACAAAAAATTATGAAGTATAAACAAACCTATTTAATAATATATATATATATATATATATATATATAATATATATATATATATTATATATATTATTAAATAGGTTTGTTTATACTTCATAATTTTTTGTTTTTTAAAAATCAACTGGGGTTTTGGCTAAAAGATAAAAATCCCTTAAATTACAAAAAATAAATCTAGTTATCCCTGTGTGACATCAGATTTGGGGACAGGAAAATTTAAACAGTGTTATGAACAGGGGATTCATTCCATGCGCAATACGGTCATAAATATGGGGATTTATTCCAATATTGTGATAATCTGGTGAGCTCAGACGCTAAACACGGCTCCCGGAATGTGTCCAACGCGTTTCACGATAAACCGTTTCTCACAAGATATTCTCTCTCTGCGCTAACGAAGCCACAAAGATCTTTCATCCCACGTGGGATTCAGAATGCCATTTGTGACACTCTTCCCCCCCGCCCCGATCCCATTTGGGTTCCTTCGGATTGCTTAGGGACACAACGTTTTCTTTTTCCTCTGCCACCCATGCTTACTGGTTTCACAAAGCCTCAGCGCTTATCCTTTGTTCCCTATATACAGTACGAGTTCCCGCACATTTTCCTGGCCGCTTCTCCTCGCCCCCGTCTTGCTCTCGGTCTCTTCTGTCCTTAGTCACACACACACTCCCGTTTCCTCGTTACTTGGCGGTCTCTGAGCTCCATGTGTTATTTTGTTTAATAGACTGCCTTCCAGTAGCTGTGAATGAGGGAGCACACAAGCTGTTGGCGACATCGGCTGGAAAACGGATCTGATTGACGTAGTTAACCCTTCCATTCAAATGCATCGAAAAGACAATTTCTAATTCAATAGCTGGTCCACTGTTCCTTCGTTTTAGGACATTCACCAGGGATCTCAAAACCCTAACCCTGTGATTGGCTTAGAGATCCCAGAATTCTTTGAATCCAATAAATGGATAGGGAAGCATGGGAGTTGTAGTTCAGAAACATCAGGTGGGGTGTAGTTTGAGTGCAAGTCTTGGATTTCTGACTGGAATTCTAACATAAAATTTCTCAACCATGGGGATCACTAATAAAGTGCAAAAGCAAGAAATAAAAATGCACAGAATGTCTGAGTATAGAAAAAAAAAAACTGCAAAACGAGCCCACTAGGAGTGCAGCCTAGTCAAATTACACATCGGGCTCCTCAGGAATGGATTGGCAGAAGATCAGTTGTCATACCTATGTGTTACCCCTGACTTCAGCAAGGAGTGCTACAAAAGGTTGACCAGGATCTTTGACTACTACATTGGAAGCCTATGTGGAACTGAAAGTAAACATTTAGTGGTCCTGATGATTTTTCGACAGAGGGGTACCAGACGATTGCCCATAAAGCTGAAAGACCACCACTTCAGACATGACGACACCCCCTTATGGATACTTTGCCCTTTCATTGCACATTAAGGTTAGATAGTTTACAGAATTCGTTTTAGTCATGTCATCTACCTCTACAATTCTCCAACCATTTCGAAATTATCTGTATTGTTTGGTCCCTTTGTGCCAATGAAAGGCAGAGAGCTGCTTCCTGTCAAAGACTTTTGTGAGTGGGTGACTTCAGAGAGCTCCTAAAAAGGAGTTAATCTGAGCATGTGCAAAGTGCACTCAGACCGGACAGATTTCAAAAAACACCCATAGAAGACTGGCTGAGTTACTATTGTTGCTTTTTCACACTGCCATCAGACAGGGATGAGGAGACAAAGGCAATGGTATTTACTGCAGAGTTTGAGATCACTGTTCTACAGTGTTATTCCATGGAATGTTGATTAATCTTTTTTTTAAAAAATTATATAAAAATTAAAAAAAAAAAAAAAAAAGAAAAACACCACTTCCTTAAAATGCCATTTATTTTGATTCAGTGGTGAGGGAGAATAATCTGGCATATACATATAAAAAAGCACATGCAAGAGGTTGTATGAACAAATTCTATTGCAGCCAATAGCTGGTACAGGGTGTGTCACCGGTGATGGCTTGGGAAGTTTTAAATTCGGGTGGGTTTAGACTCCTCCCATGTATGTGGAGAAGCCCATACTTTGGTCAACTTAAATCGCAGTTGCATAAAATCAGAATGGATAGCAGAGGTAGCACACTGTGGGATGCAGTGCCTGTAATGTGCAGATTATACAGACACTAAATACCTAGAACACAAACACCCAGGAGAAGCGACACTTTGTGATAAACAATATAAGTACTTATTTCCTGGAAGAAGGACACAAGGTCATACTACAGGGGTCACGATACATTAAATGCACATCTTGGACTACAAGAACAGAGATGGAAAAGTTGTTAGCATGGGTTATTCCTTTAACCCTTTCACTGCTGAGGATGTGTGGGGAACGTCCTCATTGACTCTTAAGGAAAGATAGGGGATTCCTTTGATCCCCGATATCACCCGACAGTTGGCAGTTAGCAGGGTCATATTTTCGATCATTAGAAAGGCCAGAGCATGGCCTTTCCAATGATACCACACATGACCATGTTTAAAGTAAAGTAAAGAAAAAATAAAAATAATTTAAAAAGAAAAACATGGTTTTTTTTTAAGACGTGAAATGGCTCAGCAGTGAAGGGGTTAAAAAGCAAATATTAACCCTCACTACCAAATGATTTTCCAGAAAACCACCGTCAGGAACCAGTGGTGTTTTTTTTTGGAAACAATTATACAGCAAGAAATATTTAGCAATATTCCCAATGTATTCCTTACTGTATTAACCTATGTGGCAGGGAGATGTCGCCATCTACTGGCCAAAAGGATTTACTGTAGTTCTGGTGTCCGTGCAGGATCAGCTGGGGAGATGTCATGGAGGAGACACATTCCCAGCTGGTTTTAAAAAGTGTTAACATTGTTTGCATGATGCCCGAGGTGCTAAAACTTTAGGGGCACCTTCAGGAGCCTAAATGCAAACAAATTACATGTGCAATAAACAGAATTCCTCTGCAATCGCTCCTGTGAAACACCTTATGGAGTATACTCAATATTGGGACACCAAGAGGTGCCTTGCAGAGCGAGTATAGTCTATCTTGGTTAGCGACGGGATTAATCATAGCTGCGAAATTTAGGGCAAATAGAGGTCTACAGGTTGGTATGATCTGACACCTATTTTAGCCAGAAATTTGCAGTCACTTTGAAATTACAATCCTCCAAATTCAGCTCTTCATATACAAATGGATTCTCTCTCTCTCCCCCATACGGCTGTTTTGACTTCAAACATAAAAACTGATTTGAAACAGAATCGTTAAGTAACTGAACTGTCTTCGAGTCCTTCGTGTTGGAGACTTTGTTCTTAATGCTTTTCTTCTCGTTGTGCAGAGTCTGCTTGGGGCTCCTGGGAGAAAATGGCTTCTGGAAGGTCTACGACCACCTCAAACAAATGTATCTCCTGCAGGACTCTGACACAAAGGAGCTCAACGGGGAGACACTTTGTGAGCCCCAAGAAATACACCTGTATCCACAGCATTGCTATAAAGTGCAACAGCTCATCTTCTTAGAAGAACGGATGGAAGAGGAGACTTTGGGACGTCTTTCTGCTTGGCTTTAGGACGATGGTCCTTCACTTGCAAGGTGGAAGGGACACAACCTCCTTCCGTAACAAACTGTCACACCAGAATCTTTCTGCCATCTAATCTCACCTCAAGCTCTCAGAGTGGAGAAGCCTTTACCTGTTCAAGTATATTAAAAGATAAAATAAAAGGTTCATCGATCTCCATGATAAAACGTATCCTTATGCGCTACCTCTTTTTAATGGGAGGTGTAATTTTCATTTTACACCCAGTACTGCTGTATAAACCAAAATGGACTCTGTATACCTACTGCATTTACCAAATCCATAAGTGTTTCCCAACTCCGGTCTTCAGGTCCCCCTTAACATGTCAGGTTTGCAGGATATGTGACGCACAGCACAGGTAGTATGATTTGCTGCTCAGTGATTGCAGGATTCAGTCTGCAGTTCCCCCAATGGAATCCTTAAAACCTGGCCTGTTAAGTGGGACCTGAGGACCAGGGTTTGGAAACACTGTCAAACATCACATAATAATGTAAGGTGCAAGGTTTCCTTATTTCTAGGGGAGGCTTGGTCACTGGGGCAGCGCCCCACCAGATTTCTGGCTTCATTAAAACAATAAAAATATTAAAATTTGTATGGTCAGTATTTTTTGTTGTTCCCCTGTGTGATGGCATCTGGATAGGGATAGAATGGCAACAGGAGCTACTGAGCATGTCAGATATGGACGCTTTAGTCTTCTGCCCTAACCAAGAGCATTTTACACATGCTCTATAGGAGGGATCTATGCTCCAGCCATTAAATTGGCAGATGACGTTTTGTACAACTGTAAGTGCAGTATGGCTGTCAGTCATTGGATCATGGTCAGAGAGGGCAGAATTACAGAGGGAGAGACAGGAGAGGGACATTGGGTCATATTAGTGCACAGTTTAGACGACAGCTCCCGTGCTGAGAAAGTGGACTGCGCCCCCCCCCCAAAACGACACGTTCTAATGGAATGGTGAGTGGTTTAGTTGGGTTTTTAATTTATATTAATTTTCTATGGCGTTTGAGGGTGGGGCACATTTACACCGTTAGATGGAGTTATTTCCTATTTGTCAAACGGAACTGGTCAACCGCTGCACCGCTGGAGTGTCACACGGGTGCGAGTCCACATATGTTAAATGACCATTTTACTTTACACATTATGGGTATATATTTGCATATGTAAACTGCACCTCACCTTTGATGTTTTGCACAACCCCTACCCTGAATTATACTGAATATACACAGCCTGTATAACTACCACCCTATACTATAACGCAGCCAGTAAAGTGCAGCATAGACCTATAGAAATGTACTGTACTTGGCACTTTACAGCATAAAAGGTGCCGAATACAGCCGCTATAGAAAATATACACAGTATAACTACTGCACTTAATGTACCTATTACTAATGTAACCCGTAAAGCGCAGAGAACACGTTACTGTTAAATAAAAATCATACCATACTCTATATTACGGTAAAGGGAGTTACAGTAGGTATACAAACTGAAAAATGTTGAGCACACCTGTTACTAGTATCAGTATCAGTGCCGATACCGGCATTTGTGTGAGTACTTGGTACTCGTTCGGATGCCCCAATACTGGAATCCAGCAATGAACTGGATTCCTGGCATCCGAAGGGGCTGTGGCGGCTGGCATAATGCTCTAGCGGCATTCTACCATGCCCCTGCGGCTGGCTGCGTTGCATCGAAAGGCTGTCAGCAAAGGTTTAGAGTAGGAACCCCCAGCCGCAATCGACCGGGGGGGGGGGGGTTCCCACTGAGCAGTCGCTGTAAAACTTTGCTGGCAGCCGCTCACTGGTACGCGGCCAGTCACAGGGGCATGGTAGAATGCTGTTAGACACGGGGTGGCTGGCGGAATACTCTGTATTAGTGTGCAGGGCTGGGCAGTGGGTAAATGGGGCGTCTGGACATACATTTCAATAGTAACAAACTAGACAGGCTTGCAACAAAATCCTAAAATATTTAATTTATTGAAAAGTGGTCACATGACATTAAAAAAAAAGTATCTGTACTCGTTCTAAAAATAAAAAAGTATTGTGCATCCCTACTGCTGCTGCTGCTGCTGCTATCTAAATAAAGTTTGCCACAAAGTATAAATACTGTACAACACCTGTTACGGCTATAGGGTTATTCACCAAACTAACCCTAATTGCTTTGCCCTAAACAGTGAATTTCACCGTAGCTGCAATTTCGGGGAAATTGTCTATTCACCATACGGCCAGTTCGCCAAATACAGGAGAATTAACAGGGCAATTCGCCAGCACTGAAATTTTCCAGTAGAAGACTATCCTGTCTTCAAAACACTGAATCGCACCATTTCTGCGAAATGCCCCGATTTCCTGCATTTCAATTCAACAGATTTACAAAAAAGGCAAATCCCGTTAGGTTTCAATGTAAAAAGTCATTTATTTTTATTTTTTAAATTGAAAACCGAAGACCAATTATTATTCTTTTTTCTTTTTTTGCAAAAAACCCATTATTTTGTAACAGACATTTTTTAAAGGACTTATTTATCATGGAAAACTCATTTTATTTATTGAAACTGCTATTAGAAGACGGCGTCTTTTCTCTCAGTTCAGTGGAATGCGACGATGCTTATTCTGGGGTATATCAGCGCAATTTGACGGTTTTCGCCAGTGTCCGATGACTGAATCGGCGACTCCAATGTCGTTAAAATACGATGACTATTCATTAAATAGTGAATTCCCCATATTTTCAGCGAAATGGAAATCACCGAAGGGAGACGGAATGGGCCGAAATGCAAAAGCACCAAAGTTGAGCGTAAATTTTGGTACTTTGTGAATAGACCCTTATATGTAACATATTGTAGAACTACTGCACATCCCTCGGCTGTAACGAGGAAACGTCTGATGATATAAACTCATACAGAATGACTGAATGTCTCCGATGCTCTCATTACGCTCCGTGTCTGTCACTCGCTCCTGCCAGTCCCTATGAGCTCCAATTAGTCGTCCTAGACATGTCAGGAACTCGATTTAAAACACATGCCTCAGGCGTCCATCCTTCCGTCACACTGCATGCTCAGCACACATTGTCACTTAATCCCTGAGCTGGGGACCGGCACGACTCCGCGCTGCCCCAAACCTCCATCCGGCGCAACGGGAGAGCGCCGAGATCTATATTAAATCTCACCTTCTCCTCCGAGTGCTGCGAGAGGCGGCGGAGAATGCGGCAATAAAACGAAAATCTAACTTGTTAATGCTGTGCCGGCCGCGACTTTCATCAAAAACTACCAGCATAATCATCCGAGAGATCACAGGGATCTATCGGGAGCACAAATGACTTACAGGGCACGGGAGACAGGCGACGCTCGAGTGTCAGCGCGAAGCTTTCTAGTTGCAAATAAAAAGGGGTATTTAGGAACAGATCAGCTGATTACGTTATGATCTCTCCCGGCATGGGGTTAGTGGCGCAGCAGCAGCAGCGGAGGCATCGTGATAAATCTGGCAGGCGCGGCTTTTATTCTTCATGCGATGAAAAGGATGAACATCTCAAAAGGTTGCCTTGAAACGAGCGAGTGATGTTGACAGGTCATGGAAAGCGGCGCTGACATTCACCCAGCCCAAAGATTTCTGTTGTAACTTGACGTCAATGTCGCCACAGGTCCCATCGGTTGGTTATAGGACCAGACCGCAACTACGATTAAACCCCACCAGGAGATGGACCCCAGATAAGAGCGGTCTACACCTCAGTTGACATGGCCACTCTTTGATAGGCCAGGGCATCGTATCGCAAGCACTGATCCATCCAGCAGTAGCCATATTGGGTTGATCATTCAGGACTGAGAACTGGACCCGTCAAAGGAGACCTTTTGATTTACTCATTGGCCCTCTCCATGTCAACCAGTGTATGAGAAAATTGAATGCCCCCACCTCCTTTGCTGTCATAATTTGGCCCTTGTCCAACATAGGTCAGACGGGCATTTGGCCAATTTACCAATGGCAAAACTGCTCGACAGCTGCCCACGGAAAGATTTTGGGACAATCTTCCTTCGGGAGAACCACATAAACTATAGGAATATCCCATCTGACTGCTCGACAACGGTAATTATCACCATGCAAAGCGGTGGAACGTGCCCGACGATTGCGCCACAGTCGAACACTCAGATCATTGGTTTCCATGGCGACTGTTCAAGTCATGGAACTATGTGGTCTCCATGGTTATTTTTAATAGCTGTGAAGCCATCACCGGATCACCTGTGGGGGCTATGTCAATAAAAATGTAATTTACAACAAAATTGGAGCATCTTATTTACACCACGTGATTTCTGCAGGATTATATAGTTTAAGAGACATATTGATGGGGGTTCTATGGCTTTGTAGCCCTGTGATACACCCCAAATATATAGAACCCCTAAAAGAAAGAACATTAGTGGGGGGAATGCTACTTCCTTGAACATGGTTCACTAGACCCAGAGCCCAGATGGCCAAAGCAGGAACACAACCCTGACTGCATGGCTGGAACAGACGCCATGAAAACAGAACATCTGTACCTATTGCGTTAAGTTTAGCCTCCCCCTCTGTCCCCGAGCACTTACCCACTGTATCATCTCCTCCCCAACTTGCACCCAGTGTTTTCCAAATGAGAAGTTCACTTTGTATCATTCCCCCCCCCCTTTCTACTTAAATGAGGCATCGTTGGAAAGACCAGACAATGACCTTTCCAATAATATCTCTTGACCTCCTAGAACTTAAAAAAGTGGCCATAGGAGGGGTCCAATTCAGCTGATGTTTGGGGGTATTTCAGATGTTATTGCACTCCAGGGTTCTTCGGGTCAATCAGCCAGGGGATAAGAGGGAGACGTCTGACAGTAAGACGAAGGCACCTGGGTCACATCTTCCACACACAGGAGAGAGAACATGGACGTGTCCCACACGGCCTCCACAGAGAAGTGGCTAGATTAAATGGTCATGATGGTTAGAGCATCTTTTTAAGCCAAGATACTTGCCCCCCCCCCTAACAAAATGGAGGAAAATGTATGTGCTCATAGTGTAATTCAATATTTTTACTGAATTTATTTCTTCCTCCAGGAAAAAGAAACGAGTAAATATAAAACGGCCACTGTGACAGGCGGGAGATACTCCCGCTCCTAACTTAATTGCATGGCGTTAGATTTGATTCTATAAATAATGGTGCTTTTAGTGTCCCTCTGGGATTCTTTACACATGGTTTTATACTTTCATTATTTAATCTCAACCCCCAGTGTATCCTTCCTTTATTACCCCCTTGAGAGAAGCTCATCTTCTCCACAGTCTGGATCCGTATTAAACTGTCACATCCCATCATTTTCCATCTGTCTCCGGCGCTGATCGTTTCCTCACTTAACCCTGTCACTACCACTTGCTTTTGTGGAATATTCCCTCAACAACACACCTTTGATATGCAGGAAAGGATGAACACTTAAAAATGTAAGATCAGATAGCGGTTTTACACACAGAACGTGTTTTTTTTTTATAAGTAGTTAAAAATATTAAAATTCTATAAGATTTCTATGTATTGGTTTATCCTTTACAGAAATATTGCTGGGATGAAAGGTTCTAAACTCTAGTTGGAGTCCATTATCTTGCACAATGTCACATGGGGTCTGAAATATCAGCATACAGGCAGAAATGGCCTTTATGCCGGTAAACGTGCTGCAGACAGATAATAAAATGGTGAGATCTCTGGCTTTTGGTTTGTAGTGATGAGATTATTATGATGCCTGTGTATGGCAATTACAGCAACACCTTGTATCTGTACTGTACAGGGATTTACACTCATTATAACCCCCTGAATCTTATCCCTGTACAGCAGTGACTGACCCCACAGCTCTCCCTGTAGTCTGCAAAATACCTAGCTGCTGTAATGCAGCAGAAATGTTTGAAGAACTTGTTACAGTGAGGATGGGGGCTGCTCCTTGTTTTTAAAGAAGTCGGGGATCAAATCAGACTCCATGGAGGTTTCCAAGGATAAAGAGCGAAGATTTGTCAACTTCTGATAACTCGAGCATTTTAAAATTTTCTTTCCTATAAAAAAGGAATTCATGTTTAATCCCCCTTCACTACCGCAATCTTGTTCATACAAACTCCCGGCTGCTGATTATGTAAACAGGATCTGGAGTTGTGCTGCATCATTACAAAAGAATTTTGTATGTCTTTGGGCTCCAGAAGGTACCCCGAAGGTTGCCATCACTTTTTAAAACCAGTTGGGAAATGTGTGCGAATGACATCTCTCCAGTTGATTCTGCATGGAGACCTTGACTGCAGTAACTCCATTTGACCAGCAGATGGTGACATCTCCCTGCCAAATAGGAATACACTGGGAATATTTAATGGTTTGATATTTGGGAAGATTATCATTAGTAGCTGGTTGTTCCAGAGAGAATTCTGATTTCGGTCAAGGAGGATATTCTATAAAAAAAAAAAAAAAAAATTTGGGTCAAAACCAAGTCACTTCAGCAGCAGTGGCCCTATACCTAGATCCTATTGTATTGTCATCTACGCCATGGGTAGAACGGCTTTTCCGGTGTCATAACTCATTCGGACACAGAGACATTTGGTTTTATACAGTATTTGTTGGTACAGCAAGTTACACAGGGAGTGAGGTAGGACAATTACATCAAGGATGGTGTGTGCAGGAGAAGAAGTGGGAACCACCCTGCGCGCCACCTGGCCGTTGATCGCTTCCCATCCGTTGCTCCTGATCAGATGGCGTCCTCCCTGGGAGGAGCACCGAGTCTACATAAGAAAGACGCAAACAAAGCCTCCAAAACCAGATCTCTTCGACCCGTTACCAAAAAAACATTTGCTATGACGGACCTTGAGGTAAAGAATCGATTGAGCGCTTGTAATACCAGCAGCTCTTTAGCTCGAAAAATTAAAATTAAGGGGAAAAAAAAAATATGAGCAAAAATCAATGCAGCATGAAGAAACAAAACCCAACAAAGCATTACATCACGAACAGATTTCTCGTGCCTTCCAGCCAAAAAAATAAAAAAAAAGGACGCAGAAATATAAACGCGCTATGATGTACGATTTCATAAGTTGTGTTTACAATACAGTTATTAATGAAAGTTGCAGGTCACCCTGAGCTGTATTTACAATATAAACACATTAGTGTGTGCAGCTGTTTCAGCGCGCCTGTGATCTATTGTACCAATCACATGGCTTTATGGTATGCCCGAGCTCCCCATGGGCCTTTACCAAGCTTGTTGTAAATTTTTTTTTAATTTTTTTTTTTTAAAAAAAAGAGATGCGATTTTTATTTATTTAGTTCCTTTTTTTTTGCCCTTTAATAATTCCACCACCCCCCCTTTAATTTTAGTTGATTTTACTCAAACCCGGATGTCCCTGAAGCTTTACGCTGGGGTCAGACCAGCGCACTTTTAACGTGCGTTCTGGCGCACATAATTACGGCCGCACTAGCAGCAGATGACGGGCAATGACGGCCAATATACGATGTACGGCCGCACAAAAGTCCGGCCGTGCAACACAAGTGGAATTTGAACGCATTTTTCTGAGAACGCTGAACTGCTAGTACTGACGTACTGAGTGCGCAGCTGCGGCATAGCGGCGTGTTTACGTGATTAGGAGATGTCAGACGCTGCTAATGTCCGGCCTACATAACGTCCAGACGCAAAAAGAGTTTTATTGATGATCCGTACAAAATCACGACCGACAATGCGCCTCGTCTGACCGTTTTTGTGCATTCCGTGAAAAAAATACGTCAATGCGTTCGGACTCACTTTTTCACGTTCGCGGGGAAAAATGCTTTCGTCTGACCCAAGCCTTACTGCACAAGTTGCGCTGACACACTTTACGCACACAAGTTCCATAGCGCCTGCTTAGAGCGTTGGATCAGAGCTGTGCTCTCACCAAGATGCTGTCCCCCACTTAACAAACACACCCTTAAAATCTGAATAGAAAAATAAATCCAGGGTTGGGTGTCTGTCACAAAAAAAAAAAAAAGTTAAATATAGCAGTCAGTTGCAGCTTGGAAAGTAAACCCCTCCTGTGCATCCAGAACCAAGAGAGGTGACAAATCCCCACAAGGGATCCTCTGCGCATGCGCGAGTACAGGCAACATCCCATGCTCAGGAGGATCCTGCCCCTGCCATCTTGATACGCCAGCCAGTGTGGTTGGCCATGGACGCGGGGGCAGCAGGAGGAGAATCTCTTTCCATCGCACCAGTATGTGGTCACTCATTAATTACTTTCATGTGCGCTGGGGTATGTCTGCTCTGCTTTTCTCCTATTATGTATGTATTGAGGGCACTGAGGTAGGGGCTGCATCCCCGAAACCTTTGCCATCTCGGTGTTCCTTTTTCTAAGTAAAATGTGGTTGCACTAGTGCACCAGTTTAACCCCTTCCCATCCCCAGACGTACTATGCCGTCCTGGTGGCGGGAGGGCTTACAAGTACGCCCCGCCATCTTCAATGGGCGGTCCCCTCCCCGCACCATAGATAACATGGGGATGACCTGGACGTCCCCCTGCAGCCAATGACGTGTGTCAGGCCGCAATCTGCATCTCGTAACGGCACCTGCCGGCAAGGTGTACCTGTACACCTCACCTGCGTTAAGCGACACCCACTTGTCATTAAGCAGCACTGGATGTTTTGGTATAGTTTTCTCTGGACACCCTCAAATCTTATATATTTTTATGTCTATATGTGAATTTTAGTGAAAATATGTGGCAAGTCACAGTAAATATAGGATTTAACAGGGAAAGTTATGATTGAACACCCCAATACAAGCTGTATATTCTATGGGACCAATGGGAACGGAGTTCCTACAACTTCCCCCTCCCCGGACTTGAACTCAGGCAGGGCAGCACTTTTCCCTTAGCTCCCCTCTGCAAGAAATTGTAATATGGGTCCAGGTAAACATGGCTGATCTGGCAACCCTAGGTTGGGTTAAGTGCACCATGTTATTTGTAAAATACAGTAAGAATAGCACCGCAATGATATGAACAGATAGGGCCGTCAAACTCACGGCCCCCCCAGATGTCAATGCCTACAACTCCCAGAATCCCTTCAATGCAATAGATGGCCGAGGGATCATGAGCCGGAGTTTGACAGCCCCGAGGCCCGTTCAATACCTCCGCAGCTGCTGAATTGCTGCAGCGCAGCAATTCAGTTTGCTGCAGCAGTGTCATTGAACGCTTTGGATGCAAAGTTTGAATCCAAAATGGCCGACGATTTCTTAATGAAAGATTCAGATTGTTATTCATATCACTCGGACAAAATATGATAAAGAAAAGCAGTCAGCACAATTCCGTTTTGTACGCACACACCACAAATGATAGTTTTTATTGAATAAACGTAATGTTTACTTCTGAAACAAAATATAAATTGAGATGTAATATATGTCTATGTGCAGGGGGAAATAATAAATAAATAGTTTGTGCTTTGCTGAACAAAAACATCAAAATTAACATTGCTGTACTGAATTGTTACTTGCTTCATGGCGGCGGCCATCTTTACTACGTCACACTCAGCTACTCGCAGCATCTCCTCGGGTCGCTGCAAGTGCTACGTTAGCAGTGCTGAGCGCTGAGTGGCTGAACGCCGTTCAATGGCAAGTTGCTAACTTTGAGGTATTGAATGCGCCTCTGGTCTAGATTGTGGAATATGGATATTTTTTTTTTGAGGTTCCACACGCCGCATACAGAGAGACTCGTTACCCGGAGAAATGGACTTTCAACACAAACATCCTTGGCGTTGTGTAAGCTTTCGCAGGGGAATGTATTGTGCGAAACATCAAGGCAAAAAGAGGGCCCAAGGCCAGTCTGACATTACACAAAAACACACACACACACACAGCAACGTCACGAGAAATAAAAATTACTGTCAGCCGGGAAAAAAGAAAAGAACCCGCAGATATCCACCACATTCCACTAGATAAACGAGAGACAACTCTCTGCGGTGTGGAGAAAAAAGGAAAATAAGAAGACGCCTGCGCACCGCACAGACAACACTACAAAACAAAGAACTCACAAGAGTAATGAATGTCAGAAACAAAAGTAAAAGGAGCCATGACGACATGAAATCAATAGGACCAATAAGTACAACCCAACTCCATAGTAACACCGCTCTCTGCAGGTGAAGGGTTAATAAAGCAGTCAGATGGGCCCTTTCTGGTAGGTGGGAGCACTCAGAAGACCCACTTCCCCAATATCAATGTGGAATAAATCCACCCCAGTAATGAGCATGGCATCAACTGTGCCAGCTCTGCCAGTTACAGGATTCCAGCGAAGATCGGTCAGGTTTTCCTGGACACATATTACTATTTCATGCAGAGGGGGAGCACAGAGAAAAGTGCTGCCCTGCAACATGTATAATTCATATGCTGCAGGAAGGAAATGAAGGCCGGTCACCTGGGATTCCTGTTTGATTTCATACCTGCAGCGTATGGATTCTGCATACTGCGGGGTGGCATTTTTCACGCACTGCCCATCAACGGGAGTAAATTATACGTGTCCAGGAAAACATGGAGGATCCTGGAAACCCTAAGGCCCTGTTCACACTGCGATTTATCGCGACGTCGCACGATGTAGCTGTTCACATCTTGCCGCGCGATGTCGCATGTCACAGAAGCATGTCGCTGGTACATGACCCTTTTTTGCGATTTGCTATCTGCATTGGTGGTGCTTTGCAAAAATCGCACAAAACAGCGATGTCGCGCGACATTATAGCGAATATGAAAGCCGCGCGACTTTCAAATCACACAGTGTGAATGGGGCCTAAATTACAGCGAGGAAAAGATTAGACTCTACCTCTGCCAGAAACACAATGCAACAATTTAAGCATTGTTACCAGTTAGCAACTCACCTGTTTTAATAGCATGGCAGTCACAGGATGCTCCACAGCGTGCCAAGCGCTCTCATGCCACCCCAGCTGATGTGCCAACCTCTGTAGGACTTCCAAGTCTTTTTTTTGGCATCAGTCTTCATGTCACCCATTCTGGTGGCATCAGTCCTCTTATGCCACCCTCATAAGGACAACCAGTCCCTCAGTGGGGATACCAGTACCTCCTGTACCTCTCCACATATGTGTGCTAATTGCCCCCTGTTTGAAGGCCATTTGCCCTGTTCAAGTAGCCTGATGGATAACACCAGGAAAAAAGGCTAGCAATGGGGCCACCAGTGTGCTTTGCATGGCACTGGCACATGTAGATCATTAGCCATGTGAGATGGGCACAGTGTTACCCTGTGGGCCTAGTGTACTGCATAGCTGTCCTCTGGAGACCCTCAGGTGAAGCTCATCAGTGATGGGCCCTCCTGTTCCACCTGTCATTAGTAACCCTGTAACTGCTGGTTTCTCTGCACCCAATTGCTCTAATAAAGTCTATTACAATACCCATAATCCCTCCTGGCACAGCAATACAAATATATTTTCCATTTTTCCCATTCAAAACGTAAAATCCTGTGTGAATGTTCCTGCATTTCCCATTGAAGAGGATCCACCTCCAAAATGATAATAAAATACGCGTCTCTACCCGAGGTGACTCAAAAACTTTGAAATAAAATAATTGCCTTAAAACTTTATGATTGGAAAGGGACTGAATGATGCAAATTCTACATATGGCATGGCAGTGTTTTCATGTGTTGCCCAACGGCCATGTTTTCGCTAGATACATGTAATTTATTCATGCTGATGGGCAGCACATGAAGAATGCAACCTTGGAGCATGTAGAACCCATACGCTGCAGGGAAGAAATCAAAGAGGAATCGCAGGTGACATGCCTTGATTTCCTTCCTGCATCATATGATTTATACATGTTGCAGGGCTCTCCCTCTGCATGAATTGGTAATATGTGTCTAGGAAAACGTGGCAAGCCTACACCCATCGCCATGAGGACGGCTTGATGACCTGCCTGTGATCAGGGGGTCCTGGGAAGGCTGAAGGGTGGCCAGTAATGATCCCCAAGCGCAATGATTGAAAGCCCAACTGGCTCAGGGCCTACTTTTTATATGTGAACTGATTATTATGCTGTGTGTTTTCTTGTTCTTATTTTCCATGCACCAGGTGTGCACGTACTGACATGCCTCCCGGCGTCTGTCGCAGCGTTGTGCCGTTGCGACGGGGCCGTCCACATGATGTACAGCAGACGTTCTGAAAGCCTCCCCGCGGAAGCGCTACGACGCGCACTCAACGGGGCTGCAAAGCGCATTCCTCCATAGGAGGATCGAGCCTTGCAGCGCTGAGCGCACTAACTGCGCTCAGCGAGGTGGCCAGACGGGCGTCAGAGTGGAAGAACGTCCACTCTCACGGACGTTCCTTCCGCTCTCAGAAACGCTCGTCTGATACCAGCCTTACAGGATTATTCAAAGAGCACCGAAATGGCCCCGAAGTTGCAATGAACAATGAATTTCCCCGTGCGTTGCAATTTCGTGACCATTCGGCTATTCAAAAGCTGGCAATTCGCTCAATATTGGCGAACTGCCAGCGAAATACAGTTGATCTTCGGCAGCAGTGATATCCCCATAGAGAAGTAAAGGTTAATCTATTCAGAGACACCGAACAGCCCTATATCTGTTATTCACAGAACGCCGAATTGCACCGAAATTCTGTCCAAATGCCCTGATTTTTGGTGTTTAAGTTTGACAGGTTTAATCAGGATCCCATAGGATTCAATGTAGAAAAAAAACATACTATCTTTAAAAAAAAATGTGAAGACCAAAGCAAAAAGCCCTTTTATTTTTTAGAACAACTTTTTGTGTTTTTTTTTTTTTAAAGACTTGTTTTTTTAATTTTGTGACAGACCTATTTATTATTTTTTAAGGACCTTTTTTATTATTTGGACACATTTTATTGACTTAAGCTCCTATTAGGAGAATAGGAGTCTTCTTTTTTTTCTTTGCGGTTTGGCGGAATTTACCTATGCTTATTTGGCTATTATCGGCGCAATTCGGTGGTTTTCACGAACATCCGACAAATGCTTCCGCAACTCCAATTTCGGGAAAACACAGTGACCACTCGCTAACTAGTGAATTTACCATATTTTCAGCAAAATGGAATTGCCAAAATGCAGCAAATAGCAGCGAATTTTTCTTATTTTCTATGTATGACTTGTAAATTGAAACGAGGAACACAACTCTCGGTAAGACAGGAAAGTAGGGTGTTACAATTCTTATGGAGAAAGGGAAGCTAAGGAGATGTACAGTCATGGCTGAAATTGTTGGCACCCCAGACATTTTTCCAGAAAATCAAGTATTTCTCACAGAAAAGTATTGCAGTAACACATGTTTATTCCCTTTGTGTGTATTGGAAAAAAACAAAAAAAGGGAGGGAAAAAAAGCAAATTGGACATAATGACACACAAAACTCCAATCATGGGCTGGACAAAATTCTTGGCACCCTTTCAAAATTGTGGATAAATAAGATTGTTTCAAGCATGTGATGCTCCTGTAAACTCACCTGGGGCAAGTAACAGGTGTGGGCAATATAAAAATCACACCTGAAAGCAGATAAAAAGGAGAGAAGTTCACTTAGTCTTTGCATTGTGTGTCTGTGTGTGCCACACTAAGCATGGACAACAGAAAGAGGAGAAGAGAACTGTCTGAGGACTTGAGAACCAAAATTGTGGAAAAAAATATCAACAATCTCAAGGTTACAAGTCCATCTCCAGAGATCTAGATTTTCCTTTGTCCACAGTGCGCAACATTATCAAGAAGTTTGCAACCCATGGCACTGTAGCTAATCTCTGTGTGGGTGGACGGAAGAGAAAAATTGAAAGGTTGCAACGCAGGATAGTCCGGATGATGGATAAGCAGCCCCAAATAAGTTCCAAAGAAATTCAAGCTGTCCTGCACGCTCAGGGAGCCTCAGGGTCAGCGCGAACTATCCTTCGATATTTAAATTAAATGAAACGCTATGGCAGGAGAACCAGGAGGACCCCACTGCTGACACAGAGACATAAAAAAGCAAGACTACAATTTGCCAAAATGTACTTGAGTAAGCCAAAATCCTTCTGGGAAAACGTCTTTTGGACAGATGAGACCAAGATAGAGCTTTTGGTAAATCACATCATTCTACTGTTTACCGAAAACGGAATGAGGCCTACAAAGAAAAAAACATAGTACCTACAGTGAAATATAGTGGAGGTTCAGTGATGTTTGGTTTTTTTTTTGCTGCCTCTGGCACTGGGTGCCTTGAATGTGTGCAAGGCATCATGAAATCTGAGGATTACCAAAGGATTTTGGGTCACACTATAGAGCCCAGTGTCAGAAAGCTGGGTTTGCGTCCGAGATCTTGGGTCTTCCAGCAGGACAATGACCCCAAACATACTTCAAAAAGCACCCATAAATGGATGGCAACAAAGCACTGGAGAGTTCTGAAGTGGCCAGCAATGAGTCCAGATCTAAATCCCATTGAACACCTGTGGAGAGATCTTAAAATTGCTGTTGGGAAAAGGCGCCGTTCCAATAAGAGAGACCTGGAGCAGTTTGCAAAGGAAGAGTGGTCCAAAATTCTGAGTGAGAGGTGTAAGAAGCTTATTGATGGTTATAGGAAGCGACTGATTTCAGTTATTTTTTCCAAAGGGTGTGCAACCAAATATTAAGTTAAGGGTGCCAAGAATTTTGTCCAGCCCATTTTTGGAGTTTTGTGTGACATTATGTCCAATTTGCTTTTTTTTTCCTCCCTTTTTTGTTTTGTTCCAATACACACAAAGGGAATAAACATGTGTATAGCAAAACATGTGTTACTGCAATACTTTTCTGTGTGAAATACTTGATTTTCTGGAAAAATGTCTGGGGTGCCAAGAATTTCGGCCATGACTGTATATTGGGGTGGAAATTGGGTGAAACCCGGATGGGTGGCAACCCTGACAGTCCGGTTTTGAGACCCCCTGCCTCCCGGACACATGACTCAGAGTCAGCATGGACCGGCCTCCCTCATACATGCGCCGCAGTCTTTAAGGTGACCATAAATTAATATGATATTGATGAAAAGTTAAATTTCCCCCCACTCTCTTTATACCAGTGTGCCATAATACAAGTGTCTTGTGCCATAATACCAGTGTGCCGTAATACCACTCTGATATGACATGTATACCATATTTCTGTAATACCAGTCTGCCATGCCATGCATACCAGTGTGCTGTAATTCCAGTCTGACATGCCCTGCATACCAGTGTGCCATGCCATGCATTCCAGTGTGCCATAATACCAGTCTACCATACATACCAGTGTGCTGTAATACCAGTCTTACATGCCAGGCATACCAGTGTGCCATCATAGCAGTCTGCCATGCATACCACGTGCCATAATTTATACTCATAATGTAAATATAAGCATAAATGTATAAACTACGAAAAAAATGGCCACCCAAGCCCAACACTAGAGTGTTCGGGTTTGGATGGAAGAAAAGGTGGCAATCCACACCCATAAGGCAGACAAGGCATCAAACTAGGATCTGCGGCACACTCTGGCTGGCCGCACCCCATAAGACAGCCACTGGGCCTTGTCAGCACCGGTGAACTCCTCCACATCCCTGGTGGTCCGGGTGGCCATGGGAGTGCAATGTGACCTATGGATCCATTGAGCAGAGACTGCATTGCAACTCACACGCTGGACTCCGCCCCTCACGCAATGACTGTGAATTAGAGCGCCGGCGCTCATCTGACACGGCATAGGTGTGCCAGGGCTTTAACTCAGTGCCAGGGTGCAGCATGGAAGATCACATTGCACTCCCATGTTCACCTGGACAACCAGGGATATGGGGGGACATTAGCTTTGCCGAAGGGATTCCACCACCAGGCACCCCCCCTTCCATGACCCTGGACCATCAGGGATTCAGGTTCCCCCCTGTAATTAAGAAGGTAAGCAGAAGAGGGGGGGACATATGTTTTTTTTAATCTGAAGAATATAGAGAAATGTAGGGCAAGGGGTAGATTTAAAGGGGCAAGGGAAAAAATTAGCTTCCAATCCTGGTAAAAGATTGGAGAGGGAGGAAGGTATGGTAAGTAATACATACGGGGTATCAATGGAAGTTAGGGAAAGGGGAATAAATTGTACCTGAATTGGTATAGATTTGGGGAATTTAGGGTTAGACAATAATTAGGTGGTTCCTAGAGGTCCCTGCCTTAACAGGACTGCACTGGATTGCTCCGGCTTCTCATTAAATGGTCGGTTGATAACTGGTCGTCATGCCGTTGACCACATTATAGAGCAGTGATGCTTCTGAACTACAAGCCCCATAATGCTCATCCAGCCTTATGCGTGACTAAGCATCATGGGACATGTAATTCCGAAACAACTGGGGAGCCAGGGTCGCCATCACTGGTATTCAACTTGTCTGCTAAAATACACCCAAGTCCTTCACCACCAAGAACGCGATGCTTTAGCTTGTAAAGTGCCCATGGGGTTAAATGTCAAAGGGCATCACATGATACCCAAATTAGAGAAGCGCAGACACGGTGAAGAGAAGGACATTCACTTTATTTCAGATAGATCCTCTTTAGACACAAATACAGGAAGGCATGCAAGATCTCACAGAAGCACCAACATGGAGTATAGCGGTGCGCAACTGGCTACACAACATGAGAGGGTGCGTGAAGGCTGGGCATCTCTACGTGCAATAAACAATATAACGATACCCGAGAGAGAGAAATATGCACCCCATGTATTCACCACTTCACTGGCAGATATCAATATATGCAACCTCATTTACGCAAGAATAAATAAAAATAAATAAAACGAGGCAACAATATACCCCGTAGCATTTCGTCTCTAGTCTCCATTCATTGTACTTGCTGGTTTGAACACCTAAAGCGATATATTAGGGTTCTTATGAGCGGTTATAATGGTAAAATCTTATTTTTACTTGATATGGTACATGTGTCGTAGCTTTGACGTAAAATATGGGTCACACCACGTTCTCTTCTTTCCTGTCTCCTGCTTTACGTTCGCATTTTGAGTTGAGGACGGAGATCAGACCCTGCTGTGTCCTCACCGTGTGTCTAAACGCACAGCCTTGTATTGTTCGGATGTAAAGATAGTTTTTAAAAAGAGACCCTTTCCCCCGGTTTTGCAGGTCTCGCGTCTGACATGTAGAAGTCGCATACCTAGAGCTGGTTGTTGGATGCCCCATTGGTGCCTTTGGCAGCTCCGTGACCTCTCTACCTCTCAATATCTGATTTATGATGCCGATGGGTTTAAGTCTATGAATGTGCTTTCCCGTAAAAGACCTCACACAAACCCAACAGTTGGATTCTTTTGGGGGGGTTTTCATGAGACAACGCATGCTTGGAAAATTAGATACCTAAATGACCTCTGACATTCACATTCTAGAAGAGTAAAAAAAATGGCCATATTGAACCTTAATGAAGTGTGTTATTGGCCTGAGAAGAGCTACAGAAGAGCGACTTACATGGAATATCATAAGCTACAACAGATCACTTCATCATCATGAGCACTGCTTCAAAAGAAAGACATGTGATTGAGTCGTGTTACCTGTGGACCTGTGATCACAAAGACCATGGAGCTATGGTGTAGATCACTCTCTTCTGGGTAGTCTAGGGCAATAAATTATTGTATTTGAGAGGACAACACCAATAAACTAATGGAAAAAAAACACTTGATCATCTGCTCATGTCATCAGGCGCGCTGAATCAAATGTGACTTTTCTTACAGGTCCTTCGTTTTGGTTTTACTAAGTTGACACAAACCATAGCTAGATGGAAAGGTTCTTATTCTTAGAGGACATTTCTTTTTCCAAATCTATCCTTACCAGGTGCATCACAAAGCTGAATGCAGTAGGAGTAAGCTTCAAAAACCTTACGCAAGACTATCAGACCACCAGCAGCTTTACAGAGACAAGTACAAAGCCATGGGTCATCAATGTAGTTGAATGGAGACCACATTGGCACCAAGCAAGCTTGTGTTCCCTTTAAGGTATGGGTCATGTCAACCAATAGGTTCAAAAACCCAATAAAGTGCACTAAACGTCAGTGAGATTCGATCCCCATCACCAAAGAAGTCCAAGAAGATTGGGCTGAAGGTCCTTTGTATCTGTTGAGAATGAAGAGAACCGTCTCATGAACAGTAACCTCCTCCAAGTCAAGGTGGCGGGTGTCACCCGTCAGGTGAGGTACAATTCTTTGCTGTATCATGTGAGTGTAGTTGGGTCTTCAGCACGTCGGCGGTGTGGCATGAGATGGTATGGAGCGTCTAGTGAGCTGCAGAATTCTTTTTCTTTCCAGGGATGGGTGAAGGAGTCAGAGAGGCATTTAGGAATCGGGTGTGGAGATGAAGGTCGAGCGAGACTCATTGTGGGGAATTGAGGGCAGAGTCTGGGGAATCTACTTTTGGGCAAAGGGGAGGAAAGACTTTGTAGCTGTAATATTCCACCACCTGTTTTGGCACCTCGGCAAGGACGCACTTAGCTAGGGCAGCCGGAGAAGCCTGTGGATACAGTGTAAAGAACAGGGTTAAATAACAAATGCAGCCAACACAACGCACTCTTACAGAACGTGATCTTTGTGCCAAAACTCTTGTTTGGATCATTTTCTGTCATATCTACTTACCTGGGTGTTTTTTTTTTTTATTAATTGTGTTTTTAAAACTATGGTCCAAAATCACTCAACGACCCCCCTCCACCCCCAATAGACAAATTTTGGAGTCTGATGGCTGTGCTTATATATAAATAATATAAATAGACTTGGAAATTATAGAGAACGAAGGTGAGAAGGAAAAACAGACAATACCAGGTGCCATCTTCAGCTAAAAATATTGTTATAAATCTCTACAACTTGTAAAATATATATCTGTTGGGTGGAGAAGAGATTTGGTGGTGACTTTACGGAACGAGAGTCTTAAACATTAATGAATATACAGAATGCAGGGTTAGATCTGTTACACAAACTGCTACAATGTATCTCCTCAAACGTACATTCTTAAATTCCCGAAATGGTACGAATTGTACAATGTCCCGAAGCACAGGCTCTCCTTTGGGCGCTCGTAAGACCCCATCATCCCCGTCCAAGATCTGCATGTCTGTGAAATCGGCATTGCCAACCCCCACAATGATGATAGACATTGGCAAGTAGGAAGCGCGCACGATAGCCTCCCGGGTGTCAGCCATGTCCGTTACTACTCCATCCGTGAGAATGAGAAGGATGTAATATTTCTGCAAAGAAATGGAAGAGACGGAAGTCACGTGTTGTATCTACTCTAGAACATTGACAGAGTTTATTCAGTAAAATGCGATTTGTGGTCATGGCTAAAGATCAGCAAAATGTGTAGCAATTACCATGGTAACCATTGGATATTTCATACCGATTTGATCAATAGCTGAAAAAATAACCAGGGAAACCAAAGTTTCTGCTAATTCTTTCAGCCCCGGATCGATCTCCATGGGGGTTTCAGCTTTGCAAGCCTTTCCTCGCATGTGATCCTTTTAAATAACCATCAATATCTTATGTACGGTGGAATCAAACACAGTGCTCTTTGTGTCCTACCGACGCCTCTTTGGTCTTTTCTTCTTCAGCTGCCAGTCGTGCAACCTTTGAGATGATCGGTGCCACGTTGGTGGGTCCGTACAGCTGAATTTTCGGTAGGCAGCTTTGGTAGGATTCTACTATACCTTGAATACCTTTTGTAAGGAAAGAAACAGATTTTTTTCTCAGGGCCGACACGACACCAAAAAGTCGGAAATTCCACCCCTGGCTTCATATGATGGGGATGAAATTATTAAAAATACTGTATAAAGTGCCCTTCTTAATAATAAGATATTCTGCTGCTCTGTACAACAGGCAATCACATCATACAAAGAAGGCGTGATGAGGTCTTTGCTAAACTCATCGATTTATCTCCCCAGTCGTTTTTACTACCTGGCCAGCCCCACACACACTTATGACCTCCAGATGTACATTGTTCCACTGCTTAGGTCTAGCCGTTCTAGATGTGTGGTGAGACAATGGCAGAGTGTCTCCCTACCCTGTTTGGATCTCATTGAAGTCTCCATTAGGGAGAATCGCATTATGGATAAGTTATCAGCCATGGTAAACAGGGCAACCATGACAGCACATGACATGTTCAGGATCCCAGTCAATCCAGGTTGCCCTTTCCAAACCCTATGTGCACCTTTAAGCGCTAAATAGGTAAGGGCTCCTCCATGTCGCCCAGGACTGGTCAACCAAAATACCAGCAATTTTCCCAGTGGGCCGCGGCATCTAGAGCACTCTGGCTCATAACGGAGGGATCGATTTTGTATAATCTGTACCAGGGAAGAGTTTTTATCCCCTTGCAGGACCAGCAGGGATTTAGCCCATTCCCAGTAAAATAAGGTTTGCAGAACGAGGCAAAATGTTATATTTTTAATTAGCTTATTGAAGTGAACAGCTGACAGAAGGGGGGCCTGACCACTGGTTTAGTAAGGGGCCCCACAATTTCTGATGGCAGCCCTGATGGTAAATGATACCATGAGATCCTGGGATCGGTGGGAAGACTTTGATGGGCAGGCCAAGTCAATGTTTTGGCCTTTGAATTGTGATATATACAGGTATACTTAACTTTGGCTGAACATATTCTCTTCCCCTTCACCCTCTTTTTCTCTTCTACCCCCCCCCCCACTCCCCTCTCTCTTTCTGTCCTCTCTTTCCGAGCCCTTTCTCCTTCTGTTTCTCTATACTCTTTCTTTCCTCCACTATAGGTGGGTTTGATTCTGTTGGAAACGGACACGACAAAGTCCGAGTTTGATGGGTGGGATTAGTGACGGTAAGTGTATGATGATGTCATCCTTCGTGACTTTGTATCATGTAACACTTTATTGTTTCATTGGATGTTTGTGCTGTTTCTCCATCTCTGCCTTCATAAATAAAGAATTATAATGAAACAAAAAAAAAGGAAAGACGTTGCGATGGGAAGTTGGGCGATCAATCGAACAGATTTATCTGGCTGCTTGATTTTGACACCACTATTACCATGTTAAAAGCATAACGAAAAAATGTTGGGCCCTGAGTAAACTTCACGCAGACATTCACTGCAGATGCAACTGCTCACCTTCACATTCATCGTCGTCAGGATTAAAGTTAATAGCAAAATCATGGGAAACCTGGGAAAAAAAGAGAGAGGAAAAAAAACGTGTCAATAAGAAGCGATAGACGGCAGACGTGGTGGTGACTCTCCGCAACACTGACGCGTTGTGTGAACTTGTGCCACGGTAGTGGTTATTCTCAACACGCAAACCTAACCAGCTAATCCAGTTTTAAGTATGGCCGGGTAAAGATCCGGAATGTTCTACTAATTGAGCCAAAGTCAGGTACACATAAACGATAACAATGCTCAATATTCAGACAAGCTAAGGGCAAGGACCAGAAGAGAGGAGAACAAAGTCAGGAGGCAAAGCAAAACTGGAACATCCACACAAATACACGGAAGGAATCGACTGGGAAACCAAGACCGGAAGAGGAAGGGAATATAAAGAAGGAAGAGGGTTGTGGTAAATGGAGTTTATTCGGCGCAAGGTCTTGTTACCGGTGGGGTACCTCAGGGGTCAGTACTTGGACCCATTCTCTTTAATATTTTTATTAGTGATATTGCAGAAGGTATTAATGGAAAAGTATGTCTTTTTGCTGATGACACAAAGATTTGCAGCAGGGTTGACGTTCCTGGAGGGATCAGCCAAATGACAAATGATTTAGGTAAACTAAAAAAATGGTGGGAGCTGTGGCAATTGAGTTTTAATGTGGATAAGTGCAAGATAATGCACCTGGGACGTAAAAACCCAAGGGCTGAATATAGAATATTTGATACAGTCCTAACCTCAACATCTGAGGAAAGGGATTTAGGGGTCATTATTTCAGAGGATCTAAGGGTAAGTAGTCAATGTAATAGAGCAGCAGGAAATGCTGGCAGAATGCTTGGTTGTGTAGGGAGAGGTATTAGCAGTAGGAAAAGGGAAGTGCTCATGCCACTGTACAGAGCACTGGTGAGACCTCACTTGGAGTACTGTGTGCAGTACTGGAGACCGTATCTCCAGAAGGATATAGACATCTTAGAGAGAGTTCAGAGAAGGGCTACTAAAATGGTGTACGGCTTGAAGGAGAAAAGTTACCAGGAAAGGCTTAATGATCTTAACATGTACAGCTTGGAAAAAAGACGAGACAGAGGAGATATGATAGAAACAATTAAATACGTAAAGGGAATCCACAAGGTAGAGGAAGGGAGTATATTTAAACGGAAACAAAGTAGCAAAACAAGAGGACATAGTCTTAGATTAGAGGGGCAAAGGTTTAAAAGTAACATCAGGAAGCATTATTTTACGGAGAGGGTGGTGGATACATGGAACAGTCTTCCAGTTGAAGTGGTAGAGGCCAAAACAGTAATTGAATTTAAGCAAGCATGGGATAGGCATAAGGCTATCCTAAACAAAAGATAAATCCAGGTAAAGTATCCATGTAATTGGGCAGACTAGATGGGCCGAAAGGTTCTTATCTGTCGACATTTTTCATGTTTCTATCACTGATTGGTGGAGAGACAGGACGTGCGTACTCTGTTAAAATGACGCTGTACAGTGACGGCTTTTCAGTAGGATGCGTGTTATGGGAGGCGTCAATGGCAAAACGCACAGCAGAAGAGGTATTGCTGGTACAATGCGCGGCAGGAGAAGCATCATCTGAACGATGCACGGTTGAGGAGGCGATGCATTGTGAAGAGAGACAGGGGAGACATCACCGGAACGGTGTACAGGAAAGACTTGGTTATTTTCACAGACATGCCTGCCACGGGGAAACATGACCATTTATGGTTACTCGGGACTGTTGAGTGCTAGGTCCAAAAGGCATTGACACCAAAAATGTGGCACATCACTGTTAGTCTCACTTACGTAAACCTTACTTTATAGGACTGGGGGCGGGGGTCATAGTGGCTTGATAAATCCAATCCCTGTAAAAATAAAAAGATCGGTCCTCGATCCTAGGGATTAGATTTTGACATCCCTAATAACAGGCCACACAAATACACTCCTACATTCACACACACACACACACAACTAACGAGAGAGTAAAGGGAGCCCTTATACACTACAATATTTTTTGATAAATGTCTGTATCTTTTTTAATTACAAGAGGGGTCACATATATGAGGCATGCAAGGGTTCACGTTACTCTCTAGGGTCGCCTTGGATGTTATGCCTCACCCCAATTAAAAAATTTCCCCATAATTTCTTCCCAAAAGCAGTAACACGGGACCCCTGGGGAAAACATATTTTGAACGCCATGAACTTCGCAGGAAAAGCATAGAACAGGGCTGTCAAACTCACGGCCCCCCAGATGTTGATGTCTATAATTCCCAGAATTCCTTCAATGCAATAGATGGCCAAGGACTCATGGGAGTTGTAGTTCAGAAACATCCAGAGGGCCGATGTTTGACAGCTCTGGCGTAGAGGGACTTCACGCCCCGTAAAAAGACAGCCTGCTTATTCCCCGTGGCCTCTATATACACACAACGATACGCAAATCACACAGTTGGCCACATGGAGCATGAAATAATGACGGTTTTCAGCAGGGTTTTCGTTTTATTCTTTGGCCTTTTTTCACGTGGCAGAGCGGATCCAACGCAGACTATTACAGACAAAGAGAATGACAAACAGCTTGTAAGCCGCCAGGAGCTAATGTCAAAGATTTACAGGCGAAGTCGCAAGACATACGAGGTCAGGATGTGACACTGATATATCAGATGCGTGCGCGTAGCGACAGAATGGGAGCAGGAGAGAGAGAGCGAAGACGCGGAGAGATCTGATGCGAAGGAATGGGCGAGTAAAAAAAAAGTACAAAAAATAAGGACAAAATAACGTAGACATCCTAAATGTGCTCGCGGCACAAGTGAAGTGTCTGTAGTCCGCAGAAGGCTGGTCTTCCACCCGGAATGGACAATCGCCCCCTGGCCATGTTTAGATCACCATGGACGGTCGACTGTAGAGCATAGACACCACTGCTAGAGGCTGTCATGTTGCCATTTTTGCAAAGTTCGACTGATATATCCATGCACGTCTCTGCGGCAAAGTCTCACTTGATGAAACGGTTAATGATCTACAATGCCGCATCTTCAGAGATGAAGCAGAACTTCCAGCTTAAAGTCAGACCAATCCAATGGGCTTGTGGGGTTTATTCAGCATACCGGGGATCTCAAACGCTGCCCCGCCAGATACCGGGGATCTCAGACGCTGCCCCGCCAGATACCGGGGATCTCAGACGCTGCCCCGCCAGATACCGGGGATCTCAAACGCTGCCCCGCCAGATACCGGGGATCTCAAACTCTGCCCCGCCAGATACCGGGGATCTCAGACGCTGCCCCGCCAGATACCGGGGATCTCAAACTCTGCCCCGCCAGATACCGGGGATCTCAAACTCTGCCCCGCCAGATACCGGGGATCTCAAACTCTGCCCTGCCAGATACCGGGGATCTCAGACGCTGCCCCGCCAGATACCTGGGATCTCCAACTCTGCCCCGCCAGATACCGGGGATCTCAAACTCTGCCCCGCCAGATACCGGGGATCTCAAACTCTGCCCCGCCAGATACCGGGATCTCAAACTCTGCCCCGCCAGATGTTTCTGAACTACAAATCTCATGAGTATCTGGCCATCTGTTATAGTCAAAGAATTCTTGGAAATGTAGGCCAGAAACATCTGGAGGTCGGAGTTTGCGATCCCTGCCCTATAAAGCAGAATGTAGAGAACAGGGGGATTGGTTTTTGATATACAGGGTGTCCATAAAGTCTCTTTACAATTTCTAAAATTTATTCCAAAGGCAAATGAAAAGATAAGTGAAAATTATTACAAAATGAGACGTACTGTATATATTTAAGTTTTTTTTGCCTCATTTAATACACCTCTATATGGGCACCATTAGTTGCAAGAAGCACATCAAGACGCTACTGGATTTCTTGCCATGTTGGCTGTAGCTTCCCCTCATCAATGGTGGCGTCAGTGATCCTCTGCTTTACATTAGTGATGTACCTTTGTTCCATGCACCATATCTTTAACATAATCCCATAAAAAGAAGTGGAGGGGAGTGATATCTGGTGAACGAGGTGGCCAGGGAATTGTGCCACCACTTCCAATCCACCGCTCTGGAAATGTTTCATTTAGGAAGCCACGAACATGCAGTCCCCAATGTGGTGGTGCAGCATCTTGCTGGAAAATGATGGTTGGTTGAAGGTCATGTAGTTGTGGTGCCGCGTATTCAGTCAAATGGTCATGGTAAACATTTGCAGTAATTGATGTCTCGCCGATGAAAAACGGACCAATGATTCGATTGCACATGATCCCACACCACACATTCATCTAAAGCAGAGGATCACTGATACCATTGATGAGGGGATACTACACCCAACATGGCAAGAAATCCAGTACCGTCTTGATGTGCTTCGTGCAACTAATGGTGCCCATATAGAGGTGTATTAAATGAGGTAAAAAACCTTAAATATATACGTTTCATTTTGTAATAATTTTCACTTATCTGTCTTTTCATTTACCTTTTGTAATACATTTTTGAAATTGTAAAGAGACTTTATGGACGCCCTGTATATATATTGAAAATCCTGGAGTGCGGGTGAATCTTTACATCTACATCTATATATATATTATACAAAAAACTGGTTTCAGATAAAAAAAAAAATATATACCATTTGAGAAATCCTTTTTTTTTTTTTGCCGCAAATCTGTTGGTTTGTGGTTTCAGATAACTTTTGCTGCAAGTCAGTCTTCAAGGTTTGATACTTAATAAATAAATAGTAATATATTTGACGTTTCTTCGATTTTCTTATCACTGTTATTGCTCTTGCAGGTGATCCAATAGAAGGGGGTAAAAACCCTCAATTTAAAGCAATATTATTATTATTATTATTATTGTCATTATTTATATAGCGCCAACAGTTTCCGCAGCCGTTATTTTAATTTCGCTCCTAATAAAGTCAGAATTAATAAAATGTAGGAATCAGGTGGACATAATCACTGCAGGTGACATGTAAATTAATAAATGTACGCCTAAAATACTTTTAATATCTCTTCTGACATGTATTAAGACAAAAATGTATCTTTATGATTTTTAATATACAACCCGCCCCCAAAACACCCCATTTACCAGATAAACACTACAATAATCCTCTACTATGGATGAGCTTTAAACCGTCAGTTTATTGGGATCAGATTCATCTCTGAATACATTTAAATTGACTTAATGCCTGTGTACAGTGCGATGCACTAGAGTGAATCTATATATGAGATTACATTACATTTCCTCCCAGCAGGACTCTGATGAGCCATATTGAAGGCAAGTAGTGAAATAATAATAATGATAAAGCGTTCTAAATTGTCATCATTACTACTTTCCACAGTCCCATTAAAGCGCAATACAATACCTGGCAATGTGAAATCCTCTGAGATCACAGACGCTTAGTGTCCTGGGGCCTCTAAGATATAACGTTATTGATATTGAAATTAAAAAAAATTTTGCCATGTGTTATATTGCCGTGCGTGTGTAAAGGTTTGCAGTCCTGGGATCAAATCCAACTTTGCTTTTGGTTATTATTGCAACACGCTCCTACACCGTAAACATTACTGAGTTTAATCAATGTGGAGCTTTGTGATACGCTCTCATACGTTTACAATAATGTGCGGTGTGTATGACCGTATCACAGAGCTCCACAGCAATAAAACTCACAGTAATGTGCGGTGTGTATGAGCGTATCACAGAGCTCCACAGCAATAAAACTCACAGTAATGTGCGGTGTGTATGAGCGTATCACAGAGCTCCACAGCAATAAAACTCACAGTAATGTGCGGTGTGTATGAGCGTATCAGAGCTCCACAGCAATAAAACTCACAGTAATGTGCGGTGTGTATGAGCGTATCACAGAGCTCCACAGCAATAAAACTCACAGTAATGTGCGGTGTGTATGAGCGTATCAGAGCTCCACAGCAATAAAACTCACAGTAATGTGCGAGGGGTATGAGCGTATCACAGAGCTGCACAACAACAAAACTCACACTCATACACTCTGTACATTACTGTATCACAGAGCTCCACAGCAACAAAACTCACACTCATACACACTGTACATTACTGTGAGTTTTGTTGCTGTGGAGCTCTGTGATACACTCATACACACTGTACATTACTGTGAGTTTTGTTGCTGTGGAGCTCTGTGATACAGTAATGTACAGTGTGTATGAGTGTATCGCAGAGCTCCACAGCAATAAAACTCACCGTAATGTGCGATGTTTAGGACAGTATCACATAGTTCATCTCACACTCCTACACAGTGCACATTACTGTATTTGTAGCTGGAAGAATATCCCCAATTTATTCATATGTGATTGACTATAACTACAATTATGTGTGGATAGTATATTAAGGTACATGGTGAGCTGTACACAACACTAACACAGAATTGAGTTCAACCACAGGAACGCCTGACAAGCAATCGATTAACAGACGTCTAGCGGTACCAAGTTAAAACGATGAGAAGTCTGGTCCCTTCCACAGGCTTCGGACTCCGTTCTCTTTCTCCATCTGAATTCATTATATTCATCTGCGTGTGAGATGCTGCGCGACACGGACTGGAAATTCATTGTTCCTTACCCTTCAGTGGAATCCTTCATGAGAATAGCAGGGCCCTGAGTGCCTGTAATTACCTGCGTTTTACATCTCATTATTAAGGGAAAGCATTCTCTAATAGAGAATGATATTCACGCCTTGGCGTCGCCTAATCATGCAGAATAATTCAGGCTTGTTGCTTTCTTGTAAATCTTTCCCTGATTATCCCGGCGATGTAACTGATACATAAATGTTCCTTTATACTCGCCGTGGCGGGCTGCACGTGTTTGGATTCGCGGGACGGTTCTCCGTTGTCACGAAACAATGGCAAGTCCTTGCAAACCAACAAATAACGGCTAAACATTTATAGACGGCTGGTGGTTTCCTGCCAAATACTGCGATTCTCACCGAATACCGGCACGGTGCCAGGAGATAGAGATCCATCCTTCAGCCCCTCTGATACCAGAGCTTGTGCATCGGAATAGACCTACAATGCTCATCCCCCTCGTGTTAATATTTGTTCTAATCATAGGTCCTTTTACCCCATTTTTTGTGATAGTTCTTAAAAGTTTTGAAAAGTTCTGAAATTCCTTGTTGTACATCATCCAAGCAAAAAATGAGAGCTGGTGTCAGGGCCGCCAGCGCCGGGTGCGGCCGCGCCCCTGTCTACCTGGCACTGCGGCCCGGGGTACTGGGATGCGGCTGGGCCAACGGCCGTTCGATCCGCCGGCATGTGGGCAGCATGGCTCACCACCTTGACTCTGCCTCGGTCCCTGGGGTGGTCAGACGCTGGCTCCTCGGCCAGCGGCTGTCGGTATACGCCTGAGTCCCAGGTTGTTGGGCCTAGTTAGGCCGCAGACGAGATGCGTGCACGCTGGGCTCCACCAATATGGCGGCTGGGCCCGTGGCACACGTCAATGATGTCAGCGGCTGCCCAATGACTGGGAGGAGCTACTTGAATAAAAGCCAGCCAGAACAGTTACTCCTTGCTCCGGTGTTGCAGCAGTTCCCTACTCTCCTTGCTACTAATTACTCCTACTTTCTGTTTTACCTGTGTACCGACCCGGACTGTGACCCCATACTACGTGTGCCTCTCCAACCCCGAACTCAGCCTGCTACTGGACCTCTCTTGTGCTCTAACATATTCTCCGGCCTCGTCCTCTGGGTTCTAGCCGTTCCCCTTCCCGGGATTCCTGACAGTCGGATTTAGAACTCTATTCCAACCCAGCCGTTAAAGGGCCACTCTACACATCCTGACCACTCTATTGTTTAGTCACGGCGTCAGTGACTTTTCCTTTCTGCAACTACTGTAAATAACTGTGCTTTGTGAATAACCCATAATGTGTCTCCAATACGTCTGTAAACACACACAAAGGGCCCTACTCCCTGGTAGGTGTTAAAATAGGGGCGATAATGCAGGTTTCCCGGTAGCGTCCCCATTTTAGCACCATATTCCCGGGCAGGCGCTAATTCGGCAGCCTGCCCCAGAACACAGTGTTACGGGGATACTCGCGGTAGCACTTCCACGCCGCCGCAAGTATCACTTACGGACTCCATGGAGGGTTCTGCTGCCAGGTCGCAAGATCGCGCAGTGCTGCAAAGGAAGACTGGGGACTTTTTATCTCCCAGCTTATGGGCCCCGGCAAAAAAGATTGGTTAACCCATCAGTGCGGTCATTAGCGTCAGGATGAGTAAGGTATTACAGAGTGATAGCAAAAGTCTGAATGCTAATTTCTGATTGCGTTCTCCATGTTAAGTATAAGGTGCACAAAGTACAGTAAGCTTGCGCAAGCTAGTGCGATCATTGATGTGCTTAGAGATGTAATATAAGGGTCATGCGTTAAAGTCCCTTATCCTGACGTTAACGCCTACTCACCGGAACGCTACCATTAGCGTTCCTAGGGAATAAAGCCCACAGTGTCAAATGTGCAGAAAAACATGCAATTTTCAAAATAAATGTCTGAGACGCCAACTCCAAAGTGCCGAGCCTGGATCGTGCGGATGAACCCTTAGCACAGCCAAGCCACACTTCCGAGACCCTTCCGACTCTCGCCATGGAATGCCTACGTTCCTCCCACCAGTGGAGCAGTGAGGTCAGTGATAGCTTGTCCGCAATTGTGAAAGAGACGCCTACAGAAAGAATAACAAATGCAAGATAAACCCACAGACGCGTCCAGAACGAGCATGAAAATCTGCGAGTGTCAGTTTATGCCGCGCAAGGCGCCAAAAGCACAGAATGAACTGTAAGATCATACAAATGACTTTAATATAAACATAATATGAGTAGTAACAGGCGTGAGATCGTAGGCGCAGTCATTGCGACTCTTCTGGCATTTATTGGGCTGGGTAGGTAACATCCCTGCTCTACAACCAAGGAGTAGCACCAGTGTGTCTCTGCTCTACACCTGTTGACAAGCAGGTTGCTGCTTTACACCTGTGAAGAAGCAGGTTCAACCTGCCAGAACACCTCACCAGCAAGTGTCATTAGGCAACGCACATATGTCTTTGCCTGGCACAAAATGAATATATTCCAGGACATACTTGAAAACGAGAGAATTTTCGATGTATCCCCTCCTGGGAAAACACTCCCAAATAAATATTTTAAATTGTGGTCTCCACATCCGACTTTTCTCCTGGCAGATACATCTATTAGCGGTCAGCTCACATATTAGAGATATGCAATGCATTGTGATTTAGGAAAGACTCTTCGCAACTTCTACGACTCCCACTGTGGCCATGAAGACTACTCTTCCAGGAGTCACTGGTTCGAGCATCAGAAGAAGGAACCAGCTTCGTTAATGTGTGCGGCAGCTTAGAAACAAGCGATATCCACACACCGCCTGGCCAATAAAACGTCACCACCTGGCTTTAATTAATCAAATAGCTAAGAGCCTTCTATTGGATAATTATTGCAGTGATTAATATGTTTCAGTAATAAATGAGGTCATGTGACTCTCTAAATATACTGAATGAGCAGTTTTTTCCATCAATGTTTTTTTTCTACTCTGATGGCACAGCGGGCATATTCCAAGATGGCAATGCCAGGGTTCGAGGTGTGCATGGCTGTAAAATTTGTTTCATTTTGTTTTAAATTTATTTAGTTTCCTTTCGTCTACGTAATTTAGTTTTGTTTCATATCGAGTTAAGATCGATTTCGATAGTTGATATTGATTCGAATTTCGTTTCATAAAGTCGTTTGCTGTAGTACTTGTATGTATTGTAGGTTAAGATCAATTCGATAGTTGATATCGATTCGAATTTCGTTTCATAAAGTCGTTTGCTGTAGTACTTGTATGTATTGTAGGTTAAGATCAATTCGATAGTTGATATCGATTCAAATTTCGTTTCATAAAGTCGTTTGCTGTAGTACTTGTATGTATTGTAGGTTAAGATCAATTCGATAGTTGATATCGATTAGAATTTCGTTTCATAAAGTCGTTTGCTGTAGTACTTGTATGTATTGTAGGTTAAGATCAATTCGATAGTTGATATCGATTCGAATTTCGTTTCATAAAGTCGTTTCCTGTAGTACTTGTATGTATTGTAGGTGAAGATCAATTTGATAGTTGATATCGATTCAAATTTCGTTTCATAAAGTCGTTTGCTGTAGTACTTGTATGTATTGTAGGTTAAGATCAATTCGATAGTTGATATCGATTAGAATTTCGTTTCATAAAGTCGTTTGCTGTAGTACTTGTATGTATTGTAGGTTAAGATCAATTCGATAGTTGATATCGATTCGAATTTCGTTTCATAAAGTCGTTTCCTGTAGTACTTGTATGTATTGTAGGTGAAGATCAATTTGATAGTTAATATTGATTCGAATTTCGGATCACTAAAAAAAAAAACAATTAATAAATTTTTGCTGTTAAAAGGCAAGCTAGGGCTAAATGTTGAGCTGTCCATTGCCCTGTGGTGCTGACAACAGATTCAGCACCAGAGGCAAATGGACAGGACAGGGGTGCTTTGTGTAACAGTGAAACGAATCACAAAAGTCGTTTGCTGTAGTACTTGCATGTATTGTAGGTTAAGATCAATTAAATAGTTGATATTGATTTGAATTTCAGATCACTAAATAAAACCCCAGTTAATCAAATTTCGCTTATGAAACCGTATAAAGAATTCATTATATACCTTTTCGTTTCATTTTCAATTCAGATCAAATCAATTCGTTATTTCAGAAGTACTTCCGAAATACGAATTAACAAAATTCGTTATGAAACGAATGCACACCTCTATCATCAAGATCCAATTGTGCAAGAGTGGTTCAGGGAGCAGGAGACATCATTTTAACACATGGATTGGCCACCGCACAGCCCAGACCTTAACCCCATTGAGGTTAATCTTTGGGATAATGTGCTGGAGAAGACTTTACGCAGCGCCGCGACTCTCCCATCATCAATACAAGATCTTGCCACAAATTAATGTCACTCTGGACGCGAATAAATGCTGTGACATTGTATGAGCTTATCGACACGTTTGCCACGGCGAATGCATGCCGCAATCACAGCAAAAGGCGACACAACCAAATATTAGAGTGTGTGACTTTTATTTTGTGAATATATACAGTCAGGTCCAGAAATATTGGGACATCTGCAAACTGCTGTAAGTCCCACACCGTTCACCTGAGTTGGATGTACATACCCTCAAATTAAAGCTGACAGTCTGCAGTTAAAGCACATTGTGTTTGTTTCATTTCAACTCCATTGTGGTGGTGTATAGAGCCAAAGATGTTAGAATTGTGTCCATGTCCCAATATTTCTGGACCGGACTGTATATATATATATATATATATATATATGAAGATGACAGCACTTGACTCCATGGTACCAGGAAACTCAAACCAGCACCTTTCACAAGAAATACATCATGCAGAAATAATAAACTGACTGCAATTCTTAGCCAGATTTCTACATAACCCTTTCCTTAAAACACATATAGGCTAATCCATCCACATGAAGATCTGGTATCCATGATCCCATTAATATGAAATGCTAGCTTTCATGCTACGTTTTATTATCACGTTACATTATTTCCCCTTCCAGCTCGATGCCCTTCTCTTCCTGTAACGGTTATTGGATCAGAGACGCGCAACATTCAGGAGCCGCTCAATAATGAGCTGGGAACCCATTCATTCACCACGCAGCACGTCAGGACGAATAAGATACAGAATGCAGAGCATAAAATACACTTTACTCCCCCGTTAATCACATCCCATTCTGTTCTATAGCTCAGTCGCCGATGTTTACTTTCTAATACGCGTGGAATTTTGCGACAAATAAAAAGATACATCTACCATTACCCCCACCAAGAAAAGCTAAGCTGAAAAAACCATTAACCGGTAATTTTGAGTATTGATTGCGGCCCTGATTATAAGGAGACGAATATTGAGGAGAGCGTATGTTCCTGAAACCCTTCATTAGTGGAGGAATCCAGAAAAAAATGAGCAGATCCTGTTACTGTTGGGGGGGGGGAAGCTACATCTCATATAGAACGTGGCTGAAGGACATAATGTATGTGCAGGAGAAGTAACGAGATGATTGGTGTGTATGCTGTATGTTCTGACCCCAGGGGATGCATTGTATATGAGAGACAGCACTTCTGATATGAGCTGACTCTCTACGAGCCTTCAGTCTTTACAGGTTGACGCAGCCACGGCTAAACTTGGTGGCCGAGATGCTTCTGAGCTACAACAACTCCCATGCTGCTCATCTGTGCGTGACGAGCACTGTGGATCATAGTCATCTGGGCTACCAAGGTTAGGTATTGAATGGTTGCTTCATTAAAATATATATATATATATATATATATATATAATTTCCAGCTGACTAGATAGACAGACAGACCAGACAGACAGTCAATGGATATTAAGAGGATAGATTGGGTAGCAGGGTGGCTTTGGATCATAAACCCCAAACATATGTTGGGGTTTATAACTTATGTCGGAAAAATAACAACGTCTTGTTTCCAGCATAAGTTATACTTTAATCAGCTTCCAGAACTAAAAGTGAGGTTTATGAAATAACAAAAATATAAATTGACATAAACAAAATCCTACTCCACTCTGAAGGCTTATATATCTAATATACGCTTCTTCAGTGTGCAGACCTTACGGCAGGCTTTACGACTTAACTGTACGTTTTAATACATACTATTCAGTTAGAAGATGCAGGGATGTGTAAATTGTATCACCAGACAACTGGGACAAGTAGTTTTTTTTTCAGCCCTATCTACATGTACCTCTGTATTCCTTTTAAATTTAGAGTTTTCCAAAACAGGCAGTTTCATGGTGAATATTTTAATTGTTGGAAAAAGTAGCCTGTCTAACAATTTAGACCTTACGAATAGTAGATTAGTTTAAAGCACAAAAAACACATGAACTGTATTGTATTTTTTTCCTTTGGTTTGTCTCACCAACCCTTCCCAAACCATAAAAGATTTAGCTGTGTATTAATCTCGTCAAATCATCAGTCCATTGTACCAATGTGTGCTTATCCTGCTGGTTGCCATCTATATAGAGACGAATGAATGACTCATTGTGTTCGTTTAAAACATGTTCTTTTTGGACAATGAGGCTTGGTGGAGTGGGGGACGGACTCAAATGCTTTGGCTTTAATAAAGCGTTCATTTTGCTGCTTGCACCTCAAAATAGATTGTGGAGATGCCACTTGTACACAGCGTAAATTTTTGCTTGCAAGGGCCTAGGCAGGCTGCGGGAAGGTTAAAAATGTGAGGATGTATTAATTTTGGAGAGTGACAAAGTGTGTCACAAAAATACATAAAAAAATTCTATTTTATATTACAAACGTAATAAGTAATTAATAAATTAAAAAATTAAAATACGTTTATTACCAGAAATTTAATAGAATTAATAAAAGTTTTTACATAAACATAGGAGTATTTAACAAAAAAAGTGAAAAGAAAAAAAATTATACCACTTAATCAGAAAAAATTTAGTTACAAAAAAAAATACATATTGCAAAAACTAACCGAGAAGAAAGTGTAAATGAGACTTCTTTACTCTGCTGCTCTTCAAGTTCGGGCTGGGCGCTGTTCTCTCTCGTCTGTCGCACCTAGCAGAGAACTCGGCTTGTTTGCTCCACCTTTGCTCCACCTTCTTTGACCGCTCCACCTTCCTCGTCTAGTGTTACGCGCAAGATGATGCGCGTAACACTAATCACAGCAGCTGACGGCTCACTCCCGCCAGCTACTGCGGCGAGTTGGAGACGTCATCGCGCTGAAAGCGCGATGACGTCTCCTACTCGGCAATAGTCGGCAGAAGCGGGAAATATGAATCCCGCTCTGCTGACTGACAGCTGGGAGGGCGGAGTAAACTACTCCGCGTCTCTCAGCTGTTTTAGCCGATCGGGTGAGCGGAGGGAGGGGGGAAAGGCGAGGGCATACTCAGGGCATCATGGCTTAGGTGGTCATGTTGCCTAGAGCAGGGCTCAAAATGTCAAGTCCAAAGCTACTAGCCAGGTCTTAAGAGTTACTCGCCACTAGTTGCCCCACCTAACCCTTATCCTGCCCTGCCTGCATCTGCATTTCCACTCGCCCTCATGTAATTTCCACTCGCCAAATGAGAGTAGGCGAGTGGAAATTTTGAGGCCTGGCCTAGAGTATCCCTTTAACAATAACTTGCATCCAACACAAGCTATACTTTATTCAGCCTCCAGGCCTTACAGCAAGCTTTACATTATAATGTATTCTATCCAAAACAAGTTATGCTTTATTCAGCCTCCAGGCCTTACAGCAAGCTTTACATTATAATGTATTCTATCCAAAACAAGTTATGCTTTATTCAGCCTCCAGGCCTTACAGCAGGCTTTACATCATAATGTATTCTATCCAAAACAAGTTATGCTTTATTCAGCCTCCAGGCCTTACAGCAGGCTTTACATCATAATGTATTCTATCCAAAACAAGTTATGCTTTATTCAGCATGCAGGTCTTACAGCAGGCTTTACATCATAATGTATTCTATCCAAAACAAGTTATGCTTTATTCAGCCTCCAGGCCTTACAGCAAGCTTTACATCATAATGTATTCTATCCAAAACAAGTTATGCTTTATTCAGCATGCAGGCCTTACAGCAAGCTTTATGATATAAAAACATCTTACTTCGAACACAAGTTAAGCTTTATTCAGCTTCCAGGGCTTACAGCAGGTTTTATGCCACAGCAAAGTGATGTACCCAAAATACGAGGCGCTGAACCTCACTCTAAGCACGGAGCTGGATTCTCACCAGGCGGGTACGTTTCAGTACCACTGACAAACAAGGTCCTTGAAATACCTTGGGGTTGCTATTACGCCCAAAGTGTCTTGGCTCTACGCGGCCAACTATGGGAAACTACTCCCAGAGCTACACGCGATGATGGAGTCATGGTCCAGACTCCGTCTTTCGCTGTTTGGTAGGGTGAACGCGGTGAAGATGTCCCTTTTTACCTAGAATTTTGTACTACTTTCGCACCCTGTCTATCCCTGTGCACAGATTGGACCTCCGTCACCTACAAAAGGCGATATACTCGTTTATATGGGGAGGGAAGTGTAGCTGTCTTCCCCGGTGAGGAACATATATAAAAAAAAAACTAGAGCACTTCCAGCTTGCGGCCGCGTTAAGAGTCCTGCGATGAACCCGAGTAAGCCATTGCGGTAAATTGGGTCTACGAGGAGGCATTCGTTAGACCTCGGTTCGGGGCTCTGCCCACGGCTCTACAGAGTCTTAATACGGCTCTTTGAAGAGATCCGCGTCGAGTCCTAGAAAAAAGTTTCTTAACTTTACAAAGAGTTTAACTCCTATTCAGATAATGTATAGAATCTTTGTAACCTCCACAAAACAGGGGAATCCAGCCTGGCTATACGGGACATTTATGACCGTAGAGTTAGGTGGAAGAAATACAGGGTCCTGTGTGTGCTCTAATGGATTTCATTGAGCTTAGAAGGAAGTTAGTTGGAAATAAAGTATCTGATAATATAGGCTGAACTGTGTGCTCTACAAAAAGCCACAACTTTGGAAAACAACCACTGAGATCCAACTACAAAGAGGTGGCTGGATTTTAGAGGTGGCATGACTAAGGCCTTAGAGGCCGAAATGTCACCTTGGTTTTATCCATACTCCAATAAAGATCTATGTACACTACACCAGGAGTGACTCTCATTTTCCTGGAATTTGTGTCTGGGGCATGGAGGTGCCCCGTGGGAGAGCACTGGTGTGGTTGGTGTGCAAAGAAGAGGCTCTCGTAGCTCAACCCTAATCTGGATTTAAGAGGTGGTTGGGAAGGCACCTGAGTGATGAATGGCAAGTGAGGGACACCGTAGATTCCATTAGCCTTTCCCTATTGCTTCACCTTTTAATTATTGCTGTATAACCACTGAGATCCGTCCATTAAAGATGGGCCAAACGTCTTCAACTGTGATTGCGACCAGTTCAACAATCACTGCAAACACATCTCCTAAACCTAAAAGGTTAAAATACAATTGACTTTCTGCTGTGGGATGACTTCTCTAACGGAAAGGTCTTTAAAGGGAGCTGTGTTGCTTCCCCAAGTTGACTATGATGTCCCATCTTGAGGAACTCGGAACATCAGAGCTGACTTGAAGAACCAACTTGTCGTGGTAAGGTAACTAGACCAGCTTCTGGTTGGTACAGGAGGCGATAAATACTATCGAAGAGGTATGGGTGGTCCTTATGAACCCCACTAAAAGGAAAAGTAACCACGTAGCTAGTTCATATCTTCTACTGAACCTGGCACCATGTAAAAACCGACCGTACCAAATGGACTACATCCACCACACTGTAAAACAAGCTACTACACACTTAGTGTAAAAAACATAGGCGCTCCATGAAGTAGTTATCGACTGGTATTAGACATTACCAACTGTTTCCATTGATCGTTCAGATTGAAATACGTTGTCCTTTATGGGAACATCAAATACATGTTCGTATCATCATAAAAAAGGTCTACAGCAAACAGACGGAGCCGTAGCAGAGTTGCACTTGCTCAGTTATGGTTTGGTTGCTCACAAAAGGAAATTTCACCTTATTCCACAGACTTAGAACCACATTGACATCCATATTTGGTGGAAATAGATGGGCTTTCATATTGTGAACACCTGAGTCGTAACCAAGAAGGAGGAACTTGGCAAAACGTGCATGGACACGCTCGGCTCTGGCTTTTGTGGACACTGTAATGTTGCTTTAATTGAAGAGCTAAGTTTGTTGTACCACGAGTAACGTGAAGCTCTACGCGGCCTGTCGATTGCAGTTTCAGTAACTTCAGTAACTCACCCGCTGAAAGCCTGAACGCAATGTTACTTCCTTCACCATTTTAGACAACACACGGTGCCTGTGTTTATTACGACCGCTCCAACTCCTGATTGACCCACCATGAGCGCGTGTGGAGAGCCATCACGCCAGGCCTCCTCAGAGCCGCTAAACACAATGAGGTCTTGCTTTCCGCACCGCAGGGGCCGCCTAATCGCGCTCTCGCCAAGGTTTGTGTTAGGCGGATCGGGAAAATATTGATCGTCAGAGAGAAGAGGTGTGAGTGGCAGCCTTAATGGAAAAAACAGCACAAGGAGAGGGAATTGACAGCGCCGGCGGGGAGCGCGACTGATTAGAGATAAAAGCTAATAGGGGAACGTACGGCATTTTAAATAAATGACACGTCGGACGAGCTACAGAAGAACTGAAGGGCTTTTATATTTTAGTTGTGCGGAAATTTCGAAGGTTAGCATTATTTAAATTAAATGGAGGACACCGCAGCTGCGGTAATTAGCCATACCTAATTGATGTAATTAATTATCTTAACGTCGTACGATTCGAGATGCGGCACAATTATATTTTGACAATAATTAATTATAATGTTTATTTCTAGAGTGCTTCTTTTCATCCTTTTGCAAAACTTCTTATAGAGTCTGCTCTTTGTTGTCTTTCTGCCCACGTTTGTGTTGTGGTACTTTATTATTATTATTTTATACCATTAATCAACCAGTCAGACTTATCAATATTCTTCTTAATGTTGTTTTTACTCCCTAAAGGACCCATCTATCGATTTGTCTTTCTTCCCTCATTTCCTCTGGGGTTTGTTTTTTTTCACATCCTGGTTTCCATCCTGGCTTAGATGGGCATTGATTGAGTTTCCATGGTGGTCGGATCAATTGGAGGCTTCTAAAGAGGGAAGGGGCATGCCGCAAGCCGAGTGCTACGGGATGTGCTCTCCTCTTCCCTTCAGCAAATGCCGACTGACTGGACCACCAAGGATTGCTATAATGATATTTGACATTTGTAAACCTGGACGGGATAAGCATGGCTGAGCGTAATATATCCCAGTCAATGTGAAGAACGTTTGTATTGATAGACAGAGATGTAACAATGCCACGAACATGGTGCAGCAAGCTGACCCAAAATATACCACATTGCCAAACAAGCACGAACTAGGGCAGACAACTATGGAATTATGAAGACCAACACGACCCAAACTGAGCCACAACATGCAAGTTCAATGAACTGTTCATATATGCAACATATTGCAAAAAAAAACTGTTCAAGGTTTCTTCAAGAAGTTAGGATCCTGAAGAGGTAGGACATCTTTTTTAGGTCAAGGCTTTTACCAATGGTTAATCAGGTGGATGCCATGGTCACAAGCAAAGCAAGGAAATTCTGGTAGATCAAGTCAATGTTGAAATATGAACATTTCCTTCAAGCACACCGTCTCTTCCTATCTCCTGTAGACTGGCACTTCTGATCTTCCCTGACAGGTAAACATCAGCAGCTCTGGTTGGACCTCGGTTTGCTGCGCCAAGGCTGCCACCAAGATGGGGGCACCGTGTAGGTAAGTACAACAGGTACGCTGTAAAAGCTAAAGTGGGACTAAAGTATAATGTTGCCAAGCACAAAATAAATGTAGATGGGGTACTGAAAAAAGCATCTTCTCAAGGAACATCTACATCTTCTCATCTCAGTGTCTCCAGTGGAAGATTGCATTTGGAAACGACAAGAGCTCTGGCTTGTAGACCAAATATGGCTCTCTGAGAAGAATGGAAGGTACGTACGTCTCTTCTCAATGTCTCCAGTGGAAGATTTCGTTAAGAAACCACCAGAGTTCTGGCTTTTAGACCCAACATGGGTGTCTGAGACAAATGGAAGGTACGTGACTGCTACAAAGAAACTCTGGGCACTATTACACTCTTCGCGCACAATTTTGCGCGTGCGCAAAAACGCATTAACGCGAAGGGAAAAACCCTTTGGGCTGAACGTCGTATTACGACGTTCGCGCACAATGTGCGTTAACGTCTAACGTGACCCTGCGCGAACCCTGCGCGCGCGAAAGTTTGTGCGCGCATCCCATACTTAACATTGCGAACGCAAATGCGTTCGTGCTCTGGTACGCGGATGGTATTACAATCGATGCGCAAATTTTAACGAACAACGTTTGCACGCATAATTTTAACGTCTATTAAAAGCTGCCGGTAACGGCAAATCTGAACGTCCTGGCCGAACCCAAATACACCAGCCCAAAAAAAAAAAAATACAGCACAGTATAGTTACACATACCCAAACAATAAAATGGAGAAGTTGTGCGTGTTTTTATTATTGATGCAGCATATATACTCAGATTGATTTTGACAGACGCAAAAACCTTAACTGGAGATAATTGTGGTTCTTAATTCTGATTGGCTGAATCGCGTGAAAAAACAGTCTGCCCGCCGGTTTCTGCGCTCAACGTTAATGCACGCGAAAACTTTTTACGCGCAATATTTTTGGACGGATGAAAAAAATGCGCTCGGATTGTAACACCAGCGTTAATTTACGCTCGTTAGCGTTTAACGCTGTGCGCAAAAACAATTGCGCTGAGCGAGCTTTTATGCGCAAGGAATGTAATAGAGCCCTACGTCTTTTTAACAAGTCCAATATATTTCCACGACTGGGGAAGTTTGAGGACACATGTAGTGAAGATCTGTCCTAAAACATAAACACAGTCACCTCAGGTCCTCTGTTTATGTCTACATTTACCTCATCTGGATCACATCATATCCAATTTAAAGGCCTGTCGCCGATTGATTCCTTTCAAATCACCATCAATGTAGCGGTTTCCCGTCCTACTGTGCTTTTTCCAGGAACCGAAAAAGATGCTTTTCAAATCCAGGCTGTTATTTTATGTTTTCCAAAATGCTCTTTCCATATATATAAAAAGAATCGACAATCTCCAGCTGCCTTTCGACACGGTTTACCTAACAACTCTCTATATACACGCTTATTTATCCACCAATCTGTGTCAATCACCGACCTCTATCTATCTGTCAGAAACGCGAACGCACAGACGAACGGATATTAATTTCAGGCAACATCAAAAGCACGACATCCAGAAGAAGAAGCATTTGATGCAGGGACTGCCGCGTCAGCATTCATTTGAAATCGGGGGATACATTTTATTTTATTTTTTTAAAAATAGAACTCGTTGAACTGTTTCCTTGATTAAAGAGAAAAAAAAAAGTCTTTGTACATTATTCAAAGTTTAGTAATTTAATAAAGCACGCGGAACGGCGAGAAAGATCAGTGAGGTAGACGGCGTGAATACACAGAGCTCTCTACCCCGCTAATTATGAAGGGTTATTGCCGAAATACGTTTAGAAGCTGAGATCAATGAGACGAAGGGGAATCGGAATTAATTGAGATGAGGGTCAGAGATCTGTCATCAGTAATATCAGTAATCATTTCGTGGGGAGTCCACTCCATGAAAGGACCTCTGACAATATAACTTAATAATCACTTGTAGACGCGGCCCTATAATACAGTAGACCATAATATTTTAATAAGTAATATCAGGACCTCAGGCACGGGAGATCTTCCACAAGGTACGTTCTTACTCATCAGACAGAGCTCTGTTGGTGTCCAAGGCAATAGTCCGTCCTAATTCCCATCCTCTGGGACGTACGTGAGCGTTCTCTTCACTTCTCCTTTCATAACGTACACAACAACATCCATTTGCAGTCGTTGAAGAGAACGGATGAAGCCATAATCTACGTCACGTTAGACCCAACGCAATAAAGCCAGTAGCCATGGTTCAAGTTGAGCGCGGACGCCTGGGAAAGACCACAGTCCCCACACTAATTTAGCAGGAGGAACTTAGTTTCCAAGTGGTAGATATAGTAGAAAGCTACAATACCTTACTGCTCAGACACAGTTTTACAAAAATGTCTTTATCGAAGGGTGATTCCAGGGGCTTGGGTACAATGGGAATGTCAATTTCATATTGTTTGCCAGAGGGATGCCATTGTCATGCGTGAGGAAGTGCTGCAATGGCTACAGCTTCTGGTGATCTTTTGTATAACAGGAATCGTGGCTTGACGGAAATCTTGGCGCGTTCCCACATGGTAATCTCTATCTTACCTGCTACTCCAGTCACAATTCTGGGGAGCAGTGCAACCAGGAGGTCCTGGGTATTAAGTAATATAGTCCCTGATGGACAACTTGAAGAAATGAGAAGATAATTTGTCTACAGTAGGACTGCCAAACTCCAGCCCCCCACCCCCAGATGTTTCTGAACTACAACTCCCATGATATCTTGGCCATCTGTTGCACTGAAAGAATTCTGGGAACTGTAGGCATCAACATTTGCAAGACCAGGAGTTTGACAGCCCTGGTCTAAAGGATAAGCAGCTATAGGTTATATATATTATTTAGCTTGCTGTCACAGCAGAATTTGGCACCTTATTGATAACCAGAAATACATCAGTATTGTCAATGGGGTTAGGACCAGCACCAAAGCGTCTGCCCACCTTTATTTCAAGAAAACCTACCTCAGGTCAAACCCATCAGATGAGCAATAGACATTTGCAGAATGAAAAAATTTGTTTTGTTTCAGATCGATTCATTACGTTTTTTTTAATTTGTTTCGGTGCGTTCGTTATGTTACCGTAATTCATATTTTGGATCGATTTCATTTTTTTTTTGGAGATTAGTAATTTGTATTTCGCATCGAGTCGTTACTTCGTTTTGATTCGTTATTTTGGAATGGTGATACGGATGAATTAACTACTGTTAGAGTTAAAAAATTTGGGTTAAAGGATTCGGCAACTCCCCCTGTCCTTGCTGCTGATATAAGTTTCAGCACCAAGGACAACAGCCCTGCGGGCTCCTGTCCTTGGTGCTGATATAGGTTTCAGCACCAAGGACAGCAGCCCCGCGGGCTCCGGAGCCAAAAAAAAAACTGTCCTTGGTGCTGAAACCTAAGGACAGCAGCTCCGCAGGCTCACGAAGAAAAAATCCCCGTCCTTGGTGATAAAATAAGTTTCAGCACCAAGGACAGCACCTACCGAAGGCAGCCAGACTGAAGGAAAGGAAAAATAATGTTTTGTTCGGCAAAGAAAAATAGCCTCGTCTTTATAAAATAATTGGGAATCCAAAAATTTCACCTAAAAAATAAAAAAACAATCCTCAAAAAATTCAATAAATAAAAATGCTTTTTGCTGCACATCAAAAGAATAAATGGTTGAATAAATATTTAATAAAAACAGGAATGTTTTTAAATTGAAACCTATGGGATTCGCCTGTTTAAACCTGTCGAACGAAACCAACAAAAATCTGGGCATTTCCCTGACATTTCAGTGCTGTTCTGCTTTCTCTGAATAGAGTAACCATTACTTCTCTATGGTGAATGTCACTGCTGCCGAATTGCACCGAACGGCACCATGGCGCTGTCCATGGCCTGTGGTGCTGAATACAACAGATTCAGCACCACAGACCAATGGAGAGGGACGCGGTGCTGAGTCTAAGTGAATCGGTATAACGAGTCGATTTGTAAAAATGAAATCAATTCATTATATACTGTTTCTTTTCCTTTGTTCCGAATCGTAATTCGGATGAAATTATATTGATTCGTTATTTCGGAAGTGCTTCCGAAATACGAATCGGAATAATTTAGTCCAAATTGCGATTTGGAACCAAACGAAACGCACTAATCTAATGAGCATTCCTATCTGAGGTAAGCGCATAAATTACGTGTAAAAAATGACCCATTAAAGTATTTGATTTAGTCAGTTTATAAATTGTAATAACGTAAGCGGAACGTATCGTCCGCAGGAACGTATTCGTGTATAACACTGCCTTCAGTAACAGGTGAGTTTTTAAAGGCCAGCCATCATTTAAGCAACCTGTTAATGTCGCAGGACTCATAAGAATATCGAGTGACATTTTTAAGAAATGCAATTTAAATCTGAGTTCCTGGGCATGTAATTAAAAGCGAAATAAATCACAAGTCGTTTCGCCTTGGGGTTAAAAACCATTTTCTGAACATGTAAACCTCATTTGTCTGCCTTGTCTGGTGAAGCAGGCTTGATGTATTTATACCTCCTTCCTTTATAATTATTGCCAGAAATGGGCAGAGATGGAAAGACGGGAGAGGATTTGAGTTTAAACATCGTAAATCACTCAAGGGGGGGAAAAAAAGGTGTTTTCTCACATGCCAAGCCTGGCAGCCTGAAAATGGGATCCTAATCTGCATGCTAAATCAGACAGCTAAAAAGATAAGCCCGGCGCTGCATAATGTGTCCGTCTCGTGCGTGTATATACGATAAAAAAATTATAATAAATAACAAAATCTACAAAATGAGGTCAGCAGTCACCACGAGAAGAGGAAAAAGGTACATATATATTTTCACCGAACCTCACCAAGATCAGTTCCTCGTGTTAAAACGAGCACTTTCCCAATTTACATCCATCATTTATTACCTGATTTTTCGATACAAAAGAAGAGTCTGTGGACTTCTCACATCTGACCCAAACACTCATCACCTAAGTCCCTGCTCCGTTTCTTGATACATGAGTCGCATAGCAGCGCACGGTAGAGGTGTGCATTCGATTCGTAATGAATTGAAATTCGCAATGAAGTTCGTTAATTCGTATTTCGGAAGAACTTCCGAAATAAAGAATTGATTTGATCCGAATTGAAAACAAAACGGTATATTACGAATTTAATTTGAATCGATATCAACTATCGAATTTATATATCAACTATCAAATCGATCTTAACTTACAATACAAGTACTACAGCAAATGACTTAATGAAACAAATCAGATTCGTTTCACAAAGCAACCCTGTACCTGTCCATTGGCCTCTGGTGCTGAATCTGTTGTCAGCACCACAGGACAATGGACAGCTCAATATTTAACCCTAGCTTGCCTTTAACAGCAGGATTTTATTTATTGGGGTTTTATTTAGTGATCCGAAATACGAATCGATATCAACTATCGAATTGATATATCAACTCTAGCAGGACTCAAAATTTCAAGTCCTGAGCTACTAGCCAGGCCTTAAGAGTTACTCACCACTAGTTGCCCCACCTAACCCCTATCCAGCATTGCCTCTGCATTCCCACTCGCCCTCATGTAATTTCCACTCGCCAAATGTGAGCAGGCGAGTGGAAATTTTGAGGCCTGAACTATAGAATTGATCTTAACCTACAATACATACAAGTACTACAGCAAACAACTTTATGAAACGAAATTCGAATCGATATTAACTATTGAATCGATCTTAACTCTATGAAACGAAACAAAATTACAAAGCAAAATAAGAAACGAAACAAAATGAATTTACAACGAAACTAATTTTTCCAGCCGTGCACACCTCTAGCGGAAGACAGATGCTAGAGTCGTGCAGAGCCTTTAGCTGTAGGAGGTGCTGTGCGTCGAGACGCGCTCAGTGCATGCAGCCCCATCTTCTCTGCGCGCTCAGTCGGGGTCGGGCCGTGTGACTGAGCGCCAAGAGTTGAAAATATCCTGCTTTGGCCACGATGCGATGAGGTGCGAAGCAACCGCTTCGCACACCGTTGCATCCAGTCAGTGTATCTTCAGCTTAAGAGCTCGATTTTAATTCGACTCGATCACTGAAGGTTACAGATTTTTCGACAACACGGTTTTGGGTTCGGCAGATTTAATTAAGAGCCTGCTGGCGCTTCGATTCCGTAAACGATTCGGCACTCGAGTCAATGTTCGTTAATGGAAATTTCAGCTTTAGCGATTCAACACGAATTTATTCTTTATGCTGATTTGTGAAAAATATCTCGAGCTGAGGGAAGGGGATACATGGATTTTGAGGCAGGGAAACCGAGAAAATAAAACTGAAACCCTCATTTACACATTGGATTTTCAAATAGATAGAGCGCAGTAGCAAAAACCAATATACACTGGTCAAAAATCTGCATTTCTGGGCGTTTTACCAGCCCGCTTTTTTCAGAACAGAGTAATTTTTCAGTTTTTGACTGTGGCCAAAGTTTACTGACTGATGCTTTGAAAAATATATCGGTTGAAACTCGCGATATATATTTTTTAAAAAACGCTCAAAATAATTTAATGGAGACCACTGTTAGTGAGTAAAGCGCGTGCGTTAGATCGGGTGGGTGGGGGGGGGGAGTCCACAAACTCTGCTTTTAAAATAGAAGTAAATTGCTAAAGCAAGGGTCCAAAATTGAAGGCCTTCCAGATGATTTATGGACTACGTCTTCCATGACACTCAACCACTCACTAGATTGGATGGAGGCTCGTGGGAAATGTAGGTCCAAAACAACTGGAGGGCCAAGGTTGCAGACCCCTGTGCTAAAGGGACATATAGAGTGTTAAACCAGGCATTCTCCTAATAGAAGTGATTTAGGGGACATCAAAGAAACGTCAGAATGCCCCTTGAAAGATGACATGGTGCACAGGCAAAATGGGGGTGACATGGTCTAGGTTGGGGTGTGAGTTCTAGTGATGTGGCATGGTATGGAGGTGAGCTGGGGAGAGCTGAATCTACATGGACGAATGCAAATGTTACTTTCCATGAGGCTCCATTGCATGGAGATCCAGTTGGGTGATGGCGCACAGGGATAGTTGGGTATGGGATACGAAGGTACCAGGTGCAGGACAGCAACTACTAGGGCCCACAGGAAATACATAATCATGGGGGCCCTCACTGTGCTAGCTCACATGCCAGCTTCATCCACATACAAGCGCTGCCTTATGCACATTGTTGTACTACAGAATACAACCCTTATGGGTTGTCCTCATGGGGTCCCCAGGCAGTGCCCTGTTGCCCTAATGGTTATTCCGGTCCTGAAAGGAAATGATGCTGTACGGTGTTGAGCTGAGTTGGGCTACACATTGGATATTTGAAATGAGTGATGATAAATAAGCCATAAACATAAACCCGATATTTGCATTCCGACTGAAGAACCCGGTGAAATTCTGAATCCGTGTTTGCTATAGAAGGATGCCATTAGCTGCATATGGCTTCCCACATCCCAGGCATCTCAGGGCTGATACGCAGCCACTGCACCTCTGACAAATAGCCATTTACAATGTCTAGCAAATAAAAGGGAGAGGTATATGGCAGGGACTGGGGTAACAACGTGTGATGGTCTCTTACCTCGTAATTTGGAGGAATCCGAGCACCGAATCCCAGGGCAGAGAATCTCTTATCACTAGACAGGAGACAAGAGGAAGTGAGCAGACGCGGGTTGAGGGGTTTTCAATCAACAGTACAGAGTCCATACGCGAGCATGCACAAGTGACACAAGTGACAAACAGAGGACATGTGTATACAGCACGGCCCTAAATATAGAAATGTCAAATGGTTAGCAGCATGCCATACTCACACTCAGTTCTCAGGATCATTCACTCACATATCTATAAAGCCCACTACTTACACATTAAACCCTTCACTCATATATCTATACAGCCACTACTCACACATTAAACCCTTCACTCACATATCTATAAAGCCAACTACTCACACATTAAAAACTTCACTCATATATCTAAATAACCCACTACTCACACATTAAACCCTTCACTCACATATCTATACAGCCCGCTACTCCCACGTTAAACATTCACTCACATATCTATACAGCCCGCTACTCCCACGTTAAACATTCACTCACATATCTATACAGCTCGCTACTCCCACGTTAAACATTCACTCACATATCTATACAGCCCGCTACTCCCACGTTAAACATTCACTCACATATCTATACAGCCCGCTACTCCCACGTTAAACATTCACTCACATATCTATACAGCTCGCTACTCCCACGTTAAACATTCACTCACATATCTATACAGCCCGCTACTCCCACGTTAAACATTCACTCACATATCTATACAGCTCGCTACTCCCACGTTAAACATTCACTCACATATCTATACAGCTCGCTACTCCACGTTAAACATTCACTCACATATCTATACAGCCGCTACTCCCACGTTAAACATTCACTCACATATCTATACAGCCCGCTACTCCCACGTTAAACATTCACTCACATATCTATTCAGCCCGCTACTCCCACGTTAAACATTCACTCGCATATCTATACAGCCAGCTACTCACACTTAAACCCTTCACTCCCATATCTATACAGTCCAGTACTCTCACGTTAAACCCTTTACTCACAAATCTATACAGCCCACTACTCACATATTAAGCCCTTCACTCACACGTTAAACCCTTCACTCACATATCTATACAACCCACTACTCACATTTTAAACCCTTGACTTACATATCCATACAGCCCACTACTCACATGTTAAACCCTTTACTCACATATCTAAACAGCCCGCTACTCACATATTAAGCCCTTCACTCACACGTTAAACCCTTCACTCACATATCTATACAACCCACTACTCACATGTTAAACCCTTGACTTACATATCCATACAGCCCACTACTCACATGTTAAACCCTTTACTCACATATCTATACAGCCCGCTACTCCCATGTTAAACATTCACTCACATATCTATACAGCCCGCTACTCCCACGTTAAACATTCACTCACATATCTATACAGCCCGCTACTCCCACGTTAAACATTCACTCACATATCTATACAGCCCGCTACTCCCACGTTAAACATTCACTCACATATCTATACAGCCCGCTACTCCACGTTAAACATTCACTCACATATCTATACAGCCCGCTACTCCCACGTTAAACATTCACTCACATATCTATACAGCTCGCTACTCCCACGTTAAACATTCACTCACATATCTATACAGCCCGCTACTCCCACGTTAAACATTCACTCACATATCTATACAGCCCGCTACTCCCACGTTAAACATTCACTCACATATCTATACAGCCCGCTACTCCCACGTTAAACATTCACTCACATATCTATACAGCTCGCTACTCCCACGTTAAACATTCACTCACATATCTATACAGCCCGCTACTCACATATTAAGCCCTACACTCACACGTTAAACCCTTTACTCACATATCTATACAGTCCACTACTCACACGTTAAACCCTTTACTCACATATCTATACAGTCCACTACTCACACGTTAAACCCTTCACTCATACATCTATACAGCCCACTACTCACACGTAAAGTCCTTCATTCACACGTTTGCTTAGTCCATCCCTCACACACACTGAAGACACAAGGAAGCATGCTGTACACCTGTCATAGTCTTGGCAGATTTCTCCCACAGCGACCAGTGCCTTCAGATACTCGTTGGGCTGGTAGGGATTAATGTAATGTAGAGAGCAGCTATTTCGGGGGTCTCCGTTGGAGGCTGTGAAGTCTATGGCCACCTGGGGGAAAGAAGGAAACCTCAGAGTGTCACACAGTGTAACGGGACCTCCTGCTTCGGTTATTGTTCTGATCGCTTAGTGGAAACAGTGGCTTTTTTCTATTTCTGATCCCTTGCTGCTGACCCTGCGTAATAACCATACGATGTGTATAGATTGTCTATACTTTATGACTGGTTCATTGGAAAAAAAAATTGCCCGTAATAGTCAGCAGAGAGTGAGGACCACTATAGAAATAACACTTATCAGGGTTATTCAGAGAGAGGTGAAAAGCAGGAGAATGACTGGAGAATGGAGAATTCTAGGCCAAAATAGCCTATTTTGGAAAGTGAGATAAATGGGAGAATTTTTCTGGTTTGGCTATTTTGACCTCAAATTTTCCATCCTCCAGCCATTCTCCTGCTTTTCACCTCTATCTGAATAACCCTGTATATAACTCCAGGGACTTTGGCATAAAGAAAATGATGTTATTAGGGCTCAAGATTTTAAATTCCTAAAGTCCTAGCCAGGCTGAAAAGTTACTTGCCACATCAGAGCCCAAGTGGTCAACAGCAAATTCAACAATTACAAAAGGGCCATATTTCCACTAGCCCTGCTTAAGTCATAACTCTCCCTAGGCGAGTGGGCGAGTGAGAATTTTGAGCCCTGATGTTATATCACTGGCAGTTATCAGCAGCCTTCAAGGAAATGCCATGTAGAGAACGGCGACCAGGCAAGCGTCAAAGATCTGTAGGAAGAAGACTCACTGTAAAATGGATCTGGCAGCCGCCCATAATGTAATCAAGGAAGGAGTAGACTCGGTGTATCTGAAAACCCCAAAAAACATAAGAAAAGAGAAAGCCAGATAGGATCAGAGCACAGACTGAAATTTGCAACTAAATTATTAAATGTATATTAATAATATTCCCTGGCTATACATAAAGACTTAGGGAGTACTGTCTAGTTGCTCTACTGCAGTGGTTCCCAACCCTGGGCCTCAGGTTCCCCTAACAGGTCAGGTTTGCACATATGTGCAGCGCAGCACAGGTGATATGATTTCATGCTCAGTGATTGCAGGATTCAGTCTGCAATTCCATAAGGTGATCCTTAAAACCTGGCCTGTTAGGGGGACCTGAGGACACTGTTGGGAAACACTGATCTAGTGCATTGAGAGCTTTCTGACACCTACAGTCCGAGGCTGAAGCACTGGAGGTTTCATTTTGGAGAACTATCCAAGATGCTCTTCGAGTGATTGAACTCACAGACCTGAGACTGGATTCTGAGTCCGGTGTAAACTTAACCAGAGCTTTGGTAACCTTCCCAGAGCCATTAACGTCTATGGAGGAGTTGGTAAATTTACAACAGCTCTGGTTAAGTTTACACCTGACTTGGAATATCGGCCCAAGACTTTCAGTCTACCATCTTGAAAATGGACGCACAGCCAGGAACTGCGAACATTGTTATAACCACAAAAATGTTACTGTCCACTTTAGGAGGGTGTCAAAGGGATTGTAGTCCAAATTATTGGGACTACAAGATTCCTAGCACCTTTGGATACCATGTGCAGCTCACACCTAAAGTGACTAAACCTTTTAGACACGTCCTTTGTAACAGTTTGGATGCAATGCTGCCGTCTGACACCAGAGGATCAATTTCTACGCAATTCGAGTTTTTGGTTCGTCCCCCCCCCCCGGTTTTACCTTAAGATCCGTCAAAATAACCACGCCTGAGTTCTTGTAGTTCCTCTTTTTAATTTTGTACTTGGGGTTTATACAGTCCCACTGGACCTGAGGAAAGAAGGAAATGGCAGATGTGAACCTTCATACAATAACACGGTTACACGGAATAATACCGAGTACCACCACCTGTTTATACCACCTATATAACTCCTTGGTGCGTACATATAGTTATACAAAGTAATCCAAAATTATCCAAAATTACAGTTGACTAGAGCAGGGCTTTACAATTTCTTCATACCAAGTCCTTATATTTATAAAATATTATTAAGAGGATATAAAGTGTTATAGAAAATACGGTATATTCCCTATTTGACGATCTTTTTCGGACAGGAAGTAGTATTTTGGTCACAGGAAGTGCGAAAAAAATTAAAATGAAAAATGAACAGTTGGTCGGAGTAGCTCTACACCGGGGGTCAGCAACCTTGGCCCTCCAGGTGTTTTAGAACTAGCATTACCCATTAGGCTCAGCCAGCCTAATGAGAACCTGAGCATCATGGGAGATGTAGCTCCAAAACATCTAGAGGGCCAAGGTTGCTGTGCTCATCCCTGGTCTAAGGCCTCATTATTTGATTTGTGCTCAAGCCCAAGGCCTCACAAAATCTAGACCAGGGGTCAACAGCAACCCTCTAGATGCTTTGGAACGACATCTCCCATAATGCCCAGGCACTCATTGGGCTGCGCCAACCAATTGTTGTACACAGGTTTACGTTTCAGCCTGTACAGACCCCCTTTATTGCCCTCCGTGTGCTCATTCTTTTCTTCGGAACACTACCTTGTTTCCACCAATTCCTTTCTGCATTTCTTCGAATGTCGCGTAAAATTCTCCAATGAAATCATGCTTTCCGCGAGAGTCATAATCCCAAACAAGGCACTGAGGAAAGAGAGAGATACAGGCAGGGATTGCTACTAATTATGGAAAGGGTCTATGGAAAAGAGAGAGAAGAAAAGGACAGGACAAAGAGGGCGAGGGGAACACTATGATGGCTTTACAGAAAGCGGCAGTGTTTGATGAAGTTGCAAAACACAGGCGAAGTGGCGACAAACACTGGAGTTTCATTAAAGAAGGATCCAAAGAGAGGCAGGAGAAGCATCATTGTGAAGCTTCTCCTGCTGCTGTTTAGTTTATTCTTACGTGAAACATCTGTGTTTGTCTCTGTTGCAACAATGTACAGTATATTTTCATATGTTTTGCAACTTCTGAAAACATCTGCACTCTTTGAATCACCCCCTATTTGTGTGATTGAATATCAACCAGAACGTTGAAGGACAGGACCACCGTAGTAGGCGACGGGCAAATTATGGCTGCAAGGTCTTCCAGCATAACCTTTTTCTTGTGGGTTCTGGGCAACGAGGGACCCATTCAATCAGTGGCGATTTACCCAGAGAATAAGGGTTAAAGAAGTCAGTCCCCACTTGTACTTTGATATTTTCCAGAACGGGCAACAGGTCCGAGAATTATGCCAAGTTCTAGGTTCTGGAATGAGTCTGCACTCATACGCAGACAGATTTCAGGTGGGATGATGATGGGATGATGATGGGATGATGGGAGAGTTAATACAGGTTTCACTTACCCGGAGCTTTCTCTGCTCTTCACAGCAGCACAGTGAACTGAGAGACACCTTGAAAGGCTCCCACACTGGATTTAGATTGTTCTTAATGACCTGATTGACAAGGAAATCAGTTTAGAGTTTCAGGAACCTATCTGACGAAAATATAGTGACCGGACTCCTCTACAGCTTAGTATGAGTAGCCCTTGAGACATTTCTTCTACTCTCACTCACCTGTCAGTGAAGGGCCTTCTCATACTTGGCTCCCGTTTTCATTACGCGCCCAACCTATTCTAACCCTTCTATTCTCACCCTTCTTTTTTTAATCTCTTGGGCACAGTCACCCGAGGAATGAAATCCTCTTAATTTACCACTTGGTACTCACCTCTGTTCTGTACACCAGTTGCTCACTTTGGTCATCATTAATGCGATAGATTTCCAGGAATGGATCTGATTTACTAAAGAGATCCTAACAGAAAAACACAGAGATTAGGAAACCTGGTTACTGGAGAGTTTGCATAATTTTCTTTAAAAATGTCCAGTTTGGTGCATATGTGGTGTATATGGTGGACATGGTCAACCTTATAACCCGGTGAGCTAGTGTTTAGTTGACCAGGATGGGACTTTTACATGAAGTAGGATATAGACAGTTGCCTATCCTAGGTGGTTGACCATCCGTTTTCAATTTTATGAGCAATCAAGGTGGTAATATTCTGAAAGAGGATAAAAGTCTCGCTGACTGCCTTAATGAATATTTTTGTTCAGTCTTTGCAGAAGAAAAGGAAGGAAAGGGACCTCAGTTAGGAGGAAACACTAACGAGACAATTACATATCAGTTTACAGAGGAGGAGGTTCTACAGCAGCTGTCTAAAGTAAAGACAAATAAGTCAATGGGGCCTGATGGGATCCACCCTAAATTATTAAAAGAGCTCAGTGATGTAATAGCAAAACCGTTAACAGATTTATTTAACCAATCCTTGCTAACGGGAGTCGTCCCAGAAGACTGGAAATTAGCAAATGTTGTGCCCATTCACAAGAAGGGTAGTAGGGAGGAATCTGGGAACTATAGGCCAGTTAGTCTTACGTCAGTAGTGGGGAAATTAATGGAAACCATGTTAAAGGAAAGTATTGTTGACCATCTAAAAACACATAGATTACAGGATCAGAAACAACATGGGTTTACCTCAGGGAGATCATGCCAAACTAATCTTATTGATTTTTTTGATTGGGTAACAAAAATAATAGACACAGGTGGTGCAGTAGACATTGCTTATTTCGATTTCAGTAAGGCTTTTGATACTGTTCCGCATAGAAGGATTATCAATAAATTGCAATCTTTGAGCTTGGATTCCAATATTGTTGAATGGATTAGGCAGTGGCTGAGTGACAGGCAACAGAGGGTTGTGGTAAATGGAGTTTGTTCGGCGCAAGGTCTTGTTACCAGTGGGGTACCTCAGGGGTCAGTACTTGGACCCATTCTATTTAATATTTTTATTAGTGATATTGCAGAAGGTATTAATGGAAAAGTATGTCTTTTTGCTGATGACACAAAGATTTGCAACAGGGTTGACGTTCCTGGAGGGATCAGCCAAATGACAAATGATTTAGGTAAACTAAAAAAATGGTCGGAGCTGTGGCAATTGAGTTTTAACGTGGATAAGTGCAAGATAATGCACCTGGGACGTAAAAACCCAAGGGCTGAATAAAGAATATTTGATACAGTCCTAACCTCAACATCTGAGGAAAGGGATTTAGGGGTTATTATTTCAGAGGATCTAAGGGTAAGTAGTCAATGTAAAAGAGCAGCAGGAAATGCTGGCAGAATGCTTGGAAATGCTGGCAGAATGCTTGGTTGTGTAGGGAGAGGTATTAGCAGTAGGAAAAGGGAAGTGCTCATGCCACTGTACAGAGCACTGGTGAGACCTCACTTGGAGTACTGTGTGCAGTACTGGAGACTGTATCTCCAGAAGGATATAGACATCTTAGAGAGAGTTCAGAGAAGGGCTACTAAAATGGTGTATGGCTTGAAGGAGAAACGTTACGGGGAAAAGGTTAATGATCTTAACATGTACAGCTTGGAAAAAAGACGAGACAGAGGAGATATGATAGAAACCTTTAAAAACGTAAAGGGAATCCACAAGGTAGAGGAAGGGAGAGTATTTAAAAGGAAACAAAGTAGCAAAACAAGAGGACATAGTCTTAGATTAGAGGGGCAAAGGTTTAAAAGTAACATCAGGAAGCATTATTTTACTGAGAGGGTGGTGGATACATGGAACAGTCTTCCAGTTGAAGTGGTAGAGGCCAAAACAGTAATTGAATTTAAGCAGGCATGGGATAGGCATAAGGCTATCCTAAACAAAAGATAAATCCAGGTTAAGTATCCATGTAATTGGGCAGACTAGATGGGCCGAAAGGTTCTTATCTGCCGACGTTTTTCTATGTTTCTATGTTTCTATGAATCTGTAGCTTGGATAGCCCCATTTGATGTGTCCTAATGGGGTATTATAGCTTTCAAATCTTGGTCAGGGAGCATGGTGTTAGTTTATGCATCAGTCCACACGAGATTTGACCGAATCAATGTCTCTTTGCCTTACAAGAGGAGCCGTCAAGGCCCTAACTCTGTCCCCATGTTGGTAGGATGTACCCTGTGCCTGTCACCTTGTCATCCAGTTTCTTGGCGCAGAATGACAGCTCCACGTATCCGTTGTTCCCTGAAATCTCTTCAGAAATAACCTGTGAAGACAGCTGTGTTTGAAATTGGGATATGTGTCTTAAAATGTCGTCCAAAGCATCGATTACCCCAAATTAAATGTCACCCAAAGCTTTCATTATCTCAAATTAAACATCATCCAAAGCATTGATTGTCCCAAGTCAACAACCCAACAATTAATCATTATTATTCCTATAGTTCCTGGTTAAAAATACACATTGTAGCCGTCCCATCCAACCCTACCTTTTCCATTCCTAAAATATGCCATCATGTACCGTGATATTGTCTCCCTATGAAATCTGTCTCTTTATATAAAATTTCAACTGTCATAATCTACCCCAGCAATTACCCCAATGTTACCTTTACTGATTCCCTGTGAAACTTACTGTAACTGTAGATTTCCCAGCATACTTTCCATACTTTAGAAACAGGCCTTTGGTAATCCTCTTCTGCGCTACAATCTGGAAGGAAGAAGATACATCAAGTACTAACATACAGATAGACTTATGAGTATAGACACAATGAGAGAGAGAAGAGAGAGAAAGAGAGAGAAAAGTGAAGGGGAGAGGGAGAGAGAAGGCGAGAGTGAATGAGGGAAAGAAAGGGAGAGGAAAGAGAAAAAGAATGACAGAGAGAAAGGGAAAAGGAGAGAGAGAGAAAAATAAAGAAAAAGAAAGGGATTAAAAGAGTGAAAGAGAATAAGGAAGGGAGAGGGAAAGCAAAAAAGTAGAGAAAGAGAAAGAGAAAAATAAAAGGGGAAAGTGAAAAGGGTAGAAAGAACAAGAAATGGAGAGAGAGTGAAAGGGAGAGACAGAGGAAGGCAGAAAGAGAGAGAGAGAAAGAAAGGGAGCGGGCAAAAAGGGAGAAAGTGAGAGAGAGGGAGAAAAACGGGGAGACAGGGAAAAGAGATAAAGAAAAAGAGAGAGCGAGAGAGAGATTAAAAGAGAGGAGAGGGGAAAAGAGAGTTTGAGAGAGAGAGATCGAGAGAGAGATAGGAGGAGAAAAGAGAGATCGAGAGGGAGGAGGGGGAAAGAGATCCACAGAGGGGGAATAGAGATCGAGAGAGAGGAGGGGAAAGAGAGATCGAGAGAGGGGGAAAGAAAGAAAGAGAGAGGAGGGAGAAAGAGATTGAGAGGGGGAAGAGAGAGATTGAGAGAAGGGTAGGAGAGAACGAGAGAGAGGAGGGGGAAAGAGAGATCAAGAGAGGGGGAAAGCGAGAAAGAGAGATCGAGAGAGGGGGGAAGAGAGATCGAGAGAGGAGGGAGAAAAAAAGAGATTTGAGAGGGGGAAGAGAAATCGAGAGAGAGGGGAAGAGAGATCGAGAGAGAGGGGAAGAGAGATCAAGAGAGAGGGGAAGAGAGATCGAGAGAGAGGGGAAGAGAGATCAAGAGAGAGGGGAAGAGAGATCGAGAGAGAGGGGAAGAGAGATCGAGAGAGAGGGGAAGAGAGATCGAGAGAGAGGGGAAGAGAGATCGAGAGGGGGAAGAGAGAATGACAGGAGAGGTGAAGAGAGATCAAGAGAGGGGGTAGAGAGAACTCGAGAGAGATTAAAAGAGAGGAGAGGGGGAAGAGAGATTGAGAGGGGGAAGAGAGATTGAGAGGGGGAAGAGAGATCGAGAGGGGGAAGAGAGAACGAGAGAGAGGAGGGGGAAAGAGAGATCGAGAGGGGGAAGAGAGATTGAGAGGGGGAAGAGAGAATGAGAGAGAGCAGAGGAAAAGAGAGAGCAGAGGAAAAGAGAGAGCAGAGGAAAAGAGAGAACGAGAGAAAAAGAAAAAAAAGATAAATTGGAACATATTGTGTGTGTATATGATATTTATATGTAATTAGGTCATTGGGTCAGTACGAGGTATTATCACAATTCCCATCCCCAGCATCACAGTATATGTGAGCACACGTCCTACAGAAATCTCATATGTAATAAATAGGAATGTTTTGGTCTGGGGATCTCTGTAATTAACATGCGGATATCATATTTAATTAGCATACACACGCTAAACGGCAGCAAACTGTCACTATCAATAAGTGATCCATGAATATTTAATGCAAACATTTCTGATGTTTGTGTCACGGTTTGTCAAACCCTGACACGTCCGCGGAATAGACAGGTAATGTTATCATTGCAGTTAATTGCAACAGGTAATCAACAATCAAATACACAAACGTCCTGGAGTCTTCTATGAACGGTGACACTCTGAGAAGTAAATGGTACATTTCATCCACAAGGCTGATCTCCTGGATCAGTACCAGAACCGAGCCTGCACGCTGCATTCAGTAACACAGATACAGTATATCATTAATTAGGCGCCAGCATCTTCTCGCTATAGACGCATTGCTATTTGCTTCTCAGTGCGATGCAGAACTCTCCGGAGCTAGCAGAGCTCTAATGAAAGTGTTTTGCAGAGCGTATTTTGCTGCATTTTACATGACAATTAAGGAATGTGTCACTGAGCTAATTTTACAAAGAGAGAACGGGTTGCCGAGCTAATGCCGCGTACGCAATCTGCGAATCTGTCACAAGTAGTTAAGGATTGGGGATGTAAATCTTTCTGCCTTGGGTATCATCACACAAAAGTTCTTTCTTCCCATAATTCTCGAGACAATTATCACAATGCTTGGTTTGACATGAGCAACCCGTCTTTCAGAATATGGAAATCGCATCAGATACGTTTCATGTTTTCACAGCTCAATAGCACTCTGTTTCCTTAAAATGGGGAGAATTATACTCTTATTGGTTAAAAATGGATATAGAGACACTTTGGACCCTATTACAATCTTCACGCAAAAACGCATGCGCAACGCGTGAATTTTTGCGCGAAGCGTTAAACGTTAATGCGCATAAATCAACGCTGGTATTACAATCCTCGCGCATTTTTTCATCCGTCAAAAAATAACGCATGTAAAACGGACGCGCACAAACGCGCGCGCAGCAACGTTGCGTGCAGAAATCATGTTGCGGACTGTTTTTTTCACCTGATTCAGCCAATCAGAATTAAGAACCACAATTGTCTCACGTTAAGTTTTTGCTCCTGTCAAAGTCAATCTGAGTATATATGCTGCAGCAATAATAAATGCACGTACAACCTCTCCATTTTATTGTTTGGGTATGTGTATAATGTGTAACTATACTTTGCTGCGTATTTTTTTTTTGGGCTGGTGTATTTGGTTTCGGCAGGTTGATCGAATTTGCCATTAACACCAGCTTTTAGGAGTTGCTAAAATTATGCGCGCAAAGACTGTGCGTTACAAACTGCGCATAGATTGTAATACCATCCGCGTACCAGCACACAAACGCATTTGCGCTCACAATGTTAAGTATAGGATGCGTTCGCGCAGGTTCACCCGCGGTAGACGTATACGCGCGTTTGTTATGCTGATATTGTAATACAAAGGGTTTTGTCCCTTGCATTAATGCGTTTTTGCGCACGCGTCGACATTTGCACGAAGATTGTAATAGGGCCCTTTATGTTGTAAGGAGGTATAGGGGAAAAAATGGAGGGGTGAAATATTAACCTCTCCTTAATCCCAGCCCTGTCTCCCTCTTTGTTTTTATTTCAAAGTGTGGCCGAACACTCACCTCGTTTCCAGAGTGGCCTACGGTGGACCGACGGGAAGAAGTAGACGAAGGAGCACTTAGCCAAGTGTTCTAACAATCTGATGGCTCTTAATGAGCCATCAGGGGGGAGACAGCCCATGATATGTTCAGGGGCTCAGTGGCTCCAGGGTGCCCTGTCCATTGCCAAACCCTGTGCAGCTTGTCTAAGGGTCCTACCACACCACCCAGGACTGGCCAGCCAGGACATCAATAGATTTCCCGGTGGGCCGTGGCACCTGTGGCCAGTGAGAGCACTCTGACTCCTCACTCTGACTCACCTCTGATTTGAGATTTTACATGGTGTCTAGCAAACTACTTCAATACCAAAAACCTGTATACACATTTTGCATTGACAAAAACTTAAAAAATGCAGCCACTGAAACGCCAATTTACACATGTTTTAAAGCAAGGGTAATGTTTTCCATGTGGATTAAAAAAAAAATCATTTAGATCTCAATCCTGTCACCCTGTATTACTGCAGAAAAGCTAGACGGTGCAGCCCCCACCCTCACCGTAATTAAAATGTAACACACTTTACAGCTGCATTACAGCTGCCAGGGAGAGGGCAGAATACAGGGATACTGGCCCATTTCCTGGTTTGATGGAATGCCAACTGCAGAAGCTGCAACTTGTACAACAATAAACATCGCCTGAAAAACACTTCATTTGGACAATTGCAAGCGCGAGGACCCCATCTTTTCTACTCTAGAATACAGGGAGAGCTGTGAGGTCACTCGCTGCTGTACAGGGATAAGATTCAGGTGGTTATAATGAGTGAAAATCCCTGTACAGTACAGATACAAGATGTTGCTGTAATTGCCATACACAGGCATTATGCAGCACATACAGATACAAGGTGTTGCTGTAATTCCCATACACAGGCATTATGCAGCACATACAGGTACAAGGTGTTGCTGTAATTGCCATACACAGGCATTATGCAGCACATACAGATACAAGGTGTTGCTGTAATTGCCATACACAGGCATTATGCAGCACATACAGGTACAAGGTGTTGCTGTAATTGCCATACACAGGCATTATGCAGCACATACAGGTACAAGGTGTTGCTGTAATTGCCATACACAGGCATTATGCAGCACATACAGATATTGCATTGCTAATAATCTCATTATGTTCCCTACAAACGCCCATAAGCAGGAGATCTGAACATTTTATTATCTTTATCATATTTACTGGGTATGAACAAGAGACCGAATCTGAGTGTGAGAGTGAGTTTGGGGAAAGGTACCAGACCAAAGGGAGAGAATGGCAGTTCCCGACCAAAAGAGGGTGTGGCAGGGAGGGTGGGGTGGTGGCACATGACTCCAGCTTCAAGTAAGGATAAAACACAGGCATACAGCTCCTTTACCCAGTGGCAGTATCCTATTGCTTGTGTTATAGTTCTGCTACTGTTGTAAACGGAATAAAAACAAACTGATTGTGTCTGACATAACCCTAGAACTAAATCATACCTAGCAAAGCAGCGGCGCATCTTCTCCAATCAGCTCCGAAGCTGAGGTTATTTACGTTTAACTCAGTCTGACTCTAAACAGTGTGTGCGCTACACAGGATGATTAATTGACACCGATTAATCGATGATTAAAATAGTTGACAACTATTTTAATAATCGATTAGTTGTCGATTAATCAATTAGTTGTTTCAGCCCTAGATATTTGAAATAAAAAAAACTAAAGCTTGGATGTGTAAAACGTAATGAATAATAATAAAGGAATAATAAATAACATAGCAATACTATTGAAAGGGTTAAATTGCCTCCCCCCTTATCTATATATTTTGGACGTGTGAGCAGAGTTGGGTAGAATTTAAAGTGGGCTTGGCCAAGTTTTAAAAAGTACACCTCTATGCAAAGCTTAGACACACCCAAGGATACGTGCTGTAACTCCCCATTGGCTAGTTAAGTTTCGTGTACTGGAATTCACCTGATTTCTGGGAATTCTATGATGTTATCCTTGTTATATATTCAGAATTATCTTTATCTCTATTGTCTATGATTTGCTGCAAATGACGTGTAATCTGCTTCTTGTACTTGTACTATATAGTCTTTGTCTTTGCAATCGAAAAGCTAATAGAATTCTGACATGCACCTCGTGCTGCGGCCATTGAGTTCTATACCCACGGTATTGTGAAACTGGTATGTCACGTGACTTGAGTCAAGGGTTAAAGGGTTTAGTCCATATAGAGCACATTAAAGAGTGATCATTCTACAAGGTAAGACAACAGATACACCCCAACAACTATAATATATAATAATATAGTAATACCAAAAGCAATCATTCTATTGCTCGTGTCATTTGATCTAGAATGCCGCACCACGGTGACTTTTTAATTACCTGGCCCAAGGTGAGCTCCACTCCGCCTAGGAAATCATCATCTCTGGCACCAATACTGCAGTGTCCATGGATGTCATACACCTCAAACCTCAGCTTCTGGACCTCTTCAAAATAATAATCCACCGTGAACACTTTAGAGAAGACAGGGTTGAGGTTACTCTTGATGACTTCAGTCCGGTCCACCTGCGAGAGAGACAATGGTGGTAGTGAGGTAATATATACACAGACTTTAGCTCTAAAGACTGGTTTCATTGATAGAGTTTAGCTTACATGCAGGGTATTTGCAGAAGAGCATAATGGTTACAAATGCTTTGGGGTGAAAAAACCCTTTTTCAATGCAATATGCCCAAAACCAGCAGAATGGTGTCTACCCCATGTTTCCAGTCCACGTGATCTAGCACTTGGGAGGTATCAATGCAATCGGGATTGGAAACCAATCGTAACAATTTTTGGGGATCGGGTATTGGCCTTTTCAAGTCTATCTGATCCTTGAGTCTTTGATCTGCCGGGCACCGAAATTCCCAGCCACCCAGCTGGAGCCCAGCAGCCTTGGCAGTGGAGGAGGTGGGGAAGACACTGAGTTTCCCTGCTGGAGCCTGAGCGCCTCTGTGCTCACTTCCAGTGTCCTCTCGGCCTGCTCTGTGACCCACGAGCAGGCATGGAAGATGCCGCAAGTGAATCCCGAGGCCCACTTTAGCAACTGAGCTGCCGTACCTGCCGAATGATTGTGCAGTATCTGATCGGGACTCGGTATCGGCCGATCTCGAATATCACACGATTCTGATTGGATCAGCAGCTCGAACGCAATCGAGACATCACAATCTAGCACTATTACTGTCCTTCTTTTATTGCATTACTCTGACAAGAACTAAAAGATAGTGGTTTTTTTAACAATAAGGTGCAAGAGTGATCTGAATGTGTATACAACGCACACGGATATAAACAATTTTGATATTTAAAACCAGGCGTAAGATTGTCTTTAAGTACTATGCACAAAATGACCAGCCTGAACAACTGACAGGAAATAAAAATGATATTTTATATATATTTAGTATACATAATGCTCTTTAAAGTGTATAAGGTGATAAAAATGCATATGTAATAATTACAAATCGTAATAAAATGCATGATATACAATGATGTGATATGAAAGTGAATGTGAAAAACGTACGGTGACCAATAAAAAGTAAAAATATGTAAGCAATAAAAATATAAAAACAAAGAATAAAAAGTGTGACAGTGTGATTAGGGGCCGAGTGATAAACCACAGTTTTATTAGCAGGCAGATGGAGAACGCCCTTTTCCCCCTATAGGGTTAATTCACAGCTGACGCCTGATTAAGTCTGCCTTGCCTTTATAGGTGCGGTGGTCCCCTCTGAGAGGGCAGTCTTGGTGCTGGGTGCAGCAGGGAAGGAAGCTAAATCCTCATGCTACTAAGGGAAGTACATTTTATCTTGTTTTGTTTATTGGTATGCGGCTTAACCGCCCAATGTTCTAGTGAGGGGAAACAAATGTTTAGTTAGGCTGCACAAAAGGAGTAGGCTTTTGGTTTACATTTGTTACATTTTCTTGTTTATGGAGTGCTCTGCATGTACCCTGGCTGCCCAATAAAGAAAAGCTTTAAGCACTGATCCATGTGTCCAGTGGCTAAATCACAAAAGTGAAATAAGAAATTAATACTAGAAGGGTAAAATTAATGTAAAAAAAATTGAAAGTAAAAAGATTCGTACCACCTTTCTGCCTTTGTAATTTTTTTGGAAGCCGGCATGCGGATTAATTCAAATTGATTCGTTAAAGCTGATATTTGTATTAAAAAGTACAGCTACAAGAGATGTTATTCGATACGATTTTTTAACAGGAATTGAAATACCGGTAAGCCAAAATTTCAATCTCCCGAACAAAAAAAATGGTCAAAATGCAGCCGAAAAGGGTGCCAATGGGTCGAATTAAATTGAGACCAACGATGGAAAACTCCAGCTGAAAGATCCACCAGTGGAAACTAAAATCTACTCTAAAAAAGACTATGATGTACACTAGGGTGGAAAAAACAGTGGTAAACCCAATGAACCTATGCTGTCTACTACGCTGAAGGACTTTGGCAGAAACTACGGTGGAAGGACCGGTTAGAAGTAGAGAACTATGGTGGCAGCTCAATAAACAGTGAATTCATCGTAGCTTCTCTGTACTTGATCCACCATGCTTCGTCAAAGTTAAACCACCAGTCTCTTAGTGAAAGATAGTACTTAGTGAAAAGCTATAGGGGGTACTCTCTATATACATGCTGCTGGTGTGGTTCTCGACCATGTATACAATAGGCACTATTCGGCCTTTATTGGTGGACAGAAGCCGCGATTTGCCTGTGTGTAAACTGATGCTACAAAAATGGTGGAACGAGATAAAGGGATTTGTGGCATTTTAGTGAAGGAGATGAGGAATAATTCTGGATAACAATGGTAGAATGGCATGGTCTGCATATAGATACTTTTACTGGTACATCTTTCAGCACAGAACTAGGGGTGATGGCTCAGTAGGCCTGAAAATATCATCTGATAGAGTAAACGATGGGTTTTGTGTAGACCAGGGGTCGGCAACCTTGGCCCTACAGATATTTTGGAACTACGTTTCCTACGAGTCTCTCATAACCTGATGAGATGCTAAGCATCGTGGGAGATGTCATTCCATAACATCTGTTTGCTGAACCCTGGTGTAGACATTACCGGTTTGGAATATCGGTCTAGGGCACTGTCGTCCCATTTGGTCTACATATATGATGGCCGGAGGGATATCACAGAAGACAAAAGCAGCGAGTTGGTGTTTCTTTAATGACCTTCAAATATTAAGGTTGAATATTAGCCACAATTACATATTATAAAGAAGAAAATTCCGAAGCTTTGTTGGGATTATGGGACCAAGACTGGTTTAGGTAGCGTTGCTACAGCAGATTAAATAGGGGGCGATTATACAGTACGTCCCTGTGCACCATCGACCCTGCAGCATAAAGTAATCTGTAGATATAATGATATTATCCAGGATATTAACCGAGGCTGAGATGATATACCCGCGCGAGGAGAGCGCTCAGAAATATCAGCAGATGTGGTAATGATTGATCCCTAGATATCCTTCATTCCAGAACGCTAACGAGGGCAATAATTAGAGGGTTTTGGAACGGCAACAGATCCAGAGACAGTTGTTGGACTTCTGAAGTGCTTGATCTATAGGTTTCATAAGCTCTGGAAAATTAACAGGCTTAGAGATGAAGGGATCATCAGTTTTGGGCTACTAATGGCATTTTCTCATAGTGTTTAATTGTCCTTTAAATACGTTCTATCTCCTGCCAACCGTGTCGTGATTCCCTGTAAAACTTAGAAAAGGTGTGCCAAATGATGACCTTCATTACTCTTTCAGCTGAAAAAACATCTGTGAACATGCTGTGTTTATTCCATCACCAACAGAACAGACGTTTCGACTAGAGATGTGCATTAGTTTCGGAAAAATTCGGAATTTGGAATGAAAATTGATAATTCGTAGTTCGGAAGTATTTCCGAATAACGAATCGATACGATACGAATTTGAAACGAAACTAAACGGTATATAACGAATTTATTTCGTTTTACACTGTCATCATCATGAAAGAAAAATTTTACTAACTGATATCAACTATTGAATTTGAAATGAACTACCAAATTGATATCAACTATCGAATTGATCTTAACTTACAATACAATTAATAGTCAGAAAAGAACTTTATGAATCAAATAAATTTTGTTTAACTTGACTCAAATACTAAATCTGTGACACAGCTTAAAATTTAACCCTAGCTTTTCTTTTAACAGCAAAATTGTATTATTTGGGGTCTTATTTAGTGATCCAAAATTCGAATCGATATCAACTATCGAATGGATATATGAAATTCAAATCGATTCGAAATTTCAAATCGATCCAAAACTAAACGAAACTAAATTAGTTATGAAATTCCGAAAACGAAATTATTTAAAAACGTATCTAAACTAAACGAAACGAAACAAAACAAATTTTTCAGCCATGCACATTCCTAGTTTCGACCTCACATACGTATACTTGACAAAGACCAATGTGAGGTCGAAACGTCTGTTCTGTTGGTGATGGAATAAACCTTATTTCTGCTCAAGCATGGATCCAGGCAGGAGCTTTCCATCCAGATCATAAGTCGAGCAACATTCTGGCCCCCGAGCTGGAGCCATTCTCCAGTGACTTGAGGGCGGCTCCAAAACGTTGAGTGACATTTGTTCTAAATAAAAGCTTCAGCTTGAATCCATGCATGAGTGCCCAGTCCTTCTGTGACTCCAGTCCTTCTGTGGCATTTTAACAGGTTCCATAATGTCTGTAATCATCACAGATGGTTATTGGAAACAGTGACGAGCAATACTTGTTTGGTATCATAGGTCCTAGACTACTGGGCAAAATGAAGACTTGAGTTGAACATAGCCCACATGGGTTTTACTCATTTCTCACCATATCTTCAAAGCCCTGTAGATAGTCTAGATCAGGGGTCATCTATATTGACCTTCCAGGTGTTTTGGAACTACCTTTCCCATGAGTCTCTGCCAGCCTAATGAGTGGCTGAGCATCATGAGAGGTGTAGCTCCATAACATCTGGAGGACCGAGGTTGCTGACCCCTGGTCTAGATTTTGTGAGGCCTTGGGCACAAATTAAATATGAGGTCTTAGACCAGGGACCAGCAATCCTGGCCCTCCAGATGTTTTAGGACTACATTTGTCATGATGCTCAGGTACTCATTGGGTTAAATGAAATGTAATTCCCAAACATCTGGAGAGCCAAAGTTGGTGACCCCTGCCTTAGAAGGACACCTACTTTGCTCAAGCTCAGGGCCGACTCTGTTGCAGATTTTAAATTATATTCTTCCAGCATCTAGCGGCCAACTCTGAACGGGATAGAGACCCCCCAACACTCATAAAATGTCACTGCACATATCTAAATTTATTTTTGAAGGTCAGCAAGCTGAAAGCTGTCATCATTTTTAGGTGTCTAGACCGTGAAGTAGATCTGAGGTTATGTTTAATTGACAGAGGAACTGAGTGTTCCTCGTCACAGATATGTGTCACTGAAACCCAACTACAGATATCCTATTATTTAAAAATGACATTTCGAAAATCCTTTTAGTGACTGTTCTGTATCACGAGAGCTTGCTCTCTGTGTGACTTTCTTGAAGGTAGCACTTCATCTTCTCAAATCTTTAAAAATATTAAAATTACTTACGATATTAACCCGTGAGCTCAGTTATAACAAGATAAAATGTTCAATGTTGTTATGAATTAATGAGATTTCATGTAGAACCAGGGGTGGACTGAGTGGTCAGACCAATCGGACCTGGGTCAAGGGCCCAGGCCCAGCAATGGACTTGTTTGGCATGCGCCTGGTGGATGGGGCTGACTGCGGAGTGAGCCACTGATTGAAATGCTGGGTAGAGGCCCTACCAGGCTGCTCAATCAGCGGCTCACTGAAAACATTGGAGAGGGTACAGTGAGGCTGGGACGTATCAGCTGCCAGGGCCTCAGGTAGGCCGAAAGGCCACCATGCCTCAAGTAGGACATACGGCTGAAAGGGCCTCGGGTAGGACATACGGCCAAAAGGGCCTTGGGTATGACATACGGCCAAAAGGGCTTCGGGTAGGACATATGGCCGCCAGGGCCTTGGGTAGGACAAACAGACGAAAGGGCCTCAGGTAAGACATATGACCCCCAGATCACACGCAGGTCAGGTGGTTCTCATCCCAGGCGAGCGGCCAAAAGCTGCATGCCAGCAGCCGCTCGCCTCGGGAGTAGAACGCCCCTGTCTCCAGCCAGCTGATGGGGCTCACTACGGACGTCTGCGCATGCATCGTCCAAGAAGAAAATACGAGACGAATCTTCGGTCGCTCACAGGAAGGAAATCTCGGTTCAAGGCAGATTTTTCTGACAGTCTTGGTGGGCCCCAAAAAACTATGTGGCGGGCCGCAGTTTGCCCACCCCTGTCCTAGACTCATCCTCCATTTTTTCCATTCTCCTACATTCCCTGGGATAACATTGTCCTATTTTTCACTGGGCTGGAGGAATTTGGCACCAAAAGAGCTGTACACTGGACCAAGCGTAGGGCAAGGGCAAAAGACACCTTGTTAATTCAGCTCTGGTCCAGCATGATCGCTGTCATTAGAGAGACAGCGCTGAATGTGATGTATATGTCTTATTAAATAAGCACCACATTTGAGCTGTCCAGTGATTCGTCTTACTAGCCGTACAGTGTCAGCTGGATAAAGAAGAGAGGGTATTCGTGTGTATTTCCAGTGCTGGGATATTAGTGGGTGCTGGTAATTGGTCTCAATGTGTGTTGTTAGTGGAGATGAAAGACTCGCACTGATGGATCTCTGTGTTCATTTTTAGCGGAGGAACATTCCGCTGGGGGGGTTGATACCAATCGAGAGGCGCAGCTAGAAGATGCATGTTCCTAATAACTCCATGATATCGGAAGGGACATAGTCATAGATCTGCGCTGAAGCCTCCCTGCACCTAATTCGGCTTTGATCGTGAATCCGCAAACATGTGCAGGCCGGATCAATTTATTATTGCATTAGCCAAGCCCTGAAACCTGCTTTGGAAGATCACAGCGACAGGTCGCAATAACTTGTACAGTGTGGCTCACATAGACCCGAACCTAATGTTTTTGTTGTAGATCGAAAACGAATGATAGGAAATTAATGAGACTTTAAGGAAACATACCTTCTCTTATGTTGAGCACATTCCATCACAGCAGGTGTTGGAAGTGGCTCCTAGAAGACAGGACAGCCACTACAACAGCACAGCCACGAGAATAACGCTCCCATGGAACACAATGGCTTACTCTTTGAAACTGACACAAGGTCACTTCCAGCAAGATGGTGCCACATGTCACACATCACGGGAGCCAACAGTGACAATCTAGTCTTTTTGAAAACCATGCTATTTCCAAGAATTTGAAGCCACCCCAGTCTCCTGATCTTACCATCCTGGGGTTCTTTTTGTGGGGCTAACGAGTGCACCGTAACAAAGACTGATGTCCTCTAACAAGTCAGAGAATAGCTCACCTCCAGTGACATTACCTAAAATCCAAGTGTGACTCTCTGGCCATTTTAAACATAATGAAAGACATAGTAGCAGTATATCTTTTTTCAGGGATAGGCGTGGGTGTCATTGTGTAAGTAAACATGTCTGCTTTGAAAGGGCTGTGTGTATGCATGCGCGGCTTGACTCTTTTTATGTCGAGTGGTAGCAGTGACCTGTAATTCCTAGCTTGTTTGCCATTTGGTTCCTTTTTCAGACAGTAATCTTGTCACTCAGCCGTTCCACTTTTGGAGTCACCCAACTAAACCCGAACACCCGTCAAGGCTCAGCCACCAAAATCTAACGCATTTCGCCCATTTTTCAGTTTGGCAGATTTAAATAAGTTCACACAAACGTTTCAAATTCCATTAACAATTTGCCTCGCTTATCGGCACTAACGCCTTTACCCACTAATGGAAATATTGGCGTTAGCGATTCAATTACTTTTTGTCGGTAAGCCGAATTAAAAAATGTCACGTGCTGAAAGGGTTTGATAAATGGCTTTTCGGGCAATGGACCAGAGCAAACCATTTCAACAAGTTGCTTTGCACAGACGAGCTAAACCACACTAATATTAACATCTTATACTAAATAACTTACTAGTAACGTGAATTTTGTGCTGAAAAAATGTGTTCTTTCAAGCTTATTACTGGCCTGATTCTTTTCTCAAAGAGTGGACATTTTTCTGAATTCGCCTGTGGCTGAATTGGGCAATATCTCCAAAAAAAATGATTGTGGAAACTAGGCAATATTTTTTCCAAAAAGTGTTGAATCTAATTAAATCGACCCCTAAGACAGATTTAGAATAGTGACTCTTTAGGCTGCGATCACATAAGAGCACTGAGTGCGTCCATGCGACTGCTCTTCCCTGCGTTCGTCGCAGGTTTCTGGCAGCTCGATGAGGAGAGCCACACGTTGTAGCGTGGGCACTCGTTGCGCATGCTACCACCAGACGTGCTTTCAGCCTTCCCGTCAAAAACCTACGACAGATGTAAGGCGGGGCTACAAAGCACGATCCTCCATAAGAGGATCGCGCTTTGTAGCGCTGAGCTCACTAACTGTGCTCAGCGAGGTGGCCACACGGGCGTCAGAGTCGAAGGAACGTCCACTCTCACGGACGTTCCTTCTGCTCTCAAAAATGCTTGTGTGACCGCAGCCTTAGCTGAATATCCCTTTCGTGAAAAACCGAGCCATACCAGAGCCAACACATTGCAGTTACAAAGGCCATTTTCCACCAACTCAGTTATTGTCATGGCTCCTGGGGTGCAAGGCTTACTGGCTGACCAGGTTCCAAAAGATGACCCTCATTTAGGCAGCTCCAGCAAGAGCGTCACTTCAACTCCAACTGCTAGTGATTTGTCATTTATTTCCACGCCCGTACCGCGTCATTCTCAGATCGTGCACACGTGCCTCATTCCCTTCCGGCATGTTTTGGTGGACCCTGATGACGCCAACCAATCAGAAGGGGTGAACACTATTTAAGACAGTGCGATGTGAGACAGTCTGAGTCTATCATGGTTCTCCTCGCTTGACCTATTACCGTGCTCTTTATTTCTGACTGATGTTCTGTGTTTGACCTTGGCTACATTTACTCGATTGTGTGATGCTCTAATTCCCTTTGACTTTGGCTACGTTACTCGATTGTGTGGTGCTCTAATTCCCTTTGACTTTGGCTACGTTACTCGATTGTGTGACTCTCAAATTCCCGTTGACCTTGGCTACGTTTACTCGAGTGTGTGATACTCTGCCTCCCTTGACTAAGTGTACTAGTCAGTACTATAGTCATTTGGCTTATTTGTTCACTTTTGCCATACACTAAGGACCGGAGGTTAGGATTGGTTGTGTATATTCAATCACTGCTTGTTAGGCCTTTCCACTGTTGCTGTCATTGCGAAGCCCAGCCATATTAAGAACTGGTACCGCACTTGGCGCAAAGGGTTCTTGGTTTTACGTTTAGGTTTCTCTAGAGACCCACTGAAACACAGTTACGGCTTGTTGTTTAGAGAGTAGACCTTTATGTCTGTTTTACAAAACATAGGAAAACACTAATTTGCCAAAAGTCTGTCTTCCATTAAGCTGCACATGTGTGTGTATAGAATGGACCTACACCCATATATTTTATTACATAAATACAGACTTTTGTAGACAGAAAACCCACTGAACAACATCGTACCTCCATCCACTGGCCTTGAGACTGCATGAGAAGGACGACGCATGGATCAGACTTGTTGAGCGTGTCTCTATCCAGCAAGTTCTTGCAACACACGCGAAGTTCCACCTTGGACACACATGTGGCCGTGACCACCCCAAGCGAGGATGGAGAGGCCAAGTCCGGGATCTCATTCACCATCATCTTTTCGAATGAGAAGAACTCAACTGGAGAGCTTCTTGAGAAAAAGATCCAATCAAGGAGTGTGGGGACCACAAAACAACTACCCAATGTCTGTCAGCAGGGTAGTGTCCTATCCATGGAATACTTTGTGCCGGTGCACAAGTGGAGAATAACAGGAAAGTGTCGATTGATTGCTTTTAGAAGGTTTTGCCAGGTGAACACCCAAGCAACTTTAGCAATGCAGACCAAGAAACCACCAATGGACACTGGTCTTCTTGATGATTTATGGTAACACTGTTACAGAAGGAATGGTCAACATATGGATGGTTGTTGGTTCATCTGCTGCTCAGTCATGATGTGGTCTGATATCTGCTCTACAGATCACCATAAAATGCGTCTGACAAAAAATGACCAAGACCTGAAGGTGCTGTTGACGTGTCCCATTCACCTGGAGCAGGAAAATAATACAGTATGCAGTATCTGTGTTTTACTTTGGCTGACCGGTCTCAAAAAGTGATTCACTGGATGGAGTTTGCCTCCAGTAGGAAGTACATGAAGCTCAAGAGAACTCAGAACCGAGAAGCATGTGCAACCAAGAAGAATGAAACACTAGAAATTTGTGTGCCTAGACCAGATTAAGTTTATGAACAGCTGATCATCTGGGGACTCCGTGGGCTGCGAGTGTAGGAGTAGATTCCCTGTCGTCTTTCGCAATGACCGGGGGTGTTTTTGGAAGTTCCTGAGAAGTTGGAAGGGACGTGATGATAATGCTCGAGCCCCCGATAGCAATGAGCATCAGATACAGCAAATTGTTCGGTGAAGATGAAAGGCAGAATGTACATAACAGTCTGTTTGTTCCTAGGAGGCAAAAAGAAAAAAGAAACATGTCATGTGTCTGCGAGGCTTTCATTACGCATCTAAAAGCGTGCACCTCGGGGCACACGTATTCGGTAACTAGAAAATCAAATCTAGCTTGAGACATTTTAAATGGCGGGCGAAAATAAAAGCAACCTCATGTTAATACACACCCACTGGATACAAACAGAATATAAGCGCGACCGCTTCACATTCACATAATGTATCAGATCATTCAATGCGCAGTCATACTCTTGGTCAATACCTCAAACACCGTCCACCAATCAACCCAGTAATTTAAACTATCACCCCATAACTTCAATGCATTGGCTTCCCTCACCCCAGTTCGGCACATGGAAGTACTAAACCTCTCATGATGCTCTGCTACTCATAAGGTTGGCTGAGCCTCATGGGAAATGGAGTTTCAAAGAGGCTGCTGATCCCTGTAATACAGGATGTTCTGGAAGTGAAGTGGTTAATTAAACCTCTAATTCCTAGACTTATTTACCATTTCCGCCGGCTTTTTTAAGGTATTAAATACTTTCGGAAATGATACATGTGGTGGATACTGAATGAAACCCTGGCTGCAGTATAGAGCAGACCTGTGGGAGTCACAGGTCGGTCACCGTCACAACGGAAACTGATAATATCCCCCGTTTCTATGGTTAAATATCGGCTGCTATTCCTGGAGGTGTCTAAATATACATAATAGGTGTAAACAGCGAGAGGTGATGCGCGAGAGACAAAAATAACGCGGCGTTATTAGGCGAGAGCCGCAGCAAAGTGATGCACGCAACGAGTGAACGAGAAATGACTGGGCGAGAAGAAAGGCAGATGCTGGGGTGAGAATCCTAACAGAGAGCGACAGGCAGGGGATGCCGCAGGGTGCAGAGTGAGGGAGTGGGAAAGCGTGGTGGGAGAGATAAGGGTGCGAATGGATAGGAGGCACGGTGTGAGACACAGGGACCCGGCAGAAATCCCGGGAACACCAAAAGGAATTAATTACTGGGAGAGGAAGGACAGGAGGAGGGACTGCATGGAACGGAGCGGAGAAGTGAGAACAGAGAAAAGAATAAAGGGGAAGAGAAGAGAGAAAAAAAGAATGGAGGAAGAGAATAGGGGAAAGAGAATAGAGAAAAGCAAAGGGGGAGAAAACAGTGAAAAGGAGGAAGAGAACGGGAAAGCAAAGAGGGGGAGAAAACAGAAAAACAGAAAAGGGGAAGAGAAAAACAAAGAGCAGGAAGAGAACAGGGGAAAAAGAATGAAGGAAGAGAACAGAGGAAATGAGAAAGGGGGAAGAGAAGAGAGAGAAAAAAGAATGGAGGAAGAGAATAGGGGAAAGAGAATAGAGAAAAGCAAAGGGGGAGAAAACAGTGAAAAGGAGGAAGAGAACGGGAAAGCAAAGAGGGGGAGAAAACAGAAAAACAGAAAAGGGGAAGAGAAAAACAAAGAGCAGGAAGAGAACAGGGGAAAAAGAATGAAGGAAGAGAACAGAGGAAATGAGAAAGGGGGAAGAGAAGAGAGAGAAAAAAGAATGGAGGAAGAGAACGGGAAAGCAAAGAGGGGAGAAAACAGTGAAAAGAAGGAAGAAAATGGGAAAGCAAAGAGGGGGAGAAAACTGTGAAAAGAAGGAAGAAAATGGGAAAACAAAGAGGGGGAGAAAGCAGAAAAGCAAAAAAGGGGAAGAGAAAAACAAAGAGCAGGAAGAGAACAGGGAGAAAAGAATGAAGGAAGAGAACAGAGGAAAGCAAAGAGGGGGAAGAGCAGAGAAAAGAAGAATGGAGGAAGAGAATAGGGGAAAGAGAATAGAGAAAAGCAAAGGGGGAGAAAACAGTGAAAAGGAGAAAGGAGGAAGATAATGGGAAAGCAAAGAGGGGGAGTAAACAGAAAAGCAGAAAAGGGGAAGAGAATAGCAAAGAGCAGGAAGAGAACGGGGAAAAATAATGAAGGAAGAGAACAGAGGAAAGCAAAGAGGGGGAAGAACAGAGAAAAGAAGAATGGAGGAAGAGAACAGAGAAAAGCAGAAAGGGGGAAGAGAACAGAGGAAAGGAGAAAAGGGGAAGAGAACAGGAAAGCAAAGAGGGGGAGAGAACAAAGAAAAGAAAAATGGAGGAAGAGAACAGAGAAAAGCAGAAAGGGGAAGAGAACAGAGGAAAGCAAAGAGGGGGATAGAACAAAGAAAAGAATGGGGAAGAGAAAAGAGAAAGGCAGAAAGGGGGAAGAGAACAGAAGAAAGCAAAGAGGGGGAGAGAACAAAGAAAAGAAGGATGGGAAGAGAAAAGAGAAAGGCAGAAAGGGGGAAGAGAACAGAGGGAGAGAGAACAGAGAAAAGAAGTATGGAGGAAGAGAACAAAGAAAAGCAGAAAGGGGGAAGAGAACAGAGGAAAGGAGAAAGGGGAAAAGAAGAGGAAAGGAGAAAGGGGAAAAGAACAGGAAAGCAGAAAGGGGGAAGAACAGAGAAAAGAAGACTGGAGGAAGAGAACAGAGAAAAACAGAAAGGGGAAGAGAACAGAGGAAAGCAAAGAGGGGGAGAGAACAGAGGAAAGAAGAATGGAGGAAAAGAACAGAGAAAGGGAGAAAGGGGGAGAGAACAGAAAAGCAAAAAGAGGGAATAGAACAGAGATAAGCAGAACGGAGGAAGAGAACATAAAAAGGCATAAAGGGGGAAAGAACAGAGAAAGGCAGAGTGGGTGAAGTGAACAGAAAAGCAAAAAGGACAGAAGAGAGGACAGTGACAATCCTGTAATGAGAAGGCAGGGAATGGGATGAGAGGACAGTGAAGATCCCGTAATGAGAAGGCAGAGAATGGGATGAGAGGACAGTGACGATCCCGTAATGAGAAGGCAGGGAATGGGATGAGAGGACAGTGAAGATCCCGTAATGAGAAGGCAGGGAATGGGATGAGAGGACAGTGACGATCCCGTAATGAGAAGGCAGAGAATGGGATGAGAGGACAGTGACGATCCCGTAATGAGAAGGCAGGGAATGGGATGAGAGGACAGTGACAATCCCGTAATGAGAAAGAAGAAAGGAGTGAGTACAAACCAAAACGCATGGAATGGAAATGGAGGGCAGTGAAGAGTATAGAGATTTGTAAGAGTCTGTGAATGAGCAGGGAGGATAGTGAGAAGAAAGAGATGGAATGAGAGGAGAATGTGGCTCAGGGAATGGAAAGCTAGGTCTGCAAGAACCAGGAATTAAACAAGGAAAGAGAAATAAATGTGAAAAATATGAAATCCTGGGAACATCGGGTGATAATCGACTGTAACCTGGAGGGGATGTAAGGAGTAGGGATGAGCCGAACACTCCCCGAGTTCGGTTCGAGCCCGAACCCGAACTTTCCATTTGTTCGGGACCGAACCCGAACCCCAATGCTAGTCAATGGGGCTGAAAATTCGGTTTTTTAGAGTGCCCTCCAAGAGGGCATATATGCTAGATATTTGCCATAAAAGGTGTATGGGGGTCCGGGTAGTGCCCTGGGGGACAGGAAACAAGGACAAAAAGTAAAAAAAAAAACGTTTTTAAAGGGACAGTGAGTTTTCCATGAAATAAGGGTTAAAAATAAAAACGAAAAATTCCTTCAAATATCGTGCCTAGGAGGTCCCCATAACCTGCCCGTGAAGTGGCAGATTTCTAGGATGTATAGAAACACTTAAAAACAAAAAAATGACGTTTCATATGACGGTAAATGCTTTTCCTTTAATCTATCCATAAACAACTGCTTGGGGCGGCAGCCTGTATGAAAAGACATTTTAGGACGCGCAGAAAAAGTTTAGTGTTTTTTTGGGCTAAATTATTGTGAAATTTATGCAGGCTTTGGATGAAAGTAACATTAGGTGCTTTAAAATTGGGCTTTTAGCGTCGGCAACAGTGCCGTCACACCGTAACCCCTCTGAGGATATGAATCTGATACAGGCGTCAATGGCAGTGCACCCAGATATTGTGCTTTTAATGCCAGGCCATCAAGTATCATCATACAGTAAACCCCTCTGTGGTATTGTGGAAGAGTGCAGGGGTGGACCATGTGGTCCTATATTGAAAAGTTTTTGATCTGGGGTAATGGGCGTCAGTGCACCCAGATATTGTGCCTTTAATGCCAGGCCATCAAGTATCATCATACAGTAACCCCTCTGTGGTATTGTGGAAGAGTGCAGGGGTGGACCATGTGGTCCTATATTGAAAAGTTTTTGATCTGGGGGTAATGGGAGTCAGTGCACCCAGATATTGTGCCTTTAATGCCAGGCCATCAAGTATCATCATACAGTAACCCCTCTGTGGTATTATGTAAGAGTGCAGGGGTGGACCATGCGGTCCTATATTAAAAAGATATGAATCTGGGAATGTGCGTCAGTGCACCCAGATATTGTGCCTTTAATGCCAGGCCATCAAGTATCATCATACAGTAACCCCTCTGTGGTATTGTGGAAGAGTGCAGGGGTGGACCATGCGGTCCTATATTAAAAAGATATGAATCTGGGAATGGGCGTCAGTGTAACCAGATATTGTGCCTTTAATGCCAGGCCATCAAGTATCATCATACAGTAACCCCTCTGTGGTATTGTGGAACAGTGCAGGGGTGGACCATGTGGTCCTATATTGAAAAGTTTTTGATCTGGTGGTAATGGGCGTCAGTGCACCCAGATATTGTGCCTTTAATGCCAGGCCATCAAGTATCATCGTACAGTAACCCCTCTGTGGTATTGTGGAAGAGTGCAGGGGTGGACCATGTGGTCCTATATTAAAAAGTTTTTTGTTTTTTTTAATGGGCGTCAGTGCAGCCAGATATTGTGCCCTTCATGGCAGCAAGTGCCTTCACACCGTAACCCTTTTGTGGTATTGTGGAAGAGTTCAGTGCTGGAGGTTTTGTGAATGCAGAAGAGAACATCCCCTATCTATTCCATTACTTCAGCATCAGGGGATTGATAGCTGCTGATCCAGGACTAATTAATTTTTATAAATGTCAGCCGGTCTACAGAGTCGGTGGACAGACGCACTCTTTTGTCTGTGACAAAACCTCCAGCGGCACTTAAAGTCCTTTCGGAAAGCACGCTAGATGAAGGGCAACATAGTAGCTGCATAGCATATTGGCTAAGTTCTGGCCAGTGATCCAATCTCAACACCCAGTAAGCCAGTGGATCATCTGCTGGAAAGGTATCCAGGTCTGCCCTTGCCCCTAGGTAGTCCTGCACCATATGGTGAAGACGCTGGCAATGGGTGCCTACATTTGACGTCCCTGGGCGTCGAGGACTAAAAAAATTTAAAAATGCATCAGTCAAGCGGCCCTGGCCTTCACCGCTATTCCTCTGATCACCTGCAGCCTCAGAAGCACGTGTGTCAGCACTTGGTAATCTAACAGTGCCAGTGTTACACAAGTTTCACTTTAGAGCGTCCTCAAGTTTTGTCATCCTGTGCTCCCTCTGTGCGGGCAGGATGAGCTCTGCAACTTTCCCCTTGTATTGTGGATCAAGAAGGGTTGCCAACCAGTAATGATCCCTCTCCTTGATAGCACGAATCCTGGGGTCCTTTAGCAGGCTTTGCATCATTAGGGAGCCCATGCAGCGTAGGTTGGAGGTGGCATTGGCTGCCGAGTCTTCCTGGTCAATGAGGATGACCGTATCGTGCACTTCCTCCTCCCAGCCACGCACAAGTCCTTCTGTTTCTGGGCACACAAAACCCTGCCTTGAGGAATCCCCACCTTCAATGCCCCCACTACTTAAATAGTCCTCCTCCTCCTCATCCTCCTCCTGTCTGATCTGAGTAGGACCCGCTGGAATGCTGTCTGCGGAAAGACTGGGGCCTTGAGAGCTAGGGAAGGCCTCCTCTTCCTCCCGCTGCTCTGCCTCTAGAGCCACATCTATAATTCCCCGCAGAGTGTGCTCCAGCAGGAACACTAAAGGAATTGTGTCACTGATGCATGCACTGTCCCTGCTCACCATCCTCGTTGCCTCCTCAAATGGTCACAGTACAGTGCATGCATCCTTGATCATCAGCCACTGCGGGGAGATAAAAAAACAAGTTGACCTGAACCTGTCCTTGTGCCATACTCACACAGGTACTCGTTGATGGCCCTCTGCTGCTTGTGCAGACACTGCAGCATTGCTAATGTCGAATTCCACCTGGTGGACATGTCACAGATCAGACGGTTTGTGGGAAGGTGGAATTCTCTTTGAATTTCTGCCAGGCGAACGCTTGCTGGGAATGACCGTCTGAAGTGGCTGCAGACTTTTCTGGCCTGGATGAGAAGCTCTGGCAGCCCTGGGTACTTGGTTAGGAAACGCTGTACCACCAGATTTAGGACGTGTGCTAGGCATGGTACATGCGTCAATTTACCCTTGCGTAGGGTGGAGAGAAGGTTGCTGCCATTATCGCAGATGATCATTCCCAGCTCAAGCTGGCGTCGTGTTAACCATCTCTGCACCTGCCCCTGCAGAGCTGACAAAATTTCTGACCCGGTGTGGCTCCTGTCCCCTAAACAAACCAGCTCAAGCACAGTATGGCATCTTTTTGCTTGAGCCATTGCGTAGACCCTGTCAGGCGTGGGTTTAACTGCCACTTCGCCAGAGACAGAGAAGGAGGAGGAAGAGGTGGTGGTGGTGGAGCAGACAGACCTCATACAAGCAGCTTCCTGGAGGCGTGGTGGATGAACAAGCTCCAGCACAGAGCCCCGTCTTGGATCCCTCCCAGCTGCAATCAGAGTTACCCAGTGTGCCGTGAAGGAAATGTAATGACCCTGTCCATGCTTGCTGGACCACGTGTCTAAAGTGACATGCACCTTGCTGCTGACTGCCTTTCCCAATGACTGGATAACATTGTCTTCCACGTGCTGGTATAGTGCTGGAATGGCCTTGCGTGAAAAGTAATGGCGTTTTGGAACCTGCCACTGTGGTACAGCGCATTCAGCAAATTCACGGAAGGGAGCAGAGTCCACCAGCTGGAAAGGCAGCAGCTGCAATGCGAGTAATTTTGCTAAGCTGGCATTTAGACGCTGTGCTTGGGGATGGTTGGGACTATATTTTTTCTTTCGCTGCAGCAGCTGCGGCAACGTAATCTGACTGCGTAAATCTTCAGCTACTGGGATGATGTCACATTGTGAGGAAGGACCTGCTGGTACATCCATTACTGTAGCATCATCCCTGTCGGTGGAGGTCGTAGGCAATTGCATGGCAGGACATACAGTGTGGGTAGAGACAGATGAGGAGGAGGAGGACCTACGCAAAGTTTTGCCCCAACAGGATGTGTGGCACTTGTTCATATGTCGCCTCAAGCACGTGGTACCCAAGTGTCCGGTGTTTATCCCACGCTTCAGCCTCCTCTGACATAGATTACAAATAGCAACGGTGGGGTCTGCTGCACATTTCTTAAAGAACTCCCAGACAGCAGAATTCCTGCATGTGTTCTCTGCACCGAAGCAGCTCTGACATGTGATGCCTTGGACTGGCTAGTGCTACGGTTAGTCACAGAGGATGTTGTGCCTTGTGTTTGCTGTGCCTCCTCCCCCTCCTCCTCACTTGATTCCTCAGTCCGATCTGGCACCCAAGTGGAGTCAGTGACAGTGACCTCATCATCATCAATGTCATCTTCACCCCCTATCTCCTCGTCACTGGAGCCAATTTGGCAGTATGCTGCAGCTGCTGGGGCAACATGAGTGCCAGTTATTTGTGTGTCATCACTGGCACCCCCTTCCTCTAGGTTGATTATACTCCCTTGCTCAACCTCAGAGATTGAATCAGAGCACTGTACTTGCTGCGCATCCTCAAGCAGCATGTCACTCTCATTGTAGTCAAACAATTCAGCTGACTCCTCCGTGTGTGATAGCGAGGCTACGGCAGGAGTAGCTGTGGACATGGAGGCTGCATTAGATGCTTTGGCAGCTGAGGTGGACTGTAAAGCACTAGAAGCCTGGCTGGCAGAGGACTCGGAGGATGAGGATGGACTGGTTAGCCAATCCACCAAGTCCTCTGTATGTTGCTGCTGCTTAAGACGGCCAGCACCAGTTAGAAAGGACAAGCGTGCCCCTGCAGAGGATGCACCACGTCCACCACGACCAGAGACACAGCCTCCCGACACAGGGGCTGCTTGCCCTCTTATCTGTGGCTGGGAGCGTCTGCCTGTCCTTTTTGTTCTTTCAGACATGGTGAGTGATATATATAGATTAATATATACAGAACTCTGATTCAACTCTGGTATAAAGATTTAAATAACTCTGGTATAACTCAGTGAGACACACTGATAGCTGGCAGCCAGTGACAAGAGACAGATCACCTTAATTCACAAATGTTTTAAATAAATTAGTGAGCCCCAAAATACAGCGTGGTACTTTTTGTATGACGAGACACAGATCACCTTAATTCCCAAGTGTTTTAAAGAAATTAGTGAGCCCCAAAATACAGCGTGGTACTGTTTGTATGACGAGACACAGATCAGCTTAATTCACAAGTGTTTTAAAGAAATTAGTGAGCCCCAAAAATATTTGCTGGCACAGTGACAAGACCCAGAAAATCACCTCAATTCACAAATGTTTTAAATAAAGTTGTAAACCCCAAAAAAACTTGCTGGCACAGTGACAAGACACACATCACCTAAATTCCCTGATATTTGGTATAAATGAGACCCAAAAAGACTTGCTGGCACAGTGTGACAAGACCCAGAAAATCACCTCAATACACAAATGTTTTAAATAAAGTTGTAAACCCCAAAAAACATTGCCGGCACAGTGACAAGACACACATCACCTAAATTCCCTGATATTTGGTCGAAATGAGACCCCCCCCCCAGTAGCGTGGCAGACCGGCAGTAACAGCACACACAACTATCTCCTTTGAAATCTCCTCTGAAATGCGTGCAGAAGCGCTGCGTGGAAACCTTATATAGTGTGCTGCGGGACTTAGCTCTGTGAGCCCATGATTGGGCAAAATTTTCCCAATCAGGACTCTGAGCGGTGATTGGCATAGTGTTCAACCAGTCTTGCACCAGACCTGTGGTCAGGTGCAAGGCTGTAGCCAATTACGAGCTTCAGGCAGTGGGAAAATGCATTGTGGTCCATTGTGGTCGAACATGCGGCGAACACCCGGAAATGTTCGGGGTTCGCGATCTGCTCGAACAGGCTAAGTTTGGGTCGAACCCCGAACCGTCCGAACCCGAACAGCTCATCCCTAGTAAGGAGGGCAGCCACAGTTACAAGCAAGGAATGCAGGAACGAGGACTAAGGGAATTAGATGATTAAGAAAGAATGAGAGGACGGGCACGGAGTAAGACTGAGAGTTATACAACGAAAAAGAAGCGAAACATAAGCAATGTACTGACATGCAGCATGAATCAATCCGATGAGCGGGAATACACAGAGATAAGGAATAAGACAAATCGCTGTGAACAGATTAATAATAAAGTTACTATATTGTAACATAAGGAACGTAATGACAGGCATGAAGTAATCTGTGAAGGGAATAAACCAAGACGATGCATGAGCAATCAGAAGAGAAACAAATGCATGGGGAGAGATGAAGGAACGGGCAAAACAGTGTTTTAATGAACAGGGTAAGAGATGAAAGATAAGGAATGAGAGAGGAGAGCATGGATAGAGACGCGTGGCGGAATAAGCTGTGGACTAATACCATTACAAGCAAGGATCAGGGAGAGCGAATCAGTAGGAGGATAAGGAGTAATATCCTCTACTTCACTACCAAATGATTTGCCATAAAAATAATGTTTGTTCGTTTATTTATTTTTTAAAATCACTTTTCATTAATTAAACAGTTCAAAAACATATTGAAAATATTCACAATGTCACTTTTATTGTAGTAGCCCCATTTGACAGGCAGATGGCGCCATCTACGGGTCAGGAAGTGTAATTGGGGCTCCATGCTGAACCAGCTGGGGATCTGCGTTTTAGACACCGAGTCCCAGCTGTTCAGACTGTTTTGGCACCTCGGCTGCCATGCTCGAGGAGCTATAAATTTAGGGGTGGATTCTAGAGATGTATTTTGTTTGTAATAAATGAAATTCCTTTGCATTGCTTCAGAATTAAACCAGATTGCGGCACCGGAAAGTACTTTGGCGATTTCAGTACACTCGATATTGGTAGTAACTGAGGCTAAGAGCAGGGGTCAAGTCATGCAGGAACGCATGGGAACACAGTTCCCTCACTATTTTAGCAGGAGGAACTTGGTTCCCTTTTGGCTGATATACTGGGAAGCTGCAATACCTTTCTATATAAACACAGTTTTATAAGGCTGTCTATATTTAAGTTTTTTTTTCTGGACTTGAGTACATTGGGAAGTCGTGGAAATGACAAGTTCTCAGTGGTTGCCAGAGGAATGGCATTCTCGTGCATAAAGAGGCGCTGCAGCTGCTGTGGCTCCCAGTAATCTTTATTACCGGAATGGACAGAAATGTTGGTGAGTTCTCACGCTTATTTTTTTTAAGGACTTGATCCCTGGTTAAGACTAAGAGCATGGGGCTCTAGAAGAAGCAGGGAATGGACTGATGGAGGGAAGTCATATCACACATGATGAGATGGTCTGGTAGGTAATGTATGACAACATTGTGTCAATAATACATGTATAATGATATTATCAAGAAGGATTAACATGTTTATGACATAATAATGGCGCACAAGCTCAGGTGTGATCTAACTTTTTCGCATTTAAGTTCCAGTTTCCATTGTTTTTCCCCCAAAACAAACCTCACTTCATCTGTTAGAGTCACTGTGAGACGACACAGATATAATGGTGGTTCGTGTTGGCAGTCGTGCAATGGGACTGGGAGCCTAATGGGAAGGGGATAGTAAGTAGCCGGGTTAAAATGATAGGGGTGAATGAATCCGGTATATTTTTGGAGATAAGCAACTGAAATAATACCGGAGAAGAGGAAGAACACGCTCTATATACTGTGTGATGAGTCTTGCCATGCGGCATCCATTGGTTATACATTTGATTCTTTCCATACAATACCCCGTGAGTCACTGGAACGGTTAAAACACAGTGACAGTGACTCATTCATAAAATCAGAACGTTTAATTATCCACAGTGGAAAGAATACAATGAGACTTCCAATCTCTCCCTTCACAGCCCACCTAATGAGACATCCATCGTCTTCAGTGCCAGCCGGATTTACACGGCAACTCCACCATCTATATGGACAGTGCTAAGCAGCCAGAAGGGGGTTATGTGCTCAACCAGCACACAGACACGGGTAGTATACACCATGCTGTCGCAGGGTACTCATGGGGATAGGTGTGGCATAGTCCCTGTAGTAAACACAATGTAGTAAATAGAGCCCCAGGCACTTCTGTGTATGGATAAACAAGTTTTTTATTGTGTCCACGTTTCAGCTGAAGAGGCAGGCTTTGTCAAGGCTACGTCAGCAATGTTGGGAACAGCACTCTATTTTTTCCCTTTCCCCCTGGGTGCACCAACCAAGGGCCCCTCCTGTCCCCAAAATACAAACCCAGAGATAAGAGAAGCGTCGCATCAAGACTTTTAAAAGCAGCAGCATTTTATCCAACCAAATGTGGACCTTCGGCAACGTTTCGACCCCAAATGGACTTAGTCAAGGCTTGACATAGAACCCTAGGGGTTGAAACGTTGCCAAGGTCCACATTGGATGGAATAAAATACTGCTCTTTTTACAAATCCTGGTGTGACGCGTCTCTTATCGCCCGATTTGTCCAGCTTAAAGCTTAAACTTGATAAAGGCTGACTATTCAGCTGAAATATTCAAGGTGTCACAATAAAGATGAGCCTTGCAAAAGAGTGCCTGATACTCCATTACTACATTGTGTCTACCCTGACAGAATATGCATGTGGTCCATCCTCTGCTCATGTAGTCCATTATTCTACGTCTTTAACACAAGATATTCTACACGTCTCATGTACACGCTTATCATCCAGAAACGATTTAATCCCAATCTAAACAGTTCCTCAGATAAATAAATCAGATATAGGTCAATCCTCTATATATTATTCCCAGCTCCTCACCGCTCGCGCTGACCTGTCACTCCTTATTACTTGCTACTCGCCACTCAAGTAATCCCTCCATTCAATGCTTCCTCGTTCAGCACCACGCACCAAATGCTGTGTTCAATGATGATCCTAGACTCCTCTAGAGCCCTCCCTCTTTAGCAATGTCTTTTGTCATCAATCTGTCCTCAACAACATATCCAATGCCATGCTGTCACCCCCAAAAATTACACCTTCTATGCACATCCTTATGCATGACTTCCACTCAACCCATTCTTCGTCCTCATTTCAAGCGTCACCTTTCTACTCAATAATTATATATATGCCGCCAAATATGTACGTCCACTCAATACCATCTACCCACCTCATGTACCCGTCACTCAATAATGAAATATATACACCCACAAAATCCCCTTTACCCACACATGTGCATCCACAGCTCAATAATGAAGTCTACCCTACAAATACCTCCTACATTCCATACCTTCTACCCACCTCGGGCGCTCCCTCAACTCAAGACCTTCTACCCACCTCGGGTGCTCCCTCCACTCAAGACCTTCTACCCACCTCCTGTGCCCCCTTCACTCAATACCTTCTACCCACCTCGGTTGCTCCATCCACTCAATACCTTCTATCCACCTCGGGTCCTCCCTCCACTCAATGCCTTCTACCCACCTTGGTTGCTCCATCCACTCAAGATTTACGTCTATAATTCATTTACCCATCCACTCAATACCTTCTACCCACCTCAGTTACCCATCTACTCTGTACCGTCTACCAACCATATTTTCTCCTACCACTCAATTCCTTCTTCCAACCTCATTTTCTTCATTTCTATCCATCTCATGTACTTCATCCACTCAATAAAATAGTCTACACCTCA